>CM060955.1:96063837-96548646 GCA_030765055.1 Mantis religiosa
TTTTTATCAGCTATACAGGTTTTTATTTTCAATTTGCTGTAGAGTTACACAGATTTATATGGTAAACAATTTTTCTTACTTTTTTGGATGAGTGTATCTTTTTTGCAAGCCTTCTGATTCCCTTCCAAACCACAATGCGCTGGAATATATTGTAAAACAGTATTTTTATTTAGAGCTTTTAACATCCTGATGTAATTTCTGGCCTTCTGATATTCTATGGTCTTGAATGGTTTGTTAGTGTTAGTATGGCTGAGTTAAAGTCAGAAAGTATTACAGTGCTTTGGAAAGAATGGATGCCATGCCATGCCATGTGGTGCTGGCTGGCTGTATATAGCCAGAAGGTTTTTGCTGCGTGCCCACCCGTTAAGGGTTTTACCGCAGGTAAGGTATAGATTTCGGGATGTTGTAGGGTGAGATGTGGGTTTTTAGATTGATGTTGGTTATGAGGTTACAAACATGTACCTAGGGGTTGAAGGACAATTGATATCTGGAAGCAATTGTGTATAATGCTGTAAGTATTGCTTGCCTCATACTCATTCTACATTAATTTTTATCTCGCAGTATTACTTGCTCAAACGTTGGCGGCCTTTCAGATTTATATCTATGTATTAGGGCAGCCACAAAGCGCCACTTACTTAATGGACCATAAACTATTCAGAGAAGATAAGTATGGACGCGTCCAGTGGTAATTTTACGTCTTCTTTAGAGACAAAGAAATGTGTAGAAAATTTTATGCTTTAGTATTAGTCATTAGCATTATTCCAGACACTTTCCTGCGATACGCACTCGCAATATACAACGATGTTATGATTCTTAGTTTTCTGATTCGGTTTAAATTCTGTACCTATATTTAGAATCGAAATCAACGGAAGGTACCGAAAAAAAGTTTTCGATATGTACTTCCTTTAATGAATAACCAGTGAGTATACACTACTCACATGATCACTGAACATCGCTTTTAAGGCCCGACTTTGTAGCGTGGAAATAGAGTGCCTGCTTCATCTTCAAGACGTCCCGAATTCGAATCTCGGTCAGGGTGATTTATCTGGATAAGGTTTCCTTCGGGGTTTCTTCTTATCCTAGAAGACAGATGTCGTGAAACTCTAAGGTCTATGGACCCTGGGCTTATTTGAGCACCATTTCACCCTTTCAGTCATCGTCCGATATGACACGTTGGAGGACGTTAAATTAAAAAAAGGCCACTTTTAAGGACTACTGATAAACCATGTATAATATATGTGAATAAAAAGCATCTTAATATAAATTTAAATGGTAGTACCATTTTAACAGACACCAGAATCATCATGGGAATATTCTCGCAGTTTTCCTACTGATGCCAACAATTGCACATCAAATATATGCAAAACGTAGACGTGATATTGAATATGTATGACAATTATACAAAACAGTATAAACATATAAATGACCACTGCAGGTATAAAAATAAAAATAAAATAATTATATATAAAATTATAATAAAATATTTACTATAAAATAATGGAAATAAAAAAGTTAAAAGTAGAAAATAAAATATGACAATTGTACTAAATGTATACTAAAATGTATAATAAAATGTGCAGTAAATAAATAAAAAGTAATGAAAAACAACAAAAAAGTACCGGTTTTCCCAATCTCAAAATAAAATAATTCAAGGCTGAAGAGGGAACATTCCTGAAACAGTCATAGGGCGAAATAAGCCCAGGATGAAATAAACCAACGGGGGAAATAAGCCCTAAAATCCCCTTAGTTAGTCAATTACATATACAATAAGCAATTGTTTTGGCTCTAATGGCGGACGATGAATGAAAGGGGTGAAATGATGCTCAAATGAGCCCAGGATACATAGAACTTAGAGTTACCTGAAATTCATCTTTCGGGATAAGCGAAAACCCCGGAAAAATCTCTTATCCAGATAACTCACCCTGACTGAGAATCGAACTCGGGTCTTCTTGTACCTGAGGCAGATACGCTACCCTCTATGCTACAGAAGCGGCCATAAGCAACGTTTCCAAATTGTGTCCTGTGACTTTAACCAGGAAACATTTAAAATCTTTAAACACCAGGCAAGTTTTTCAGTAATCGCACAAGTTCTCAGGTAAGGAATCTTCAACTAACGTGACTTTTAAATATATGGAATTAAAAATTAGGTTTATGTGTACAAAAAGTTACATTAATATCTGTGGCAACATCTGCATAAATCATTTCCTTGATTACTCTGGGTGTAGCATATCTGCCATATATTCAAGAGTTTCCGACTTCAATGTCGTTCAAGTGAGTTATTTGGTGAAGCTTTTTTTCCCGGAGTAACTCTATGGATCCTTAACTTACTTGAGGATCATTTCACCCATTTCATTCATCATCCGATTTGGACTGAACTGTACTACGCTGCAGAAAGGATTCGGCACGGAGGTCTATTGTACCTATTCCCCGCAAGTGGGGCATCCCCGCAAGGAAGGATGAGGCGAAAGGAGACAGAGAGCGGCCTCCAACAGAGTCATGAAAGTGCAAAGGGCAGGGTCACTACACTTTACCAGTTGGAAACTCTCCGGCAGGCCAGTACAACCGCCATTCCACTCTACTGTGGTCCCGAAACGGCCTCACCAGACCCGATTGGAGACCGAAGACCGAAGAGGAAGAACTGTTTAATAACAACCTATCATCCTGCCATGCAACGCCGAGACACCCACCGACACTTCTACCCTAAAAGAGACCACCAGAAGTGAGGTGATATGAAATGATAATGAAGTTCAAATAGAGGGACAGGAAATTCGGGGGATGTAATAACCTACCCAGCATTCGCCTGGTGACCCGGCAAAACCCCCGAAAAATCCATGGGTCAGGTAGGTCGGCCACGGGAATGGAACCCAGACCTTCCAAATGCGGGCCACCGACGAAACCTCCAGAGCCTACCCGCTCGGTTCGTCCGATATGACTAAACTAGTTAAAAGAAGTTAATTTAAAAATGGAGATCAGAATATAATTATTTTAGTAGTAAGAAAATACAAGTTTTGAACCTACCGTTTGAATAATCTTGAACGTACAAAGAACTATGTTGTTATATTTTGTGCCAGATGTTGCTCCTGTGAGATACACATAATCCAGCACTACATCTCTTTTGATTTCATCTTCGTAATCCGATCCGTGCCTAAAAATCCTATGTGCTAATATCCTTTTCATTGTAAATATTTAGAAATTAACTATAACAACAGTTTTCCTACGTAAAATACAATTAGCATTTAGTGGTATGCTATTCTAGGATAAAACATGACACAACAATATGAATATAGCAACATTGCCAACTTAAGTACAGTAAATGAACATTCATTTTAGGGTCGAGAATAGCTGACGTCATTGGTGGTGTGTACCAGAGAGTAATACACCGAAAGTTTTTGCAGCATACTCAGTCTAAACAAATGGCACTTGAGAATATCATAAAGATGCAGTTTATGGATAATCTCTCCCCTCTGGGGCATATTATGGTAGTGAAAGACCGCACATTCATTAATTTTACACATAAACAAAATGCGAAAATAATTTATATTGGCTAGAGTCCCGAGAGATTATGGGAACTTTCAAGTTTTATAATTTAGAGACGTTATAGGGATATATTCTGAAAAAAAAAGTTATGAGTTTGGATAACACTGAGATGTTGGAAAACAGAAGCTGCTTTAATTTTTTTAAAAGTAGATTTACGTAAAGTGTTACGTGATGGGTTAAAACCACATTTAAGAAATATCTTTTTATTTTGTTTAAGACAAAGCACTCATAATTTTTCCACACTAATCAACAAACAAAAGAAGTACTATACAGTACAAAATGAGTTACCAACTGTTCTAAAGAGTTACTAGACTAGTGATGTGCATTTGTCGACATCCTCCCATCTAGCAATTTAAAACATTGACGTTTGAATTGCATCACGACTTTAAATACATGACATACATTAATGTGCATGGCAATTTCAAACTCTCACAACACAACGTTTTCATTATAGGTCCAAACGAGAGTTTATAACGGCTTCACAATCACATAAAATTGTGTACAATTCCTCATACTGCAAGCAAGCTTGACCGAGCATTCGATGCAGGAGTTCCTTTGCCATTCTCTCCCACCATCCGCCCCACCATGCAGCAGTAGGTGGATGGAACTTCTAGGCACATTCAGAAAAGGGGTACGTTATAGCAAACATGAATTTAAAAATTCTTGATTTACTGAAAAAAGTGTAAGTGATATATTCATTTGCGAAAGGGACCAAATAAGGTTGGTTTTGTTGGTATTTTACAACCTTTAAGAGATGCAACTTTAAGTCAATTAGGTTTAATAATAAGAATTTTATCTTTAGGATTTGTGATTTAGCTTTTTTTCATTTATTAACTCATGGTTTAATTGAGGAATGTGATGCCAAACCATCTTGGCAGCTTAGTCGTTATAACAACTATAGAAAAGCTCATTTACGAGGTTCATATCCCGGCTGTATGATTGAAAAATACTCAGCCTGTTTCTTACTCTCTAAGTTTAGCCTACACATAACATGTGTGGAAAAGTTACTTTTAAGATTATTAGTTTATCAAGCTTTAGAGTAAATAAACACAGACCTCTGTCGTTATTAAGTAATAAGTATTCTATTTAGGAAATAAGCTATATCTAACAGGAAGATGAAACATTTTTATTATGCTGTCTCATTTAATAAAATAAATGTGAAATATTAGATGAATAGGCCAGTGCAAGAAAAGAAAATGTGGAAAATACCTTCAATTGCTACCCGGCTTTCTTACATAGTACACAATTAGTTTAAAGTGTAAATGAAGATGCAACATTTCTTTTGTTATAGATGTCAGCACGTGCCGGGTTGTTATCAGAATAATTTAGATTGAGAAGTCATACATCTATTAAGATTTCATCACTCATGGCAGTACCAGAAATACAAATTAGAAGTGAAGTATTGATAGTCAGGAAGAAAGATAAGGTTCAGGAATTCCCCTAGAAAACTCTTAACCATGAAGTTGGGGGAGGGAGCAGGATTTCGTGTATGCGAACCTGTGAGTTACTTGTACTAAAAAGTTAGTCAGGGGGATATGACAGAAAAAGCGTTTACCTTAAGCTCAACTTAAGTGGTGAGTAATCCCTGTTGCGGGGGAGGGAAAGATTTGAGGGTCAAGGTGAAAAATAAGAGCTTTTAAAATATTTATGGGAACAAGAGGTAAACAGGAGTGCATAGAATCCAAACTCCCTTAGATATTAGAGCATGGGTTGTAGTTCTCCTTTCAGTTCATGATCTACAGGAGGTTCTGTGTAACCATAGATTAGAGGAGAGGAGAGTATCATGGAATAGTCGGGAAATATGGAATACCAAGATTTCGGCTCTGTTTGCTGCTGCTATCAAGTGGGAGTGCCTTAAAGTAGTCAAGAAAGGCTCCCATGATGCACCGCAGTGAACGTTGACAGCTTGTCATGTTGTCATTTCACTCGTTACAGAATAAAGTCTGTTTTGTGATATTCGAAAGGTTTCTTTTTTTTCAGGAAAATGTTCAGCATTTTAACTGACTAGTACGCATGTGAACATTTGAACATTTATCTTAGCTTAAGATACAAAAAAAATTGTAGCTTGTTATATTGTGGTCGCTTTTCGGCTGGCAATAGTTTTTCCATTACTTTAAAAGTTCATTGTCCAAGAAGCCGTGTCGGGAATCATGGGATACCATGTATGTCTTAATACCCACCGTGAAAGTATAATGCTCCATATAACCAGAGATTTTTTCTGTAAAAAGTTTACTGGAACTCTTTTACCTGATCGTATTATATAACAAATCCAAAAATTTAAAACTTGTCAGGAAACTACTCCCGAAAACAAAAATATTGATCTACCAGGGCTGTTCAATAAAGAATGATCACAATTTTTTTTTTGACAACGCACCTTTACTCATCCTCATAATTTTGATGGTCCTTCTCAAAGTAGTCTCCCCTGAATGCGATACACTTATCCCAGAGTTTCTGCCAGTCTTCAAAGACATGCTGGAAACAATTTTTGAGAGATCCTTCAAAATCGCCTCCGCAGCCTTCACCACTGCTTCTGATTATGGATAATGCCTCCCATGAAGGCGTTTCTTCAAGTTAGGGAATAGAAAAAAGTCACATGGGGCTAAATCCGGACTATAGGGAGGGTGAGGGATGCACTTCATGTTGATTTTTGCAAGATATTCAGCCACAACATTGGCAATATGCGGCCGCGCATTATCGTGGTGCAACATCCAGCCTGCTTCATGGAAATGTGGTCTTTTGCGCCTGATATGGACTTTCAATGTTATCAGGACATCCCTGTAGTATTGTCCAGTTAATGATGTGTGTGCAGGTACAACATGCTGATAAACCATTCCATGAATATCAAAGAATGAGATAACCATAACTTTTCCCAGCAGAAGCAATCAGTTTTTCTTTTCTGGGGGTTGGTGATGAAGGAAAATTCCACACTGAGCTTTGCTGTTTGCTCTCAGGATGAAAATGATGCAGCCAAGTTTCATCATCAGTGATTACTTTTGAAAGAAACTCCGGATCTTCCTCTAGCATCAACTTTAACTACTTGTTACCTCCATTGCAGCGGTAGGCGATATTGAACATGTCTGAACTTGCCTGGTTCTCACAGGCGGGAACCAGGAGTACCAACAATGAAACTACTACGGCGTGTTTGTTTCACATTAAGCTAACAGAATATAATAATATTGAATTTTAGTGTGAAAAATTATAACCGTAAAAATTATGATCATTCTTTATTGAACAGCCCTCGTATAATCAAGCAGATGCCCAGAAGAGGACTCTTACCACAGCCTGCTTGTTTTACCCTTGCATTGCCGCTTGCTCATGTATAGCCTGCGCTCTCTAATAGTACTAATTTTAAGGAACGGAACTGTGTGATAGGTGGTTGTAAGATAGTTTAGGTTAACGAACGGTAAATGGCAGTACTAAACCAGTGTATTAAATAATTCATTCTGTATCAAAGATGATAAGCGAATGCAAACTCTTGCACTCGGTACGGGCGATAATTTCACTTTTAAATTTCACTGGAGTTTGTAAACGCTGTAAACGTTTGTGCGTTCCCGCTGAAAGAAAGCTCTGCACATAACTATACAAAATATACTGAATAGAACTAAAGTTAAAATGAGTTTTGAGTACAATATTAGTAGCTAAATAATTATTATCAGTTATAAAATAAAAATATATCCTAATTTAAATCCAGTGTTTATTATTTAAAACTTAAGTTCTTGAAATGCAGACAAAACTTATTTTCTGTTACTCTAGATTTGGTCTAGGTCTAGGCCTATGAACATCTGTTTGTATATGTTTTGTCTATTTTAAATCAATTATATTTCATGTTTTATGAAATCACATTAAATGTTTAATGTTTTAGACCACCTATTCCTTAATATACGACTATTTTATAACCTCCATTTGTAACATTTTCTAAACACATTGTTTTTATAACAACAAAATGAATAGCAGTTTTTCTTACAAGTGACAGATCATCACAATTAGTTATAATATGTACTCATGATGATTTGGCGATTTTTATTTAAACATCAGTTAAGGTATTTCGAGAAATGTAAATGGTATTTCATAATACCCTCCTCCAATCTACAAGCTAGCTGTAACTAAAGTGTGGGGATAGAAAACGAGCTAGGAGTGAGGGAGTGTGTGGTGTTTTAGGGCCCGTCGACAACAAGGTCATTTGGGCCCGATTAAGCAAATTGGACGCGAATTGTCATTACCTACATTTACCTTATGCAGTCCCAGTTAACACGAAACTTAAATCTTGTTCAAAAAATTTGGCATATGAACACGTTTGTTTTAGCCAAAGTATGGTACACAGCGCAGGTAATACCAATGCACCAAAAATACTTTCAGCGTTTGGAACGGGCAATCGGTTATTATATTTGGCGGAATCAGTTCTACAAGGTAGCTCGAACTCAGTTACGCCGGAAAATAATGAAGGAGGCTGGAATCTAACAGATGTGTATGTGAAGTGCAGAGCGCTGTTATTGCGTTCTGTGTTGGGCGCACTCAACGGACAGGGAAGTCGTCAGGTCATGGAGTTTTGGACCACACCTTCTGCATTTCGGCAGGTAGTAAAGGGCTATCAGCCTGAAGACCAGACACTTGTACATCGAGTTGCTAAAGGAGTATTTGTCTATGCCAGCAATTGTTCCAGAATATCCAAATACAACATGGGATCGCATATGGAAACATTTTCGAAACACCTACGTTCCACTTGGTGTCCGTGTACTTCTTTGTGAATGAACTAATCCCCACGGAATTAAAGAAATGTAAATATAATTTAGCAACATCCCCATGGTGTAAACGTTGTGGAAAAGTAGACACGCACATACATAGAATTACCACCTCCAAAAATGTATCTGAGATCTGGAAATGGACCACCAGCGGCGTGCTGGTTGGAAGCAGGGAGGAATATAAGACAGTGTCAGTAATTCTCTCCTGGAATATTAAGAAAGGCAACACTGCACGGACTCAAATGTGGTTGATAATGGCTTTCTACCATTATTGCTTGAGTGCCGCTTATCCTAATTTATTTGCATTCAGAAAGTGGCTCAGAGCAGAGCGATACAAAATGCGTCGATATCATGATGTGTGGACCGAGTTAAATGATCAGCTGGATCTTACTTGCTAACTTTCGCGCCTGTGTGCACGCAGTTTCTTTCTAAAATGTAACTAAACATGAATACATAAAGTAAATCCAGAAAAAAAAGCCGTTTCATCAGTTTTGCCAACCAACATAGGGAGTGATAATTTTACCAGAATAACGACCAACATCTCTGCCATCAACCAGTATTTACCATTCTTTTAATGCACTTTATTTTCTTGTTTATTAACAGTAATATACGATATATGAAACCATAAGTATACAAGAGTTACAGAAAAAAGATACTTGTTTTGCATTCATGTGACTTTCTGTCTGTATTTACTATTGTTTAGCATTATGAAATTTCTACAAAATGTACTTTAATTTTAAAAATAGCACATATTTATATCTGCTTAAAGGTAATTGTTACAAACCTTTGCATTAATAGTTTCATTAAAAATGTCATTTAAATCCTCTCTGAAATCGATTATGGAGTAATAACAGCCAAATTTGATTATCCTTTTGTTTAGAGTTTCTTATTTATCTTTGTAGTTTTTTGTGTGTTGATTCCTGAGAATAAATAAGGTTATAATGATGTCTTTTGAGCTGCTTTTATTTTTTCCCCATGATATTTTCTCTATAAATAACAGCAAAGTAACCAGTGGAAATCACTCAGCTGCATTAACAAGAAATCCTTACAAACTGTTGTATTTGTGGTTGTTTAATAATGTTTTTGTATAGCATTTTCTCAACATTTTTACTATATGTATTGTTTATAGTATCTCGGGAGCTTTAAGTGCCTTGTGTAATATTTTTAAAACCATTTAAAGTAATGAAGGGCTATTAGGCAATTGCAGAGGGCTGAATATTCAACCGATAAATCGTTAAACTACGAGCAACAATAACCTTTATATACATTTTTGAGTTGTATCAAATTATTTTTAGGAAGCCGGTATATCATATAAGGTAACCATGACACATATAAAGTCTGTTTACAGTTACTGAATTAAGGATAAACAAATTAGGGTTAGTTATACTTTTGTGTTTCTAAAAATAATAGTTATAAAAATAAAATTTAAGGTTTGCTTAAAGCCGTGCAAAAATGATATAAGCGATATATTTTCATAAAAATCTTGATTCATCCTTTTCGACAATTACCTCACTTTCTAATCCATATATCCATATATTTTCGTTGACTTCAATGATTGTGGTGAATACATTGTGTGTGTTCCAACACTCCCCACATGGCAACCTTTGGCCTTCGGGGTAACCTCGCCCCACCACGTGATGTCCGGAGGCACCCAGAGGGCTGTGTCCATTGCCTCTAGTGATAGGGTGATAGTGAAGATGACGGTGAAGCGAGTGGACCTACAGCTTATACCATAGGGAACACTTGAGATGTGCTAGACAGAGATCAAGGCGTGGATAGGGCCGAAAAAATGAAATGTGTAGTGTTTAACGCCCGCTTTTACTGCATACGACACCGCAGGCGATGACACTGATGATACATGAGATGAAGATGGAGCATTGGTGGAATGAGATGGGGGAAACCGGAGATCCCGGAGAAAACCCGCCCCAGCGCCGTGTTGTCCATCACAAATCTCACTTTGCGGTCGCCTGGGATCGAAACCGGGCCGCCTTGGTGAGAGCCAAGCGGTCTAACCACTGAGCCATGGCGCGGCCCTCGGATAGGGCCGACTTAAAATCGCCAACCCCAGAGTCGGGAATCAAACTCGGTACCCTTAGCACGGGAGCCAGGAACAAAAGCACTACCCTGGCGCCCTGGTGAATACATTTATACTATTCTTAGCATGCATATTTCAGTATTGTTATTAACACTGGTGAATATTCAGCGATAACCGATATCCAACTGTTGATTCTAAATATATTGTACTTTTACTGTATTTGTAGCAATTCTGCACCAAAATGCAGTTCAAAATTCTAATTATTTTAATGTTTCAGACAAATGGTGCCTGTGGCAGGGTTGAGGTTATCTGCTCTTTTGTAAGCAAATATCTGTTGTTTATAAATTGCTTTAAGGAATGTGAAATGTGATACATTACTACAGCGTATGCTTTTAGCACAAAAAGTGACCAAAAGCAGTAACAGCATACCAATGGCTCGACACAATAAAGTTGTAATTTTGTAATTATAGTCAGTTTTAGAAGACATTCGGAATAATGCGGCTACACTCATTTCATTCGTGTTGCAGCTCCACATTCACCATTAGTCATTAAAATTAGTTATTATCGTGACTTTTGAAATGTCATCCTTCATTGTGCAATGCGTTTGTGATAAAAGTAGGTATTTATAATAACTAATGGAAGGGGGAACACCAGAGCACATAATATAGCAGGAGGCAGCCGGAAACGCTTGGGACTACTGGGCTATAAATTGACACAGTAAACCGGGAAAGGGAACCAGAACGTCTTGGAAAGTAAATGGAAACAAAAATGTCCATGTAACTTGTGACATATGTTATGCCCATATCAAATCTGCACACTGGAACTTTTTTATTACAATTAAGTTAACATAATGGAGATTAACTCAGAATTGATGCAATAAACGCTTTATAAAGCTACACCAACACTGTTTCAATTTTTTTAAGTTACGTCCTGTAGCGTAGATGGTAGCGTGTCTGCCTCACATTCAAGAGATACCGATTTCGAATCTAGATCAGTGTAGTCTGAAAAGTTTCCGACTTCAGCATTCAGATGGCAACGCTCGTAAATAAAAGCTAGTGAATTTCGTTCTTGATCTATTGGCAGTTACTCAACAAAGTTTAAGCCATTTTGGACGCTCAGTTGTTATGTAACAGTCCTTTGAGTGAGTTGACGTGACCTTTTTTTTATATAAAAAATGGACAAAATCGAGTATCAAGCTGTCGTTTAATACTGGTTTTTGACTATGCAAATCTGCACCGTCAGCTACCACAGTAAAATTTTGGGAAGCTAAATTTAAACGTGGCCGTAAGATCTTGGGAGACGATGAACGTTCGAGAAATCCAAAAACTGCTACTACCGACGAAAATATTGCTTAAGTTCACCAAATGGTGCTAGACGACCGCCAATTTAAAGTGAGAGAGATAGCAGAGGCTATGAACATGTCAAAAGAACGTGTTTGTCACATATTAAATCAACATTTAGACATAAGAAAGCTTTCCGCGCGCTGGGTGCCGCGTTTGCTCACGTTAAGCCGAAAACATGTTCGAATGAACATTTCCGACGCTCTGTTGGCGCAGTTTAGGCGTAATAAATCCGAGTTTTGGCATCCATTAATTACTGTAAATGAAACTTGGTTACACCATTATACGCCCGAAGCAAAAGTACAGTCCAAACAGTGGACTGCAAAGGGGGAACCGGTTAAAAAAAAAATCGGCTGAGAAAGTGATGGCGATTGTTTTTTTGGGATAGCCATGGAGTTATTTTAATCGATTATCTTCAAAAAGGAAAAACTATTACAGGAGCATACTGCGCATCATTACTTGACAAGCTGAAGGCATGACTTGCGGGAAAACGGCCACATTTGCAGAAAAAGAAAATCCTGTTTCACCAAGACCACGCACCGTCTCACACCTCAGCGGTTACAATGGCGCAAATACACGAATTACGGTTTGAACTGCTTGATTATCCGCCTTACTCACCAGATCTAACCCAAAGCGACTTCTTTTTGTTCCCTCATCTGAAAATTGCGCTCGGAGGAGAGAGATTTTCGTCAAATGAAGAGGCCATTACCTTCATGGACAATTATTTTGCAGAGAGAAACTCTGAGTACTATTTGTACGAGTTACAGTGATGGGAACATCGCTGGGAGAAGTGTGTAGAGTTACAAGGAGACTATGTTGAAAAATAAAAAAGTAAAAAATAAAAAATAAAAAGTGCTGAAAAATGTTTTGTATCTTTATAGGTCGGAAACTTTTCAGACTACACTCGTATTTGGATAAGATTTTTTCCCGGGTTTTCTCTTATCCTGAAAAATGAATGTCTGGTTACTCTAACCTCTATGGACCCTTGGCTCATTTGAACATTATTTTAAACATTCCATTCGTCGTCCCATATGATTTAATGTTGGAGGACATAAATAAAAAAGGAGGGACATACACAGACCTTTTCTTAAAATGCTTGTTTCATTTAAAGAGCTTCAAAACTTTTTTCGTGCCAAAGTTTGCTATCCAGTTATTGAATGGAATGCAATACTTCTTATTCCTATGGACTTATGTATATAAGAGGGCTGTTAAATAAAGAATTATCATATTTTTTTACGGTCATAATTTTTCGCGCTAAAATTCAATCTTATTATATTCTGTTAGCTTAATGTGAAACAAACACGCCGTAGTAGTTTCATTGTTGGTACTCCTGGTTTCCGCCTGTGAGCACCAGGAAAATTCAGACATGTTCAATATCACCTACAGCTGCAATGGAGGTAACATGCAGTTAAAGTTGATGTTAGAGGAAGATCCAGAGTTTCTTTCAAACGTAATCACTGCTGATAAAACTTGGCTACATCATTTTGATCCTAACAGCAAACAGCAAAGTTCAGTGTGGAAAATCCTTCATCACCAACCCCCCCCCCCCAAAAAAAAGCAAAAGTGGTAGCTTCTGCTGGGAAAGTTATGGTCATCTCATTCTTTGATATTCATGGTATGGTTTATCAGCATGTTGTACCTGCACACACATCAGTAACTGGACAAGAGTACATGGGTGTCCTGAAAACATTACAAGTCAATATCAGGCGCAAAGGACTACATTTCCATGAAGCAGGCTGGATGCTGCACCACGATAATGCGCGGCCGCATATTGCCAATGTTGTTGCTGAATATCTTGCAAAAATCAACATGAAGTGCATCCCTCACCCTCCCTATAGTCCGGATTTAGCCCCATGTGACTTTTTTCTATTCCCTAACTTGAAGAAACGCCTTCATGGGAGGCATTATCCATCATCAGAAGCAGTGGTGAAGGCTGCGGAGGCGATTTTGAAGGATCTCTCAAAAATGGTGTCCAGCATGTCTTTGAAGACTGGCAGAAACGCTGGGACATGAGCATCGCATTCAGGGGAGACTATTTTGAGAAGGACCATCAAAATTATGAGGATGAGTAAAGGTACGTTGTCAAAAAAAATGTTATCATTCTTTATTGAACAGCCCACGTATAAGCAATAGAAAAAGTAAAATGCGTCGGCTTTCTTGGTATTCAAATTACATGCCTATCTATTCTTTTCATGACATCGCAAAAACTACTGAACTATGACAGCTCCTCAAGAATCACAAAAATGTTGAAAAGTTCAGACATATGATTCAAATAATTCATTTGAAATAAATGTAGTGATTTGAATATGTACATTTCTGTCTCTTATGTTTTACGAGTTATACAAAATCAAAGAAAGCTCATGAGAAAGGCTTATGAAGCTGTTTGTAAAACATTTAGCTATACATTTGTATTAGTCATGAAACAATCTCAACCCTACAATGATCATGATGATATCGAATTGACAGACGGTTACTTCCAGCAAGATGGAGCAACGTGCCATACATCTAATGACACCATGGAACTTGTAACCAGTTTCTTTGATAATCGAATAATCTCAAAAGGTCTGTGGCCCCCGATACCCTCGCCTAACCTCACCGGACTTTTTTTCTTATCTAACAAATGGAGTGTATAAGAATAGGCCACGGACAATTGATATTCTCAAGGAATCCATTCAAACCGAAATAAATAACATTAGCGAGGATACTCTCAGTAAAACTTCAGAGAATGTGGTGAGACGAGTGTAAATATGTATAGATGCTGGTAGAGGACACTTCCAATATTTTATCTGAGATGTAAATAGTGTAATGTAATATCCCAATTGTGTATTATATTCTCCCAAAGTTGCACGTATGTCCTAGTATTGGTTCAAAAGATATGGCCTATCGAAATGGTTCAGGTTTATATGGATCGCACTGTATAACTTCCAATTGCTAAGGTTAACTTGAATTTATGGCATTTACGCTCACGCATAAAAACTGAAATATTCTACTAAGTTTTTAAACTAAGTAAAATAAATATTTTATTCCTCGAAATTTAATCCTTCTTCCACACTAGCCGTATGTAGGCTAAGATTTGAATAGAGTCAGACTGAAAAATTCAATGCCATGGCATCTCGGTCTCCATCTCCTTTGTGCCACCATGCCTAACGTGCCGCCTAGACATTAAGGGCTCATTTTTTTTTATTTTTTTTTTTTTTTTCCTTTAACTGCTATGGTCATATCGGCGGCCGTTCTCCTTTGGAACATACCGAAGGTGTTAACTCGTTGTCTTTAGTTTTTAATCATTAGATCACGCGCACATTCACACTCTCATTCATACTTCCAGACTCTGGGGAAGATGGGGAATTATCTTGGTTGGAGAAAAATCCCCACCCCACCGCCGGGAATCGAGCCCGGGACCCACAGTACGGCAGGCAGGTGCTCTACCGACTGAGCTACGGGGCCAGCCACTAAGGGCTCTTATATACAATGAGATACGCACCTTTTATGGCGACTTACCAACTCAGTACTCAAATCCCAGGCTTTATAGTTACCACTGTTAAGTTATTATTTGATGGAAATTTAATAGTTTTTTCACACTATCTGTGTGTAGGCTAAGATTTGAACACAGTAAGTTGCCACAAAAGGTGCGAGGGTTGGTCCCGTTGCTCAGTCAGTAGAACACCTGCCTGCCATGCAAGGGATCCCGGCTTCGATTACCGGCTGGGGGTGGGGATTTTTCTCCAATCAAGATGATTCCTCATCTTACCCAGAGGTTGAAAGTATGAATGAGAGTGCGAATGTGTGCGTGATCTAATGATTGAAAGACAACGAATACGAGTTGGCCGCCGATATGACATATATATGGGGTATATATAGAAAAAAAGTGCGTATCCCATTGTGTATGAGAGCCCCTAGTGATTTACCGTGAAACATACGAGTTAGTTTGAGTATTTAATGTCCTGGCGGCACATTGGCCATGGTAGCTCAAAGGTAATAGCGACCGGACGGTGACCGGGAGATCCGCGGTTCAAATCCCAGCAAGGGCATTGAACTTTTTAGTCTGAATCTTTCTATTAATATTTTATTCCTACATGGAAAATCAAATAAAATGGAATTTAACTTAGTATCGGGTGTGTAAACCCTCTGCTTCTATTAATGCCCTCAGTCTACGGGGCATGGATGAGACCAAATGCTTAGAGAAATTTCCACGAGAGGATACTTACATTATATGCCAGTAACATTCATAACAGATGAATGAGCTCGGGTGTTTACACAACCAATATTAAGAAAATTTTGCAATAACATTGCATTTATTTTGAAAACAAGAATAGTTATTTGCGTTATTATAATTAAAAGTGCTAAAATATTATATTTAGCATTTTGAAATCAGAAATAAATTTAGAATTTTGATTTTTACATTTATCATTTTGTGGCATTTATAGATAGATAGATTTAGATTTATAGATAGATTTATGACAGTCATTAGGCGTGGTAAGAGGGGTTACTTTTGTAAAACAACTGAACTCGCTTCATGCACCAAACATACATAATGTGGGTAATGCTGGAACAATAAGCTACTTTAGCGACAAGGATTGCTTTCTACATTCCAGAAGAGTTGTCACTTACTTTATATCTTTCTAAACATGCAGAGGTTCTACAGATTCTTCAGTAAAAGCTTCCAGAAGGAAGAGGATTGGGGAAAAAATAAGTACTTGGGAAAACCTTCGATTTCGCATTTATATCGCATTTTGAGTCAATTTCGCACTTTATTGCGCTATATCGCATTTGCAAAAAATCACCACCCCTAATTATTATTTACCTTCTGCAAGAAAAAAACATATAGCATTCTATTAAAGTAACCATAATAAAAATAAAAATGCACATTAAGGATTCGAACTCATGTTGGCACATGCGTGTTACCGCTCGGCTACCATGCATACGGCCAAGCGCAAAGTATCTCCTTATCTGTCGCATAGCTTTGAAATGAAGCCAGAGTGGTATTAAAACGTATATTGTGGATTCAGCGCCATCGAATGCTTCCGGTGTTTTTTGAATCGACCTTTCTTTCTGGTAGCTGCTTATTTTTTTGTCTAAAGTCACTATCCATTTCAATGAAAACACAATATTTTTTTTCTTTTCAGATACTGGTATCTTAGTACAAGATGTTTAGCAAAGCAGAACGGGTTGCCATTATTTGTGCATGGGTACGCGGATTGTCATATAAAGACGACAGACCGGAATTTACCCGTAAATTCCACAAACCAGCCCCATCAAGGGCACACATTCGTCTGCTTTTGAACAAATTTAAGCGTACCGGCAGTGTGTGTGATGAGACACGTCCTGGACGACCACACGTTTTGGCAGAAACAGTGCAGCAGGTACAAATTGCTAGTGATAGGAGTCCGAAGGCATCAATTCGACGCCTCAGTAGGGAATTGAACGTCCCTCGCAACACAGTGTGGAAAATTCTACGATTCCCTCTACGAAAACGTCCGTATAACATTCAAGTTCTGCATCTTCTTGAGGACGAGAATTTCGCCAGTCGTCGGGCAATGTGTTATGACCTCCTGGAATGTGTAAAGAGTGAGAACTTAATGGACAACATTTTATTCTCCAATGAAGCCACTTTCCATGTTTGTGGAAAAGAGCACAGACACAACAGCCGAATATGGGCATATGAAGAACCGCATGAGGTATCGGAGTGGGAACGTGATACAAGGTCAATGTTTGGTTGGGTATGTCAAACGCAAAACTGTAAGGCCCATTTTTCTTTGCCGAAAGGTCAATGACAGGTAACATCTACTTCGATATGTTAGAACTGCTCCTTGAACCGCAGCTTCAAGAGGATGGCATACTGGATACAGTTATGTTTCAGCAAGATGGTGCGTCTCCACATTTTGCAAACATCGTCCGTGATTACCTGAACAGAACCTTTCCAGGGAGATGGATAGGCAGAGGTTCACCTCGGCTGTGGGCTTCCCGTAACCGGACCTTACTCCTTTATATTTTACATCGGGGTACATCAAATCTAAAGTGTACACTAGCAAAGTGAATGGTCTGCCTGAATCGTATTAGGGAAGCAGCAGGTCGAATTACGGTTGACATGTTACAGTCCACATTTCGCTCCACTACTGAAAGATGGCGTATGTGTTTTGAGCTAGATAGAGGTCATGTAGAAGGGCACTGGAATATGTGTAGCACTTCAAAATAATATTGATTTTTCAATCACTGTCTTCCTTCATTGAAATGGATAGTGACTTTAGAGACGCCCTGTATATAAACATGTAAAAGGTATTTAAGGTGGAGGATTTTCTTGGAAATCATGTCGCATCTGCATGTCGTATTTTTAGAAGTTTGGTGTTCAGCTCCCCTCCCTCCCCTCAAAAACAATTGCTTTTATATTTTTCCTCCAGAAGACCCCCAATGGAATGAAATACCTTCTTTACATGCTGTAAGTATATGCCGGAGAAAGTAAACATGATACTTTTGTCTTCAAAACGGTGTTTCTTTTGAAACTTGTATAGCACCAAAATTTTGGATACCTCCGTAAGCAAGCGTAAAGTAAGTAGAGGTTTCATATGTGCGTGCTTTAAACCAGTACTATCACCATCCTGGTCATTTCTCCTCAGCTGCCATTCTTTCTTAATTTACTGTTTGTTTCCCAAAACGAGAGGGAGGTGTTGATGCTAATGCACCTTGGTGTGCGGCGGAAGTATCTCGCCACCAGACTGTCTTCCGGTGTTGAGGCGGAAGGATGCGTCTGACAAAGCAATGTTGTGATGACTCAGCTATAGGTTTTCGTCGATGCATGCTCACGTGGCTGGGAACTGTTATTGCGTCAAAACATGTTATTTTTGCAATGGACAACTTGCTAACGTTAGCAGCGGAGAGATCAATCAGGAATAGCCCAAAATATTGCGTTTACATCATCATCATCATCATCATCATCATCATCATCATCATCATCATCATCATCATCATCATCATCATCATCATCATCATCATCATCATCATCATCATCATCATCATCATCATCATCATCATCATCATCATCATCATTATTATTATTATTATTATTATTATTATTATTATTATTATTATTATTATTATTATTATTATTATTATTATTATTATTATTATTATTATCATACTTTTCTGTGAGCCCATGCACGACTATGCAAAGCATTTAGCTCTTCTATGAATCCAAAGTGATCTCATACTTTAGCTGTGGGCTTTCTTTTTCTCTTCTATCCACGTTGTTCCAGTCTTTTTCTTCGGTTTGTCCTCTTGGTCGACTTGCCACTTACGCACTTTGATGGAAATAATCATTTCTTCCACAGTAGCCGTGTGTAGGTTAAGGTTTGAATGAGTAGAGCCAGACTGAAAAATTCAATGCCAAGCCGGGATTTGAACCACGGATCTTCCACTCTCCGTGCGGTTGCTCTAAACCATTGAGCTACTATGGCCAACGTGCCGACATGACATTAAATTCTCCAACTGACTCATGTTTCCTAGTAGACCTCTAGAAGTTCTCATATGCTATGAGACACGCACCTTTTGTGGTGACTTACTATGCTGTAAGTACTTAAGTCCCAGGCTTCATAGTTAAACCATTATGTTATTCAGGTAAATTGATGGAAATAATCATTTCTTCCACACTAGCCGTGTGTAGGCTAAGGTTTGAATGAGTAGAGCCAGACTAGAGCCATAACCGAGATTTGAACCACGGATCTCCCGCTCTCCGTGCGGTTGCTCTAACCCACTGAGGCCCGCTTCGGTAGCGTAGATGGTAGCATGTCTGCCTCACGTTCAAGAGGTCCCGAGTTCGAATCTCGGTCAGGGTGAGTTACCTGGATAAGGTTTTTCCGGGGTTTTCCCTTATCCTGATAGACGAATGTCAGGTAACTCTAAGCTACATGGACCCTGGACACATTTGAGCATCATTTCAACCATTCCATTCACCGTCCGATATGACTTAACGTTGGAGGACGTAAAATTACACAAAAAAACACTGAGCTACTATGGCCAACGTGCCGATATGACATTAAATTCTCCAACTGACTCGTATGTAACGAGTATCTTACGCACTTTCATTCTAAAGACGTCCCTGTCTAGAATATTGTTTTGAGTGATTCCTGTCAATTTAAAAATCATTTTGTTACTTCAACAATCCACTTCATAGTATTTACTTGTACTTTATTTCTATTTCCGTAAAATTCTATAATTTTTTTTGTGAGCCTATTTGAACTTAATCGATTAATATGTCCATAAAATGTTATGCTTCGTCTCCTAATATATATATATTCTTTTTACCCGTAAGTCTGTATTCTTCACCTACGAATCTGTGTACATAACACTTTTCTAATATTGTATACTCTTGTTTTTCTGTATTTTATCTGCTTTTCTGTTCAAAATTGTTTCTGCTCTATAGAATTTAATTACAGATAATAGTGTCTTAATTTTGTATATTTATACACGTATTTGTTATATATGTTTTGAGTAAGCCGATATGCTATTTCCATTTTTTGGCACCCGCTTTTGTTACCTTTAGTTTCGATTCCATTTTCCTGAGCTATTTTCCCAAGGTATTTAAATTGTGAAACTCGTTTAATTTTTCCATATTTGGTTTCATATGTATTTTGGTCACGAAATATATTCAGTTTTTTCGAAAGATATCTGAAGACCAACTTTCTCTGCAATTTCTTTTAATAATGCAATCTGTTTTTGAGCTGTTATGATCTCACGGGTTAAGACCGCAAGATCATCTGCGTACGCTAGGCAATGTATCTTTAATTTTCCTCTCCCTAATATGAATGGTTGATTAATTTTAAGAATTATTTTCTGTTATGTCATTCTTGTATT
Organism: Mantis religiosa; assembly: GCA_030765055.1. Taxonomy (NCBI): domain Eukaryota; kingdom Metazoa; phylum Arthropoda; class Insecta; order Mantodea; family Mantidae; genus Mantis; species Mantis religiosa. Next base: position 96,084,333 of record CM060955.1, read on the forward strand.
ATTTATTTACCACATAACGTAGACTTAAATATTCCACACCGAAATTTCATCCAAAGTACAAGTTGCTTCAACAATCTGGATCCAAAATATGATACATGCACACATGATACTTTTCTACTTTCCTCTATAACCTATACTTAATTTATGTATTTCTTGTTAATCCAGATAAACCCCATTTACACATTTCGTTGTAGGATACAATAAGTAAGGCCACAGAAGATTTTCAAAGCGTGTCACCGTGTAGGCTTTGAAATTCCATAACTTTTGCAGGAGGATGATGGGGGGGGGGGGCGATTTACCAGACCAGAAAAATATAAATATTTGAGTATTCAAATCTATAACGAGGGATATCTTGAAAATAGTTAAATACATAAAAACACACAAAAATGGAAATTATGTTTCATTTGATCATGCTACATTTTAGTGCAATAAAACTTTATTTGTCTTTAATAAATTAGCAGTAACACAAGGATCATTCAGAAACTTTATAGGCTTATCCCAGAAAATTCAAGAAATGCAGTTTGTCATGTAATGATATTAAAGATGTTTGTGGCATTTTAATCGACATAAAGGCATTTTAAGGAATGTGAAACACTTTGAAGCATTTTCCATATAAAGGATTGTTTAGGACTTTGTTGTAAAACCGTGTCTCAACTTTGGGAGATATTGAACTTAAATAGCTGGACGTGTCAATGAAATAAGTTTGGAGAAATAAACACAAGAAAAAAGGTCAATATTTATAAAGCAGCAGTTCGATCAGTGATGACGTATGCCTTGGAAACAAAAACGGAGCACAGAAGAACACGACGAATAGTGGAAACAACTGAAATGAAGGTACTAAGGAGAATAGCTCGAAAGACACTGTGTAACGGAATAAGAAATGAAGAAATTGGGAAGTTGTGTAAGATCAAACCTGTGACTCAATGGGTGGAAAGAAGAAAGGAGGAGTGGAATGCACAAGTATCCAGGATGTCTGACGAATGGTAAAAATAGATACAGGAATCCGGAAGGAAGAAGTCCAGAACGACAGAGAAAAAGATGGAAAGTGGGTCCGATTCAATCATAAAACAGGCGATATGCCTAACATAAAGAGAAGAAGAAGAAAAAGATGAAAAACAATTTGTCGGAATTTTCTTTGTGGAGTGGTGCTGTTCAGGCAAGCAATTATAATATACCACTTACGAGTAATTCTGTAGGTTTATTAGCAGGATATATTTTCGACATATTGGGGTATTGATGTCACCTTGGCAATAGATGACTTATTTAGCTGTGTGACGCCAAACTGAGGTCTTTTATTTTCTTTCTTTGTTTCTATTTTGTTTCTTTTTCTTTCTACCTTTTATTTGTTCGGTATATAACAGATTGAATATTCATACTATAACAAGTTTTTCAAGTGTATGGTACGAGAGGGTGACTACATAAACAAGGTCATCTGTCTCGTCAAAGTACCTATCGACAACGATATGACTTTAGCAGTTAAGGCTATGTTGGCGGCAATATTGAATACATATTACCCTGTGGAGAAAATAAAATTCTTCCTTTAAACCAGAGATAGACTTTTGTGAGTGTATTCAAAATGTTTCTGAACAGTTTGTTCTATATTTCCTGGATTTCTAATCACTCAGATACAGACTCGACTGTCACCTTTGCGGCCCGGATTCGATCCCAGGCGAGCGCCTGCCATCCGCCTATAGTAAAAGCGGACGTTAAACAGTAAAACACTTGTAGGTTGCATGGGAAAGTTATTCTTGATGGATAAGGTTATTTACTTTATTTATTTATTGTTATCTGAAAAGGTTCCCAGAACCGCAGCTTTTGCTAGGGAACGTAACGTAACCTATGGCGTAACAGCCCCAAGGGGGCCTGAGCCTACCAACCCGACTGCCGGCCTCACGCCCACTTACCCACGGCAGAGGTGGGCGATCATCCAACTGATACGGGGAGGAGATGTGGTCAGCATCTTGGCATCCCCCAGCCGGAATGTTGGATTTCGTGACTAGGGTCGCTTACCTATCTTAAGCTCCTCACTTTACTCACGATGCTGAGTGGACACTGGTCCTATACCCGGGACTTAAAATCCGCACCCCATGGGTGGGATCGAACCCGGGCTGCTCCAGGGACCAAGACTTCCTGCCTTAGCCCGCTACGCCACGGCGCAGGACCATGCTAGGGAACAGTACAAAAATATATAAAATGATGGCAAACAGCCCTTAACAATACTCATATTACATTTTTATAGTAAAAATTAATTACCGTGGAAAAATGACATATATAAATCAAAGATACAGACATTCACTATAACTCAAGAAATAATAGGAACAAAAAAAACAACTATATATTCTATGAGACATTAATACGTATTAATTTTTAACCAGTTCAGTGACACTTTGTCAGCTGTCCAAATATGCCTTAGATTAGATTCGCAGCAGAGCAGAATGCACGTTCTGTATACGATTTTTGTTGTTGTAATTTACATCCTCCAACGTTAGGTCATATCGGATGATGAATGGAATGGGTGAAATGATGCTCAGATGAGCCCAGGGTCCATAGAGCTTAGAATTACACGAAATACGTCTTTTAGGATAAGGGAAAACCCCGTTAAACCTTATCCAGGTAACTCATCCTGACCGAGATTCGAATTCGAGACCTTTTGAGTGCGAGACAGAGACGCTAACAGCTACGCTACCGAGGCGGGCCATTCTTTGTACGATGTTACTGCGAAATGGTTACTTGTTTCGGCGAGTATTATTAAATTTGCTACGGTTAGTGATGTTTAATTAGTGATTACAGACATGATTGTGTATTTTTAGCGAAATGCATAAGTTAAAAGCGAAAATTCTGAGAAATAATAAAGTTCGTATTTAAGTTCAGCATCTTCCACAAATGCAAAGCTAAGATTTTCAAGAAAACACATTTCAAACTGCCCTTTACATGGGAAAATGTCGAAAATATTAATTTTCTAGAAAATGCCACGTGCTTAATATATTCAATATATTGAAGACATCTTCATTATGGATGACTTTGCATAACTGGTAATCCATAAGAGATAGACAAAATCTTACTGTACACAAAAAATGTAGATCTCGTTAATGCACCAATCTGTGTCAAATAAGTATTCCTTGTGGAGATACCCATTCCGAGATATTAACTGTTAGTGTTTTTTTTTTTAAATTACACGTACTTTTTTCCAAAAAGGAAGTCACTATTCGTTTTTGTAAGTGCTGGTCTTCAAATAATATGTATATATGAATATATTATTTATAGCAGGTACTCAAAAATGAATTAATTTTTATGTAGGTATTTATCGTGGAGTGTGTAGAAAAATAATCTGTTCTATAAAGAATTTGTAAGATCTGTTTTGGGATAATAATGGACTGACTGTCACACAATGGATTTTCCAAACGTGTGGGAATCTGGTTACAAGTGTCAAACAGGGTTTAGGAATGTTGGTTGGTATAACTGTTTGCGAGTAAGAGCTTACTGTGGAAGAATCTTATGGCTTAGAAATTCCCTCGCTTTAAGAAGGGCAAAGAACTGATGGAAGATGGATGAGGACAGCAAAAGCATCTACTAGATTACATTATGTGGAAAGTACGTCAAGAAGCAATAGACCGGACATTCCTTGTTGAATGACGGATTTCTGCCTTTAGACATTTTCGTGCAGTTATGTTACTCATTGCTGCCATGTTAGGGAAGATAGAAGCCGTGACGATGTAAGCTGCTATGACAAGGAATTTCAACGTGTTGTCAACTGTTCATTTGTCTCAACGCAAAGCAGCTTGGTGATAGGGAATTAGCAAAATATATAAAAAAGCTCTGTATTAACAAAGACGCTCTCATTTTATATCAACGCCACCGGTGTGTGGAAATTTCGTCCGCAAGAGTTCGTTTACATGTCAGTAAATCTACTGAGAGAGTTTGTAGCTTTTAGTTACCGTTCTGATCTGGGTTTGATGTTACAGCCTTAGGATGAGAGGTCGGCGCTTAATCAACTGTACCTAACCTAATCCAAACCGTCAGGTAATTTAACAAGACCTAGATTCTGAGATATATCATTTTCAGTCTTTGCATCATATGCACTTGCTACATAAAGTCTTATAATAGTTTCCACTTAGGAAGGTACGTATTTATTAGGCCATTTTTCGCCCTTTTCATCTTAATTAATTACTTTCTAGCATATAATTTATCTATAGCTTTATACTATTGATAAGAATATATTTTTAAACATTTAAAATTAACTACTCAACTTAGAAATACGATAAAATTAATGCTACATTCCTATTTAACGGCTAACGACTAACCGTTAACGTTGGAAGGGTGGGTGTTGTGAGAGAAACAAGGTCCTTATCCTTTGGCCATGCTGTGAAATCCTCTTCACTTAAAAAACAAATTTCTTCATTTTCGCTTCAGATTTTTCAGAAACGAGGTTCAATAAATATAGGTCTATATTTTAATTAACTTCCGGCCGGGAGATGTCGAGATGCTGACCACATATTCTCCTCGTATCGGTTGGATGATCGCCCATCTCTGCCGTGAGTAAGTGGGCGTGAGGCCGGCAGTAGGGTTGATAGGCCTTGGCCATCTTAGGGTTGTCGCGCCAGGGTTTATTATATTTTAATTAAATTTTAACACATATCATATGTATACCTACTTTTTCTGTTTCTGTGCAAGTTATACTCATATATAAATTAATTTATGCCATCTTGTGCAGTAATTTTAAGAAATTAAACAAATCTGTTTTCGATAATTATTCAAACTTCTTTGATTATCAAAGTGCTGGTAGGTAGTTTATTCCATGAGTATCAAAATATGCATGAGTCTTAGAAGCACATAATAAAAGAAACTCTTTAAAAAAGTTCCCGAATCTGATCAGTCAAACATTCCAAACTATGACGGAGTTCAACAGTTTCTGGAACCATGCCTGTTATTTAACTATCTTTAAAACGTGTTTTATGTTAATATCTGATGACATATTACTTGACTGGATAGCTATACAAATATTGTTACAATTAATCAGAGCAACACAATTATTTTCCACCAATATATCTCATTCTTATTCCACATCAAGATGTATACTATCGGGTTTACCCGACGTTAAATTGCTAGTTTTTTAAACTCGAACAAGGACTTAAATTAAAGTACACTTCTCCACTTTCTTTATGAGATCATTGTACAATAATTGTACAGTAATTTGCACAATTCTGGTTACTCCTAATAACGGATGAAAATATCTTAATGCTGATCCAGTTGGCGGAACGTTTTACAGTCTTCCTACAGTCTTCCAAGTGTTGTTGCACAGCCTTACTCTTTGGCGATGGAGCAAATGGCCCGGATATTTTTAGATAATCGGAGCAGGTGAAAATTTAAATCCTACTTTGGCACCATGCTTATTTAATAACATAAAAACTAAATCGTTTTCGTGTAGTAAAGAAATGCCTTAACGTACCAGCGAAATAAAGTTAAAGCTTGTAAACATGAGATTTTGCTCTCCCAGGCCACCAGAAAAGATTATAGAGAAAAATAAAGATCTTACTTAGTCCTTAATGTTGTGACTTCGTGGGTTCGTAAAATTAAAAGTCCAATTTGCAGAAATTCCAAATGCTCTTTATTTCCGTAGAAAGACACTTGTACAACTCTGATATCAGCAGAATGACGTAACACACACGTACGAAACCATCAGGTCCGTCTGACACGTCCACCCTGCACCATTAACAACTCTCGAGTGACTACTTCTCTGCAGACACTCGGCTCTCTCCGAACTCTTATTTATACATGGGCAGCTGTTCTCGAGGTTTATCGAAACCTGACGAAGCCACACAAAGCCACACGAAAGCTACCGATCTTTCGTGATGTAGCGAGAACACCATGGAACCGTTTCTGTCTCTTTCTCTGTTGCTCTCTCTCTCTCTCTCTCTCTCTCTCTCTCTCTCTCTCTCTCTCTCTCTCTCTCTCTCTCTCTCTCTCTCTCTGGGCGTTGTTTGGGCGCTGTCTTTCTCTTTCATTCCCTGCTTCTCTCTCCCTAGGCGTTCGCTTACGAGTGGCCTCGTGAAAATATAAAATATCAGTTCCCTGGTTTCTTATGATAGTACGATATGGCTTGTTAATGTATCTTATTAATTCCTATTTACTTTTTTATTTTCTTCCCTAATTTCTTTATTACTTAATTTCCCATTTTCATTTCCAGTTGAAGCTTGCCTTTATTCATTTCATTACTATACTTGCCTTATCACTAATTATCTCCCTTCCTTTCCAACTTCACCACATATTCTTACTCCACTTGTTTGGTCTTTTTTTATTGTTCCGTTTATACCCTGCCTTTGACTGCAATGATCTTATCAGCGACCGTTATAACGTAGGGGGGTTGCTAGTACTTTGGATTTTTCTTTTTTAATCATTAGATCACGCACTCATTCACAATCTCATTCATACTTCTATACTCTGGGGAAGATGTGGAATCATCTTGGTTGGAGAATCGAATCGAATCGAGCCCGGGTCCCCTCGCACGACAGCTAGGTGCTCTACCTACTGAGCTACGGGGCCAGCCTTGCTTTGTCTTCTCATACGGCGTAGTATATGTTTGTAATGTTACATTTTAAATTTTGTTTTTACATATTGTGATGAACTAACCATCGTCACACGTACACGTCACACGTACTACTGAAGTCACATAAACTATTATTAGTATTAATTAATACAGTCACTTGTGACAGTACAAGTCTTGAAAGGTGTCTATACTTATACATTTGAAATTTAATTAAAAACTAACCATAAGTTTTATTCGCGTTACTGTTAGGGATATGGCTAAATTGGTGATATACCTATAGGTATGTGTTTACTAACCAATATTGTATCTCAGATCCATAGTCTTGCCTCAAAGCAAATCAACTATTATAGTCGATTAAAGGCTGAAGGACCAAGGATTACTTTTTCATTTCCGAGGGAAATAGCCCATGGCTGCGAGCTACTTCCAGGAGAGAGTGATTCCTTGCGTGATTTCCTGTGTTTATTCGGAACATTTTGATTCTTCAGATGTAATACTATCTGAAAATGATATGGATTAATCTGGTAATGCATATTCTAAGCGGTTATTTTCTTCCAATTCAACCCTAAAATAGGTGCAAGTTTGCATACTTAAACAAATCAAAGATATTTATCTTCTCAAGCAAACAAGAGGTGGTGCTGGTGATTGTGGTGGTAAAATCTTGTTGTTCGATGTCAGAAAGCTATGCAGACATGAAGAAGCTATTAATACATGTATATATTCTTAATATTCAAATCTTCGATAGTTTTGTTACCTGCTTGTCACAGAAATTGGACAGAGAAAATTGGATAGTAAAAGTCAGATATTTGGGAGCCCGGGTTCGATTCCCGTGGCCGACCTACCTGATCCATGGGTTTTTCGGGGGCTTTCCCGGGTCACTAGGCGAATGCTGGGTAGGTTAATTACATCCCCCGAATTTCCTGTCCCTCCAGTAACTCTCCATTGTCATTTCACATCATCACTCATCTGGTCGTCTCTTTCAGGGTAGAAGTATCGGCGAGAGTCTTGGCGGTGCATGGCAGGATGATATGCTCTGAGGAAAACAACTTCATTCTCCGGAAGGTTGGTTACCGGTCTCCGCTCCTCTGCTGGGACCATTTCGGGACCGTCAGCTAGGGACCTTTGGGGCTCGGATCGCTTTCCTGGAACCTTTGGGACTCGGCTGCTGTGCTCATTGCCGTCCCGCAGTAGGAGAGCGTTTTCGTTGCCCTGGCCTGTCGGGGAAGTCTCTATCTAAGTAAACTGTAGGGATCCTGCCCTTTGCACTGTCGTGACTCCTTGGGTCAGCCGCCCTCAGTCTCCTCTCGCCTCATCCTTCCTCCCGGGGGTGCCCACTTGGGGGCATAGCAACAATGGGTCCAGCATGGTGGCCTACGTATCCAGTTCCCTCCGTAGTGAAATCCTAATCCTAAAAGTTAGTTGATTTCTTCTTCATATAGGACACAGTCCTGTGGTTGATCTGTTGTTCTAAGCAGCTTTGGGGGCTAGTGAATGTGTCTGAGAAGAACAGGACTTGCAGCATGTTACAAAGAGTACAATAGAAGTCAGCATCTTTGACGTATTCAAATCGATTTAGTTGTTTCTATGCAACAAATTTTGATTCCATCCTATTTTGTAAGAGGATCTAAATACGTATTTCGATTCAGTATTCAATCCGGAATCGAATTTCAGTTCCCCATGAATCTGTATATAATTATGTAATGCTTTCTTTTTATTTTTCACGTCTTCCAACGTTTAGTTACATCAGAAGATAAATTATATGGGTGAAATGATGCTCAAATAAGCCCTGGGCCCATAGAGCTTAGAGCTACCCGACATTCATCTTTCAGAATAACGGAAAATCCTGGGAAAAAACCTTATCCAGATAACTCATCCTGACCGAGATTCGAACTCGGGACCTCTTGAATTTGAGACAGACACGCCACCATCTACGCTACCGAGGCGGACACCATATGATATGCTAGTTCATATTAAAAATTGGATGAAGTCAATTATTTATTAGAAAGTATTAAACTGATGATACGTTTTCATTAGAATAGTTGCAAATTTATTGATATTAACAGAACTTCAGGTGGACTACATTAGGTGCATATTGTTGGAATTTACGTCCTCCAACGTTAAGTCATATCGGACGATGAATGAAATGGGTTAAATGATGCTCAAATGAGCCCAGGTTCCATAGAGCTTAGAGTTACCCGACATTCGTCTTTCAGGATAAGGGAAAACCCCGGTAAAACCTTATCCGGGTAACTCACCCTGACCGAGATTCGAACTCGGGACCTCTTGAACGTGAGGCAGGCACGCTACCACCACGCTACCAAGGCGGGCACATAGGTGCATATTAACTGTAAAATATTCATGTAACATTTTATTTGAGAAGTTAAGCTGCTGAGGTAAAATTAAATTCAGTATATTTTCAAAATCTTCTGTATATCTGTGTAATATGACAGGGTTTATAATGCCGAAAATATTTAAATACTATTCAAATATATGTTCTTAAAACGTTAGTTTCAATTTACGTACTGCTAAAAAGCTATTCTTTTACGAGGCATTAATATTGAAATCGATACATAATAAAACGGTCAGCTGATCAAGACTTTTATCACTCTGACATACGATGAAACAATAGCATAACCTTCAAAGAAAATATTGATTTCATTCAAAATGCCTCTAAAAATGATAAATATGATCTCAAAGGAAAAGGAACAATGAAAGCCACATTGCCGCACTATAATACATGTGACGCTACTTTATTGTTTCGCGGCTAGCATATAAAAGAACAGTATTACAACATATGTAGAAAGGAAATGAAGCAAACATTTCTTATGCGAGGATTATTGGCATTTACAAACTTCTGTGCATACACCTCTAGAATTAGAGTATTGGTTCTTCATATGTTTTGACACTGTTTATTACATACATATCTGATAAACCTAACATGACTAGCACTATTATAAACAGAAGCTCTGTTTTCTGCTTGCATATACATAATGGCCACTTATGTTTATGGCTTGTATTACTCGACAGAGCGTTGAGGCGTATTGACCTTCAGGTGACCAGCGCTGCCATTGTCTCTTATCGGGTCTTATCTGGTCGATCAGAGGAGTGAAATATTAGTAAGTTGATGTACAGTAAGTTAAGAAACACAAATAGAGCGATTGGAAGCTGCGTGTCTATATGTTTTCTCGCGCCTGACAATGTATGACACATTGCTGTCAGAAGACATGATTACATCTGAACAGACTATACATACACTGGACTTACCGTGTATGTGCGATAAGCTGAGTTAAACATCTCTGTGTTGCGAACTTTTCCCGATACGCTTTCACGTTTTGTCATGTAGTAATAGCATGTAACCAACCTTTGTTTTTAAATGTATTCTCTGTATAACATTTTTCTATTACATGGTGTTATAAACAAAGGTTTCGTGAAATCCATTTTAGTGTTTCAGTAATTTATAAATTGAAATTAAGTGTTTTATGCCCTTGAAAGAGTAGGGCTTTCCAGTAACAAAAGAATTAGTTTTGATATTACCGTACCTACATCGCAGGTACGTACGCATGCACTCGTACTGGCCTTTTTAAAATGCCATTTTTTATTCAGGGGAACTTCTGAACTTGCATTTCTGGAGAAATTTCGTTCAAGAATTTCTTGTTGGAATACAATATTTTCTCTACCTGCCCTCTGCACTGTGGTGGCTCCTTGGAACGGCCGCTCTCTGTCTCCCGTAGCCTCATCCTTCCTCCAGGAGGCCCCACTTCGGGCATAGGTACAATAGATCACATTTGGGCCTTCATGCCGAATCCTCTCCGTAGGCGTAGTCCAGTGCAGTCCAGTCCTACCTAATACCTATATGAAATAAATACATAAATATTTTGTTTGTTGATGACGCTGCCAATTACCGGTCTGTCGGACGGAGTTGTACATGGCAATAAAGGTTGGTACTTGAGCTGCGTTGGCCAACTGCTAACCAACTAAGCCACCAAACTTAAGTGCTAGAGAAAGTAAGTAAATAATATTTTGATTGTCTATGTTTTCTTCCCATTTTTACCCCAACTTTAACTGCAGTGGTCATATCGGTGGCCGTTGTCCTTTGCAACATATCGATGGCGTTAACTCGTAAACGTTGGGTTGCTTGGACTTTGTATTTTAATCATTAGATCGTGCACACATTCATACTCTCATTCATACTTCCAGACTCTGGGGAAGATATGGTTGGAGAAAATCTCCACCCCCAGCCGGGAATCGTACCCGGGACCCCTTGCACAGCAGGCAGGTGCTCTACCGACTGAGCTACGGGGCCAGCCCTATCTACTTCTTGATAACTTTTCTCTCATCTTAACTGTTGTAAAGCACTTGTTGGACGAATTGGGGACATGCACGACAGTGTAATTATGCTCACATATGAGTATAAAATTCAAAATGTCAGAGTATAATCCGAAAAATATAAGTAAGTTAACATTGTAATCCTAACATATTTATACAGTGTCTTATTTTTCACTGGTGGCTGGTTGGCGGGAGGTAGCTGCGTGCGTACTGTGCTTCTCACCGTTCCTGACACCAGCCATTCTCCGCATCAGTGCATGTTCGGCCGTTGCTAGTGCGGGTTCTTGTTGTGTTCTTTTTGGTGAAATAGTCATTAGTTCTGTTACAATGTCAAGAAGGGTGTATACTTTAGCACTTCACATATTCATGTATGATTCTTACGTGCCAACAGTCTTGTAGAGAAGTGACACAGGTATTTGTAGACCGATTTCTTGGTATTCCTGAGACAGTTTGTAAACTTGTAAAGAGATTCAAAGAAACTTGTGTATTCTTGATAAGAAACCCAAAAGAACTTGTCATATACTTGCAAAAGAAATACTCGTTGAGCTAGGACAAAAGTTAGAACGTAGCCCAAGAAAATCTCTGGAAACTGGATCACAGGAAACAGGTGTTTCATAATTCTCGGCTTGGAAAGCCACTAAACGTTTAAAATTAAAACCTTATAAGATAACCGTAGTTCAGGAACTGCAACCACGTGACACTGCAATTAGAGTAAATTTCTGCGGTAAAGGGTGGGTAAAGTTAAGGATGGCTCTATGGACCCAAAGTTCCCCCCCCCCCCCCAACAGACGAAGCATGATTTTTGTTATATGGTCATGCATCGTCACAGAAAACCAGACATTGGAGTGTAGAAAACCCCGATATTGTGCTCAAAATGCCATTGCACATGAAAAAAAAAATGGTTTTCGGTGTACTGTGAACGCGTACCGAATTACAGGGCCTACTCTCAACAAGACTCTGCTACAGCACATACAGCAGATGTATCGTTGCGGTTAATTAGGGAAATTTTTGAAGACAGGGTCATCAGTAAAGGGCTATGGCCACCGGGATCTCTAGACCTTACGGTATGCGTTTTTAATTTATGGAGGAACTTAAAAAAATAGATTTTAACGGAACAACCCGCATACAATTGAAATACAATATCAGAACAGAAATTACTGCAATTTCAGAAGATCATTAATTGTGTGTCAGCATAAATTTTCTTCGGAAGTGTGAGTCATGAATGGCAGCACAAGAACATCATCTCCAACACCTTCTGTGACAAAGATATGTGATTATTGTAATTATAATTTACATGACAAACCTAAGCGCTAGAATTTACATATTCAACCGGCAGCAACGTGCCTATTGCGGCGGTAGCATAGCTTCTTCTGCAGCACTAATCGCCCGCCGGCTGGCCGGACACCAGTGAAAAATAAGGCAGTGTATTTTAACTGAATCCGCAAAGAGATTATGCATCATTTCAATAACCCAATTAACATTCTTTTTTGGTCTGATACCACCGTCTATATCGGTGCCACTAGCAGAAAAAACAGAAGACTGAGACACATTGACTCTTTTATTCTGGTATATGGTGCAGTTAAGTGCAAGTTCTGTGTTTCGTATGTAGCAGAGGCTATTCTTTATTAATCTACATAGATTCTGCCCTTGAGTTGAATCAAAAAGGTATACATCATGTATACTACCTCGGTGCACCAATATGCATATCTCTAAAAGTTGTTTATTGATTGCCAATAAAGCCAAATCACGAAGAAGAGGATGATGATAATAATAATAAATAAATAAATAAATAATAAATAATTTATTTGTTTGAGTAAAATTGAATAAGACATCGTCATGAATAAAATAGAATAACATCAGATACACATGATGTAAATTCATTAAGTGAATAAAAGGGTCTTAATATAAGCCAATGATAAATTTTCCTTTTAAACAGATTAATAGGTACATTATTTGCATTTAAACAAAGTTTGTTATAGAATTGATGGAAATTAATCATTTCTTCACACTAGCCGTATATAGGCTAAGGTTGTTGATAGAGTCAACATGAAAAATTCAATGCCATGGCCGGGATTTGAACCACGGATCTCCTGGTTTCCGTCCTGCGCCGTGGCGCAGCGGGCTAAGGCAGCATGCCTTGGTCCCTGGCCACGGAAAGCGGTCCGGTTCGTTCCCCCTCATGTGGTGGGGATTTTAGGTCCCAGGTATAGGACCGGTGCCCACTCAGCATCGTGAGGAAAGTGAGGTGCTTACTCTAGGTAAGGGCCCTAGTCACGGAAACCAAAATTCTGGCTGGGGGATGCGGAGATGCTGACCATATCTCCTCCCCGAATCGGTTGGATGATCGTCCACCTGTGCCGTGCGTAAGTGGGCGTGAGGCCAGCAGTCGGGTTGGTAGGCCTTGGCCCTCTAAGGGCTGTCGCGCCATGGGTTATTTATATATATCTCCTGGTTTCCGTCCAGTCGCTCTAACCCATTGAGCTACCATGGCCAAAGTGCCGCCCTGACATTAAATTCTCCAATTGACTCGTATATGACGTGTATATGACGTGGTTTGGTTATCAGAGTTACGTATTATTTTGTTCTGTACTTAGTCACAAAGAATAGGTACGGCTCTTACTGAAGAAACATTAGACGACATCAATAATCGTTTGGACACTTCCCCCCAAAATCTCTTAGGTATCTTTCACAACAGGTAAACACTTCTTATGACTACGAACTATTACATTTCGGAAGTTAAAACCATATAAAATATTTGTAGCACATTCTGCTTAACCATTAACATTGTAATTAGGCGCACATTTTGTAGGTGGAGTCTCAGTAGTATATAGTATAGTATATAGTATTGGAAAAATACATCTATATTTAATATTTTTTACGAGTGAAGCTTAGTTCTATCTTCATTAATATGTACATAAATTAATGTTATTGGAACTCTGACAAGCTAATATTGAAAGGGTAGAGACACAGTGAAAAAATTCAATGCCATAGCCGGGATTTGAACCACGGATCTTCTGGTTTCCGTTCAGCCGCTCTAAGCATTTGAGCTACTATGGCCAACGTGCCAACATGACATTAAATTCTCCAACTGAATCGTGTTTCGCCCGGTAAACCACTAGGAGTTCTCATAAACACATGAGGCAACTACCTTAATGGCGACTTACTATGCTGTAAGTAATTTAAGGCTAGGGATTTATAGTTCGGACCACTATTAGGTACAATTATTGGAAATTAATTGTTCTTTCACACTAGCCGTGTGTAGGACGCACTATGAAAGGGTAGAGCCAGACTGAAAAATTTAATACCATAGCCGGGATTTGATACACGGATCTTCTGGCACGAGTACTGCTACCAGTCGTATAAAAGGTAAACTTAAGCATGGTCGAGCATAAATTACATTTTTCTCTTAGACATTGACCTACCACTATGAAGTCTGGGACTTAAAGGACTTAAGCATGGTAAGTCACCACAAAAAGTACGTATCTCGTTGTATATGAGAGCCCCTAGTGGTTTACCGGGGAAAATATGAGTCAGATAATTTAAAGTTATGCTGATATTTGTCATGGTAGCTCAATGTTGGGCATTGAAATTTTCAGTCTGACTACCTATCTAAATCTTACCCTACACACAGCTAGTATGGAAAAATAATTATTTCCATTTACAGTAGAGGTCTTTACTAGTCCTTATGTTGGCATATGTAAGCCAAATTCGAACAAAGTGAGTGGCGATTCGAAATATGCTGTATATAAGAAGGTAACGACGAGCCACACTGTATCAGAAAACACTAATTTCGAAAGTTCTCAAATGTCAATGCAATGGCATATATTCTTTTGAGTTCTGACAGAAGATAAAGTGTAATAAAATTGTTAACGACAATTTTGTGTCCTACGTCCGTGCATAAAGTAATGGTGGTAATAATTCCTAAGTACGATGATTCACCGTGACCAACAAAAAACATTTTAAGTATATATAACCAAAAGATAAATAGAAGTGCTTATAAATTATGCTCCCACAGGAATTACAGGCGAAGTCCCGTAAATATCTTAAAAATTATCTTTGATTAGATGAGTTAACCACAGACCATGGGCAGGTCCACTAAGACGTTCTCCGACCAATACTAACTATATTTGGCTAAACGTGAGGAGATAGTAAAATGAGAGAAGCGAGCCTTTAACCAATACTGCCAACTAATATTTTGTTTGACAATTTTACAAAATAAGTATTAACTCTGTCATATGAAAGTATCATTTTTATTTATGTTTATGAGCAGTTGCAATGTGATATACCTACTGTTCTCTAAGTATAACAGAGTTACAGAAAACGAAAATGAGATTATAGAGCTTCAATATTACACTTAGAGTATTTTAGTGGGGAATAATGCCTTCATCCCCCCAATTCTGGCTAAGCCAATAACTTAAAGTAAAAAGCTGTAACAACAATGGCTGTATGGAATTAGAATAAGAAGCACTTTAATTTAAATTGTCAACAGCATATTTTGTGATAGACTGTCATTGTGACAACGCCATTTTGCTAAGTGGCAGTTCTAAGTAATGAATTGTCAAAACATAACATCTCTTTGGAAACTAACAGACTGCATGGTGGTATGAGGGCGTGTGTGTCCTTTTACCTGACTTATTTCTGAGGGGACAAAAACTTCTTCCAAGGGCAAGTAATCTTTCTTGGTCATTTGGGGTAAATCACATCTTTCAACCTTTGCTAATGACTTATGTGAAGTTGTTTACTGGACTGTGTTAACGTAATGACACTAAGAAAATTTGGAAATCCCCAGACTGTGTGTAGGTATACAATGCATCTTAAAAAACCCACGACAAAAAGAATGAAGAAATAATAGAAGCTGCATTATGATTGTTTTACTGCAATTTTTTATATAATTTGTGGCATCACGTAATAAAATTGACTGTTTTTAGACAAAGTTGTTTCTTGATATTCAAGTACTTAATATCAAGTGGCAACTAAGATGTAGATTCAAATAAAATTTAATGAGTTCTACATTTTTGTTTTGTATAGTAAGTTATTGCTTATCACATATACACAATTTATATACAAAATCGAGTCAATAATGGAGAGAACTTGCAGAATGTTCAGTAGCAGTTTAAGATATATGTATTTAATTTATCATGCAAATATTTTTCCAACTAAAAGGTAGCTTAGTAGAGGACGTTCGTGTGGCATCCCTAAATATTGCTCGGTAAAGCATTTAGCTTGGATGGAAGTAGGTGACCCAATTGTATTAGTACCACACCTTAAGGAGTCCAAAATCTGCAGGTGAAGGTACAAAGAAAGAAGTAATCAGTTGTAATTGTAACCGTGTGATTGGAAAACTTACAAAGGGCCAGGCTCTTTTCAGTGTGTAAAATATTCTTTTGGGTAAACGGCAATTTCAAGGAACAAATTGAAGGCATATATTTTTTTAATGCAAGAACTGCTATAGTGTTGATTAGATGTAGATAATTTGCATTGCATTTTGTTTTTCTTTGTGATGTTTACGTACGGTGTGTATGTTTCTAGATAATCAAAAATGCGAAAAACTTATTTGTATTGTATTTTCAAATTCTCTTATAGCAAAAATGCATTTTATTAAGAAAGTCACATATCAAATAACCCCAGTTAAGCACGACTTGGCACTAACATTAATATATGACATGCTGGTTCTCCTTTTTACGGACACATTGACGGTTAATCGATTATTTTTATTGTAAAAGCAAGAAAATTAGTTTTGAAGTATGTCTTACAATCATATGGCTTCCTGTACCAGTTCTTCGACAAATATTCTTACAAAAACTTGTTCTGTTTGCTTCATGTTATTCTAAGCGAACATTTGTAGAAATATTTTTATTGTATATTTCTTTGCAGTTAATGGGGGACTGGAGAATACAGTAGGCCTATGTGATAGTCAATCCTTTAAGGGGACGGCCTTGGTAGCCATGGTCGCTAAAGCGTATGTCTCTAGTGTTCCGCCGCGTAGAGGGTCGCGGGTTCGAGTCCCGCCTTGGGCATGGGTGTTTATGTGTATAGTGAATATTTGTGAAACTAGGAAAGCAGACAATAAAATAAACGAAAATAATGAAAAATCGGTTAAATAAGAAAAAAAAAGCTGGTCGCTTTGTGATGGCTTTGAAATTCCGTTCTCTTTCTATGACTAGAAAGAACGACGAATGACTTCTGGTTTGAGAAAAGTATGCATTGCAGAAAATTTAGCCAGTGACAAGAAATATGTTGGAAATAACTCACAAAAATGATTGACATACTATTTGTTAGCTTTAACAAGATATATACATATTTTATTTATTTCATTTAACAGTCATGCAAAATGAAGAGTACTTCAGAGACTATTGCTAGAAAATATATTAAACATGCGATGTTTTAATCAAGATCCTTAAAGCTATTTTGTTTTAGAAAAGCAATACTTTCGAAAAATGTTTCTTGAAAACCGTAGTTTGAAGTGTAAGATTTTGTTGCAAATCTTCCTGTCGTGTTCTTGGAAAACGCTGATCTTAAATACTAATTTTCATTTTAATCGAATTTTTATTTTTGAGCTATGTTGTTCACAGACGTAATCACCCACACACATAAACATGCTTATTTTTGGAAGACTTGTTGGCCTCAAATTATAGCTTCCAGTAAACTCTTGACATTTAATTTTTTTGAAATGCGATACTTCTACTATGTTGTAGAGAAAGTGAAAATAAATTTGGTACAATAAGACAAATACTCGAATGGGATGATGAAGTTAATATACGAACATGTTTTAAATATACATTTTAAAAAGGTGTTTTAGGAAGCTGGCAATATTCTTTATTTTAAGCTAGTTAGGTTTTAAACGACAGAGATGCTGTATGAATATCTTTTATTCCTGTAGCTAATATATAATATAATAGCTAATATGTTTTGCATCTTATTTGCGGAATAATGTTTTTGAAAGTACGTACAGTTCAAGTTTGCAAAAATAGTTTTATTATGGTGAATCTCCTAAAAGTATACGATATTTAGGATACCCCCCCCCCCCATCCAAATGTCTGTTAAATATCAGAATATAACATCTACGCATCTGGATTTTAACCCTTGGAATGTATTTGAGGTGCCTTTCTTCACACAAAAATACATAAAGAGAAGCTAAGTTTATAAAATATATTCTAGATCTTCTCGGGAAACAAGCCAGGGGAAAAGACGATTTGAAATCCATATATGGACGTCTTAAAAATCCATAGTGTGTCCATGCAATGGCGAGGAACCAGCAAATACGAAAGAATATTACAAAGGGATCAAGTATTATTTCGAACCATTAATGACGGATAAATTGTTTGGAAATAGATTTTGGTACAAAGTAATTATTTGGAATAAGTTGTGTGTTTTATTTTGTTTAGTACGTTTTTATCAATCTCCTATAATTTGCCAGTCATACAAAATTCCTTCGGATGAAAAGAACTTTACAGATTACTCCTAGAAAATTAAAGTTATATATTTAGTTATATAAGTGGTTTTTGAATAGTTAAAACGTTATAATCCTTTTTAAAAAACTCAACAACTTCAACATAAAGAGTTGTTTGAAGTTGGATATTGCCTTGAAAATTATACTGAATCTGTGTAAGATACTGAACTTGATAACTAAACTTGGTATTGATCCGAATTTTTGTTTTTGAATTGACACGCGTACGTGCGCGGAGATTCTCAAAATTCTTTTTGCATCTAGCGGCCTCAATATTTCTGATGAAATTCAGTATCAAATTTTCGAGTGGAATGTACCAGATTGTTTGTCTAAAATAATAAACTAAATATATGACGCTGTTACATTTAGGCCATACAGCTTAAAACTCCAACCAGTCTAAAACCGATCCCGTTGTAAACAAATGCACGTGCCACCATTGCAGCAAACCTTTCAAGCGAATAAAAATTGTTCTTTACTATAGTGCTCGCACTATCACCCACCTTGTTTTCAAATAATAAAGCGGTAGTATTTTTAACAGTGGTTTTATTTTAAAATAACTAAATAACTAGCTTTTACTTATTGTTATGGTAATGCAGACTCGATATTCCCGTGTGGTAGAGAAGCCAACGGTTGAGCTAATGCGCTATGTTGCACCATTAAAAAGCATAACAGGTCAAGCAATGCAATAAAGCAGAGAAGTAGCAAATACCTCGAAAATGGTGAAAGGAATGCTGAAAAGAATGTGTTTCACATTTTATTGACGTTATCATGTCCTTGTTTTTATAGGTGTCATTAAATAAACATGTTAAACAGTTAATGTATCTGGAGTGCTTTGTCACCGAATTGTAGATAGGCTGATGACCACCTGGCACCGATATTACTAATATTAATTCCGATCTGTGTGTCACGATGTTACTAGGCGACTCCGATTAACAAGTAAGTTGTTACTGTTAAAAGTATTGCACATTGTTTCTTCACCCATTCTTAAAAATTATGTGGATCTATATTTCTTTAATATTCAATATTGATGCAGTGAATTATAGCAATACATAGAATTACTAATGGTGAAGTCATGTGTCATATAAGTAAACAACTGAGCAGCATCGAGGGCCAAAAAAGGAAACCACCATAGTTAACGAAATGTCGAAGTGCGGACCAATTCTCGCACCGGATGGAAATTGTATCTTTTTGATGAGTATATTATTCTCACGCCTTTACTGAGTGAAGGTGACATACGATCCATAGGTCTTCGATGTAAAACTCGGTCTGATACGAGTAGAAGAGGCGTGGATAATACTAAAAAGGAAAGAAAAGAAATAAATTAGCAATATCAGACCTGCGTTGCAGAAACAGTCGTGGGAATTGTAAATGCGCTGGAATCAGCGGTTTAGTTTCTCAAATATTACAGGAAATGTCATAAAGTTAGATTTAGAACAGTTTATAGTGACTAATTATGCGAAAAAAGCGGAAGCGTACCTCAGACGATCCAGCTGGTTGGCCTCGCGATTATGGTCTGAGGCTGTATTTAGAGGTTCCAGGTTCAATTCCCGGCAGTCACACAATCGGACCTTACCCTTTTATTATTATTATTATGATTATGATTATGATTATTATTATTATTATTATTATTATTATTATTATTATTATTATTATTATTATTATTATTATTATTATTATTATTATTATTATTATTATTATTATTATTATTATTATTATTATTATTATTATTATTATTATTATTATTATTATTATTATTATTATTATTATTATTATTATTATTATTATTATTATTATTATTATTATTATTATTATTATTATTATTATTATTATTATTATTATTATTATTATTATTATTATTATTATTATTATTATTATTATTATTATTATTATTATTATTATTATTATTATTATTATTATTATTATTATTTTCTCTGGTCAGAAGATGAATGCCTTCAACCACGATTTGCTTTCATTTACCTTTCTTTCCGTTTTCTTTTCATGCTTCAAATGTGCTTTCAGGTTTCGAGTGTGAGGCCTGACAGATGGTGCTGTCTGTGGTTCCCCCTTTCATACTTTTCTTCTGAAATAGCTACAGTACATCTGAGTAGTCGTGATGCTCGGATATATCCTACACCTCCAGTGTTTTTCATATCTAAATTTACTATCATTTTCAGAGTTTCTCCTCCCTCACTCCAGTAACCAGGAAGCGTGAAAACAAAAGCATATCTAGAACACATGGAGTTGAAATAGCACGTGCAGAGTCAGTGATCACACAGTAATCATCACCAGATTTGAGTGCTAGATTTGGTTTTCAGTTATCACAATTTCATTGCATAAAGGACCATTTGAACAACAGAACAATTGTAGTCAGTCATCTTTCATGTGAATATTGTTTGTTTTGTTAACATTACTTTAAATCTGATGGTCCTTTTAAAGCTACCTACAACATTGCCTATGTTTTCAGCTACGATCGTAGCTTAGTTTGGA
Source organism: Mantis religiosa (assembly GCA_030765055.1). Classification (NCBI taxonomy): domain Eukaryota; kingdom Metazoa; phylum Arthropoda; class Insecta; order Mantodea; family Mantidae; genus Mantis; species Mantis religiosa. Next base: position 96,105,134 of record CM060955.1, read on the forward strand.
AACAATCAATCAGTTGTAAATAAATTTATAGAAAAATAAAAGCATAAAAAATAATAAATTATTTATCACGTACATAATCAAAGGTGATAACTTTAATTCCAAGTCACACGATAAATGTCAATAAATTAGGTATATCTTTTATAACTTTTTGCGCAATTTAGAAGCAAACACTTTTGGAACATGTAAAAGTTTGTCATTTGTCTCAGTAAAACACATAAAACTGGTGTGCTGAATTCCTTTTTGAAGAACAAAGATCTAGATCTTTCGTGTTTTTTTTTTCCAAAGAGAGAATTTTCCTCAAGAGTTCAAGAAAGTATTACTTAAAAAGGTTTTAAATCATACAAAATATTTATTTATGGTAAAAAAAAGTCTTCAAGATATAGGTTTTAAGTAAACGTTTAAGGTTAATGAGGGAGAATATAGTGTCTGTAAAATTGAAGAAATCGATTGGCCCTTTTTATATTGTGCAAGGAGAATTTCTCGAAGTGTTCTGTCATTCGAGAAGCAAGTTGTACTAGCAACACAGCTCTGTGTAGATGTTTATAAACATCAGTATAGTGTAAAATGGGTAGTTACCCACCACAAATTATCACATACGTTTTGAATATCTGATTAATGTCTCAAAGACCTTATTTAACATCACGGATCACTTTCGGAAACAATATGCTCTATGACTTCTCTCCACTTTACATTCCATCCAACATTTCGATATCGAAATTCCATCGGAAAAGTGTGTATATGTATGTGTGCGCACGCAATATAAAACAGGTGAATATCGAACTCCCTGTTTACTTTTCAGCATTTTTCAAGGATGCCAAGTATACTTTTCAATAACCTCCGAACTACAAAGTATTCTTTAAATTGAAACAAAAGTTATCCTTATTTTGATTTTCTAAAATATAGAGTATTTTAATTAAAATACTCTATGTTTAAGTTATTTACGTGCCTAATTCTGCAAATGGTACAAGGTCCCCTTTATTGGGAATTATAATAATGGTAAACCGCAAGAAAAATGTAACGCACAATATATTTTAAAAATCTCCCTCCTTTCTACCTCTCTTTCTCCATCTCTCTCTCTCTTCTTTTCTTGCTTTATGTGTATTATATGAACTTTTTTGGAGGTGGGGACATCAACTACTTTCGACATATCTGTTTCTGTTATTGGCCTGAATTTGTTGAACCTTTTGTCATATTGTCACCATTCAGTTGTTTCTCGCAGTGTCATGAAAACGTTTGGATTTCAAGGTCAGCAAATCATGACCTTTTATAAAATTTGATTTTTAAGCCCTCTGTATATCCTTTTAACACAAGTCTCACAATATAATATCTAATCAAAATATTTCTGCAAATAATTATCTACTCTAATGAGATATACTACCATCACACATTTGTTGTAGAGACGAGAAATATATAGCTGGTTAAAGCCATAACGAAATACTCAAAAAGTAAGTGGTTATGTTATAACTTCAAATTTCCTTTCTGTATGTATGAGCGCGAGAAGAAAGGAGATAGCAACTTATCAGTTAAAAAAAATTAAATATTAAGCACTCGATCCATTTTTTTATAAAAATCAGACAACGAAAACTATTCCATATAAAGATTTAGATTAAGAGTTTTTCATAAAATTCTTTGTGCATTTTCCATGGTAATTCTGAGCTTAAATACCATTTAGTATTTATACAACGTTTGGTTTTCGTCATACATAAACGCATGCGGAGCATCGAAACGTGCATTTCCAGTGAAATCTCCAAACTTATCAGTGTTTGTGTGGAATGTAGTGCTTTTTCTGTTTACTATGATTAGAATATTACTTTCTGTAGGTAGTATTATGTTCTCCATAGATGTTTTTAGTTCCATAAAGCAGCAATTAATAATAATTTTCCAAAATTATATATTAACATGTCTTTTAGACGAAACTACTGCGAAAAGTACCTTGAAGCTTGTAATGTGGCTTAACAACTTGACATAGAGCTTTGTAAACCAATTATATACGCTAAAGAGGAATGTTTTTGTATAAAATTGTTGTCCTAATATACATGGATTCGAGTGAAAATTCCGACTCTTGTTCCAGAACCTAAATTCTATTACTACTATTCCATTACACAGTTAATATATATGAAAATGATGCTCGAATTTAGTTTTAATTCTGTCAAAATAGGAAGGCAATTAAGCCAAACTAATTTAAATTGTAAGGTAAGACCTACCAACTCGCATAACACAATCCTAACTTGATCCATTTTGGTAGATGTTCTCATGTGAAGCAAATATCTTTGTTTGTGGAGAGAAAACGACAACCAGAAAACGGAAATGGCTAACGGGATAGTCATGTGGCGTACAATCTGCAAGGGGGAGTATGAATGTGCGTGTGTTTGTGTGAATTTAAAGGCTAACCAAAGTTAACCTTAAGTCTAGTAAACACCATTTCTGAGCGATTATTGCAAAGGTAAAGTCGTTGAAATCGCCTGACGATGATGACGACGACGACCACAACAACAACAACAACAACAACAACAACAATAATAATAATAATAATAATAATAATAATAATAATAATAATAATAATAATAATAATAATAATAATAATAATAATAATAATAATAATAATAATAATAATAATAATAATAATAATAATAATAATAATAATAATAATAATAATAATAATAATAATAATAATAATAATAATAATAATAATAATAATAATAATAATAATAATAATAATAATAATAATAATAATAATAATAATAATAATAATAATAATAATAATAATAATAATAATAATAATAATAATAATAATAATAATAATAATAATAATAATAATAATAATAATAATAATAATAATAATAATAATAATAATAATAATAATAATAATAATAATAATAATAATAATAATAATAATAATAATAATAATAATAATAATAATAATAATAATAATAATAATAATAATAATAATAATAATAATAATAATAATAATAATAATAATAATAATAATAATAATAATAATAATAATAATAATAATAATAATAATAATAATAATAATAATAATAATAATAATAATAATAATAATAATAATAATAATAATAATAATAATAATAATAATAATAATAATAATAATAATAATAATAATAATAATAATAATAATAATAATAATAATAATAATAATAATTCTGCAACAGACATGTAAGTCCGCCTGCTTGAATGCCCCAATATCGCTGGTATTTCCATTGTTTTTGAAGAGAAAGCTTTACGTATCTGAGACGATCATTTGTGATTAAATTAATTTATCCGCCACCATAAGGAAAAAAAGACATAATTACGCAAACTTCTGCTACTGAAAAGTAGGCCTTTTACTGTTAGAGTGTTAGATATGAATAATCTCTACAAAGAGACGAATTATTTCTACCAGAGGCAATATAACAGTTCAAGCAAAAGAATAAAATTAAAATTTGTGAGACAAAAAAACATTATTCTTCAGGAACACCTACTCCAATATAGTGTCAAAGACTTTATATTATCATCTGTTTGACTATCGATTACTTCGTAGATGGCTTAGTCCGATGTTCAACTTTTCGTTAATTACCTCTGAAAAATATGCTAAAATCACTTCCTCGCAAATATTCTTAACACATTTTAAACTGCACCATTTCTTAAGATATAAATATTGTTTGTCATAAACTGCAGATGGCTTGTCCCGTGGCTCAGTCGGTAGAGCACCTGCCTGACGTGCTAGGGATCCCGGATTCGATTCCCGGCGGTGGGGGTGGGGATTTTTCTCCGATCAAGATAATTCCTTCCCCTCCCCAGAGTCTGGAAGGATGAATGAGAGTGCGAATGTGTGTGTGATCTAATGATTAAAACACAACGAATACGAGTTAACACCTTCGATATATTCCAAAGGAGAATGGCCTCCGATATGACCATTGTAGTTACAGGCGGAGTATAAATGGAGCAAATAAAAAAAACATTGCAGTTGACTTTTTGGCAGCAAATTAAGATTAGGAATTCGAGCTTCCTCTCGAGTTTCTTCAGGTATAAAACTTCCGTCGCTTGAATCACTCATTTTGACATACAGTTTACCATTTGTTATTTTTGCATCTCCAAAGTTAGGATTCTTCGCTACTCAAAACCTGCAACATAATCTTACACCTAGTAAAAGCATAGACTCTAAATCTTTTGTAAAACAAATTTTAATACTTTTATAATTCATAATTCAAGTCGATTGTTTCTTAGGTAACGGTTAAAGTTACATATGGGACTTGAAATGATTTAAACGATTATTTAAATCTATTTAATTATTTAAATAATTAAAAGGAATTATTTAGAATATTGAATAATGGTATGAAAAAGTTATTATACAAAATTTATGAAGAAATGTGTAAAAGTTCAATGATGTTGATTTGTCGTTATAACTATATAAGCACCTGGACTGGAGGTGATTTCTTCTTCTTCATTTGCCTTCCATGGTGAAAGGACGTGTGAGTAAGTCCGCAAATAGACGCTCATGTGCAAAGGCAGTTTTTGTGTGTAAGAATATATGTGTCAGTATATTTTACTTGGTGCAAGAGAAAAGTGATTATTGGCGAACAGTTGAAAGATTGTAACAGAGAATATAGATATCGATTGATTTATGTTAGAAAAAGTTTCATTCTTAATAAATCTCAAAGTTTGGAGATTCGTTGGTGAAATTATAATTAATCTTTTATTTAAAACAACATTATCCTTCCATATCCGCGACCACCCCTGAAAATAAGAGTCCATGCAGATAAAGTCTGTTTAGTTAACTGATGTGCACGCCGGCCGCTGCCTTTGACGAACTCTTATAATCGTTTTACAAGACAGACCCTCTTTCTCCCAGATCTTTCTGCAAGGTTGCCACTTTTCTCGATACGTCATGGGTATCGTACGAGGTTTCGTCTAAATAAATTATGTTATGTCCATTACTGCGAAACTTCCTTAGTTTTGACACACACACACACACACACACACACACACACACACACACACACACACACACACACACACACACACACACACACACACACACACACACACACATATATATATATATATATATATATCGTCAAGCTACAATTCTACTGGATTCCATAATGACCCTTAACTTATTCAAAGTGCGGTATTTGAAACCCAGCTACTTTAGGAGACCACGCAAAGTGCAGTTCCCATAAGGAAAATCACAACTTTCTTGCAAATGTGCAACCAATTCGTCTACGGTGGGCACTCTCCCTTTTGCATGGAATCTATAAATTTCTCGACGAATTAAAACGCATGTGAAATTATCTACTTTAGAGAAACGTTTCCTTTTGTTTTCACACTTGATCGGCGTCTTTCGTATTCCTTTTGTCACAATATTTCTTACTGTATTTCTGTGAATACCCAGAATTTATCAGGTTCATTGCACGACCACTTACCAAGATTATTTGTCAGCAAATATTTATATGTGCTCAAAAGAAGTTTTTGAATTTGCTTAGAAACAGTTCCCGTTATAACTTTGTTTTTTTGAGGCTTTTCCAGTAATAATAACTCGGCTCAGTTATTCACACCATTGTCATCACTTTGATTATTTTCACTTGACTGAAAGTTATCTACTACTTCATTTGCATTTACCACTGCATTTCCCTCCCACGGTCTCCACGTCGTGACACACAACCAATTTCTGCACGTACTGAAACAGATCAACTGGAAGTTGGAACTTTGGCAACTGAGACTCCACGTGGAGTAGACATGCGACTGTCACTTGGAGAAAATCAGGGTTGCTATTGGTCCTCAACGACAGTGTTCAATTTCTGAAGTGTGGAGACAGATTTATGACGGTCATTAGTGGGCGGGAGGGTAGTCTCCTTTGAGCGGCCAACTGCACTCCCGTTCACTAGACAGACTTTACCACAGCAGCCGAGGAACAACTAGACCGAACTCCGAGAACTTCGAAGAAGTCTATCATCACCCAACTTCTTCCTACACCCCACATTTGAACATTTTGTTTCAGACTAGTAGGTTTGATGTTTATCATGCTCTTGAAATTTAAGCCCTCGGCGCTAACGTCTTGGGCAGTAAATTTTTTTACTCGCTAATAAGCATCAAATTATCTCGCAAATCCCATAAATAACTATTTTTTAGATATAGCAGCTAAACTGCTATTTATATCTGAGAAGGTTTTATTGATAAATTAAATCATCAATTATGTTGTGTTCCTAGGAGTAGTTGCCAAATGAATAAACTCTTTATTCAATAGTGTCGTTAACACGATGAAAATGATAAAAAAAAGTCAGAATTTTAATTAGACGTGTTAAATAAGAAATCAATCGCGGTTTAAGTGTAATACAAATGTTTGTATACACAAGTGTTTATGTTATGGTTTTGTTGCAATAATTATACGCTGAATTTAGTTGTTTTTTTTCCAGCCAATCATAATACAAAGAGCGTATGCAAAGTAAAAAGTGCTGTATATGTATTTTCTGGCCTATTCGTGTTTATCGCGACTAAATCGCACAGTAAGGGTGAAGTGTAGCGCATTATCAGCATCCCTTGGTGGCCACTTCCCCTCTCTTCTCCCCTCCACGCCAACCTTCCGCTATCCCTCTACAGTTCTCTTCGGCAGCACCAGACACATTACTAGTAGTCTGCGGTTAGCAGGTGTACTGAAAACAAGTCTGGCCACGTATACCAGAGTGTTGTGACTGAAATGTCAGCGGAACTCATCTCGTTACAACAGCAGGACGAACCGACCGACTGAGTGACTCCAGCATCTCGGTAAGTGATAGCTATGGGAAAATTGAGTAATAGACATGATTCAAGTACAACAGTACTTCAAAGATGCATAGTAATAGTCCTAACAATTATTTATCATACGTTGTAGCTTATATTTAAAACCTCATGTCTTTGTTTACATCAAACGTGAAAACTAAGTCCAGCGTAATATTTTGAATAGCGGTCCTTGCAAACTTGTAAACACTTAATTTGCAGTGGATTAAAATAGTTTCATTTGTTGCCGACTAGTGATCCGCGATGCAAATTAAATAAAAAAACCTATAAAGCATGAAAGACCCCAGATTTGTTGCACGGTTATGACAGTTCGTTACTTATTACAACTCAACGTGACACCAGATATTGGAAGTCAGGGTGTGTTGTTTAGCTGGGTAGTGAATATTTAACTACGTTTACAAAATATACCTACTGAAGTAAATTTGAAGCTTTTTATCTTCTCTGTCATCCATTGGCTAAATAGACGTATTTTACCCTAGAAGTTCGATTTCCAAATTTACTGGAAACACCCATTTTGGGACCTCTTTTTTTTTCTCCCCCTCCCCGTGTGAGTGCAACTAAAAAAAAGTGAAAATTAGATTAAAACCAAATATGGTATTTAAGTTCAGCAAAGATACAAAAAACCCACCTCGGTAGCGTGATGGTAGCGTGTCTACCTCACGTACAAGAGGTTCCGAGTTCGAATCTCGGTCAGGGTGAGTTGTCTGGATAAGGTTTTTTCCGGGGGTTTCCCTTATCCTGAAAGACGAATGTCGGGTGATTCTAAGCTCTACGGACCCTTGGTTCATTTCACCTATTCCATTCATCGTCAGATATGACTTAATGTTGGAGGACTAAATTTAAGAAAGATACATATAAATTTTCAAAGAAAGCTCGCTACCATAAACTATCCATTACATAGACAAATATTCGTTAGCTTTTACATTCTCAAAAACCTTGTAATGCCTAATTAAGCCACAATAATTTTGATTAAAATATCACGTGTGTAATATATTGATACAGGAAACGTAAGTGCTTTGGATTTTCTGTACATAATCTCTGAACTTCTTTTTATTTCACTGAATGTTGTGTAATGTTGCACCATCAGAAAATCCTAACAGGTAGAGAAACTATACTGCAAGTAAAATTTTAAGCCCACTAAGTTCATCATTTTGTTTCTAACACATTTCTTCGAATCGTTACTTCGAATCTTTCAAGATCAGTTCATGTTACAATTTTTGTCCTTTAAACCTAATAAATACACTTACAAGTTTATGATTTTGCAATTTTTTATCTCTTTGTTTTGTTATTTCTTTCTTTTCGCACGAAAAGAAGTTGATGTTTTGACTTGAAACGGTTCTTATATAAAAAGAAATTGTAACGCAGAGAAGATAGAACAGTCACTTTTTATATGAATAGTGCGTAATATATAATAAATGCATGTCTTTGATAGATAAAGTAACTAAATGCATGATATCAGATGTTTACCTTACAGCGCTTACATATATAATCACATAGATACAACTTAGATCAATTTGGCTCCCTCTTATGTTACTTGTATATTCGTCTATTATTTTAGTATATCTGATATCCAATTCATTTCAAATGTATTTGTACGTCTAGTAAGAGCTGACTTGTGTAGTGGTTTCACGTTATATTATGCAGATAAGGGTTATTATTTTTTTTTTAATTTCATAATTATTACAATTCAAGTGTTCATGTGCTAATTTTTCTTTCAATTCTTTGCATTTTCTTTCTTCCCTCTTTTTACTTTTGTTTTATGTTTCACTAGTATTATTTTGATATAAAAAGTTAAATTACGTGTAATTTTTTCTATTGTTTCTAATTGTACGTGCATTATATACATATACATACGTGATTAAAATCCTAACAGAATCGTCCTTCCTTTCTGAGCTTTTTTACTTCAAGTTAGCCTCAGTCCAAACAATTGGTAATTACCTTAAATTTAGGCCTGGAACGTATCACCATCTGTAGTGCAGTATGCCGTAAGAACGGACATTACCACTACAAAATTCTACTGCTTCTAGTATTAACGTGTGTAATTTATTAACATTATTTTTCATTTATCTTGAGACCAAATCTGTTCTTAATATTTAGACACTAATAGTGAATGTTCATGTTTACGCGTGTGTTACAAAGAAAGTACGGCACTACGCTTCTATGTTATCGATTACAGTTCAACAACACTGACCTGCACTAAAGCCCGCAACACTAATCTGCAGCTATTTTACTGCATATTTTTACTTCGTTTACTAGTTGTTTCTGAACTGTGGTTACGTGCGAGGTCATTGCACATTTACTTCAACTGTTTCATGCAGCACTAGGACTTGAAGACGAAAACTAACACTTTTAAAAGTATTAACACATATGTAGATTATACCTAGATTGAGGTTATACATCACTAGCTAAACAATCATATACAACAAATATCTTTCTCTACTTAAGTTTCTTAGTACGTTTTATGAACAAATTTCATGGCACTTATAAGATATATTGTATTATATGTCGTTTCCTAACTGCTTTCACGTAAAAAAGACGGCAGACGCATAACTCTTTGCTTTGTTAGTTTCATTTCAAGCATGGAATGTAAACAAACTGACAGGTGACTGCAATAAGTTCTGTATAATGAAATCGCAATCTTGGTGGACAGTAATTAAACATACTTCCACCTTAAAATACAAGATAACTAATGATATAGTGAACAAATTATGTCGGGACTTTTACTTTTCCTTATAAGGAAATAAAAACAATATGGGTGAAGGGAAAGTACTTAGATGTAAATATGTAATAAGTTAGAGAGAGAAGGATTCGCTTGAGCGAGGACAAGAGTCAGACATTTGAAAGGTATTAGATATGATAAGGATGAAGGGAAATGCCCAATTTGTGGAGAAGTTGTTACAAACTGGCATCGTATACTATATTGTAAACAAACAACGGTACGGAGAGAACAAATTTGGCAACAAAAGTTGAATAGTTTTAAGAGTGGGGGAGAAGTATTACTAATCAGGAAAATGTTGTCTGTAAAAGGAGAAAATAGATGACTACCTGGGGAAAGTCAGAGAGAAATGTTTAAGAATGATTAAGAATAATCAACAAGTAAGGGTGGAGAAAGGAGAACAAGGGATATAAGAGAGCAGAGGAACTCAATACACGTAAAACCAGGGGTTGGGTGTATTGAGACCTAAACTTAGGCAAGCAGGTAGGAAGGAGATGTATTGGGTGGGAATAAGAAAGTTTCTTATTATGTGCTAGAAATGTCGTTAATGGCAACGCATTAATTAATATATGTATGAAGAAAAATGATAAATAAATATTCTATTCTTTTTCTACCACCTACACAATAGATAAGATAAGAAATTTCATTCCACCCAGAAATTCGTTAACGAAATTTCGTTGAACAGGTTTTGGGTTACCTGATTTTTTTATTTAGAAAAAGGTATAAGTGCGTATGTCCTTGGATGTCCTTGTGTGTCTGCGAACAGTGTAACCTAAATACAAAAGTTCAGTTAAAAACCAAACTTGATATTGAAATTTGACGACTTCCAAGATTACGATACAAAATTTTTAAAGAAAATCCCCCAAACAAATTACCCTTTATATGGAATTTTCGAAAATTTTGATTTCCTTAAAAATGCTTATAATGAATTCGATTAAAATGCTATGTGCTTAAGATGTTTTCATGGCGTCTGAAATGCATTATCTCGAATTTTCTGGAATTTGAAGTCCTTTTCATCTGAATGGGTTTTACACTTTCATAAACTATAAGAGATAATTGGTGAAATTGTTAAATTTGTCATTCTTTTAAATCTCGTGACACATATAGCCTCCAGTTATTAAACAATTGACTAGCGCTTTTCCATTTGTACCTGCAACAAAAGTGCAGATTTATTTGTACACATTCTAAATGATAAGCGATAAAAGTTTGTGTAAGTGTACAAATGTAACAAATTAGATGTTTACTGACTTTACTGTATTATATTCAACCGAAGAACAGGTTACTATTAATTCCGTTACATCACTGTAAATATAACAAAAATCACTTTGAAAGGGTAGAGCTAGACTGAAAAATTTCAATGCCATAGCCGGAATTTGAACCACGGATCTTCTGGTTTCCGTCCAGCCGCTCTAACCATTGAGCTACTATGACCAACGTGCCGACATAACATTAAATTCTCCAACCGACTCGTGTTTTTCCCGTTAAACCACAAGGAGTTCTCATAAATGCACGAGACAACTACCCTAATGGCGACTTACTATGCTGTAAGTACTTTAAGACCCGGGCTTTATAGTTCGGACCACTATTAGGTACAATTAATGGCAATTAATTGTTCTTTCACACTAGCCGTGTGTAGGAAGCACTATGAAAGGGTAGAGCCTGACTGTGGTTCAAATCCCGGCTATGGCATTGAATTTTTCAGTCTGGTTCTACCCTTTCATAGTGCGTCCTACACACGGCTAGTGTGAAAGAACAATTAATTTCCAAATATCACTTTATTAGAAATGTTTACTAATTACAGTATTGTCTTATGGTGCACCTTTGGAAAACCTTAAAATCCACAATTTTAATTTGTGCCACTTGAACATTTTACACGTACGGCAATGTAATACAAAAACTATACCCCGAATTTCATTGAGGGATGTTCGCTTGTTTTATACGGGGTGAGTAAAAAGTATGGAACAATGCTTGTAATTTTGTTCTTATAGAAATAATCATAGCCGTGTGTAGGCTAACGCGAGAGCGGGAGATTCGTGGTTCAAATCCCGGCTATGGCATTGAATTGTTCACTCTGGCTCTACTCATCCAAACCTTTGTTGTTATAGTTTTGTGAAGTGATTATATATATATATATATATATATATATATATATATATTAGAAAAGCTGTAACATATCAACACGTTTTCGTATTGCTATGACTGTGAATAGGGCGTGACGTTTCTTTTAATGGCAAACTTTTTTTTTGTCTCAGGTCTCGGAACTACAAATAGATTCTTTTTTTAAAACTGTAAGTTTTAACTTTTTGCCTTATTTTTAACACTTCGAGTTTCATTGAATTTTTTTTTCAAAATTTTGCTTACGTGGAATGAATAATCCTTCGTTCTGGATGCATTTCATTAAACAAGACACAAACCTCTTCTTGGTTCCTCCTCCTATTACCATATCTGATTATCATTAGTATTTCAATTCGTTATTTTTCTCTAAGTTGTGCCATGAATGTTTACTTTCAGCAAGATTTTGCGATGAAGGAAGCATTGTTGTCATTAGCTTAGCTTTTGTCTGTATTTGTTTGTTCAATCCAAAGCCACATATTGAAATAGCCTACTATATTGTTTAATTCAAAACCTACTCAATTTGCTCAGCACACATGCAGTACGGTCCTAATAAATTGAAATTGCGGTTTGAAGGGGAATTTGTACGATCTGAGACTTGAACCTGGAGGAGTGCAGAAAAAAGAAATGTTGAAATTAGTAGAACTCACACCATTTATTTGTAATCATAATAACGTGAGGACATGTTGATATCTTACAGCTCTTCTAAAAATATCACTTCATAGAGTTGCAACTATCAGGATACAGACATTGTTCAATACTTTTTACTCACACAGTATATGTAGATAATTACCTAGGGTTAGTGCATGTGGACCGAATTATTATTTAATGGCAAGTAATATGGTAGGATTTTCAGGATTTAGGAATATATGGCATTTTACAGTATGGATTTTGTAATTGTAATCTTGATTTTGTATTTCCATTTGATGATGCGAAAGGAAAGATGAGAAATAAATTACAAATTACTCTAAGAATATAGTAGAGAAAATATTAATAGTAAAAAAAGAAGATAATTAAATTTCCATTTATCTTAAACGATTTGTTACATCGTATTCAAAATATTTTGACTTCAACTCACTTGTGGCTGTGCAAAGATGTAAAGATTTTACGTTCATGTACGTATTTATTCTTTATTTTATGAATATCAATTTATTAAAGTGATTAAATGAACATTTTCTAAATGGTATATAAGTTTTTTTTAGCAAAAACTCGTGGTATTTTGCTTTAATATTTCCGATGTTAGTACATAGAATAACTAAGAAGTGTGCAGTTTAAACAAAATAAAAAGCAGCAAATAGAACAAACAGAAGGAAAAGGAAAGATAATCTTTTTTTCCGCATATTTTCACTCAGGGGCATGTGTCACTGGGAAGGAGGAAACGTCGGGCATATAGGTAGAACGTTACACGGGAGGGGGTAAGAAATAGTGCCATTTAATAAATGAACGTCACTTAAGTATTGAAATTAGTCCAAATAACTTCGGCTTACCTTACACTTGATAAAGAGCATAACCAAAAGTATATTGTCGCATTAAAATAACCGGTCTTTAAAGTCTGTTGAACCACATAATGAAATTTATTGCCTTTTGGTGTAAATAAATCAAGGCCTCTAACGGTAGAGGGTACATATATTTTTCAACTGTCAGTGCTAATGGTTTTCGTCTGCATTTCAGTCAAAATACGGTTTGTTTCGTTCTAATGACCTTGTAGCAGAAAGGAGAAAATAAGTTCAGTCATACATTGCTCTTTAAACTCCAGACTTACTTATAACTTATATGTCATCATTTTCGCCTGAGGGCAGATTTCTCCCTGGATTTCCCCTCGTTTATTCCTATATATACCTGCGTCTAGAAGAACGTTCCTCGTACTTTTACCTTCCTTTGAAGGAATGACAAGAGTCACTTCGTTTCGTGTTTTATTTTTAAATTTAAATGGAGGCCAAAGGTATCGCTATTCTAAAGTGTATCCGTTTTATAAATTGGTTTATATACAACGTCATAGATGAGATTTGTTACAAGTCCATTAATATTTTAACTATATCTTATCTAGTGCGTCCTTCTAGCACTAGATTTTAACTGTTTGGGTTCAAAGTTTTGTGTGCTCTTCGTCATGAGATGATAATTAGATGAGGTAACCCGGCGCTTTCAGAAATTTAGAAAGTCTTGGGCGCCGGAAACTGTACACACATTTTCTACCTGGGTTCTGGTCATATGGAAATTGTAAACTAGAACGGTCCTGTTGTAGCCATATGGGAGGGGATAAGCTGCTGATTGGTGGAGGGATATTCATGGATATTTGTACAAACTAATATAAATACGAACCTGTGCCTGAGGTGCTGACTAACGCTTTCTGGAGGACCTCTACATACCATGGAAATAAAAAAGATAGCATTTAACTATCAATTCATTTAAAAATTATGGTCAATAATAGTTTTTATATATATATATATATATATATATATATATATATATATATATATATATATATATATATATATCACCTTTCAGGGAAACTGTTTAGTAATTCTTAAATGTAAATACAATGAATGCTAGGGTTACGTAGAATCAAAAGTCTGGTTTGCAGAAATTTAGAACATCCTTTATTGTAGTAAAAAGACGTGAAATAGACAATCAGCTGTCTTCAAGGTCGACTCGGTGCTCCGCCGCACGTAAACAAATGAAAGAAATCAATGCGGCACACTTCAAACGTCCATTGTCGCAATAATCATCACACAACTGCCGCTCTACATGAGGTTCCGCAACGTTGCCCAACAACAGACAGGAAGTAATGCAGATATCTCCTTTTTTATCCTCTCAACACTTGAAACATAAACAAGGGTTCCAGCTATCAGAGTATTTTTGTTTTTGTTTTGGTAATTTACGTCCTCCAACATTAAGTCACATCGGACGATGAATGAAATGGGTGAAGTGATGCTCAAATGAGTTCGGGGTCCATGGAGCCCAGAGTTACCCGACATTCGTCTATCAGGATAAGGGAAACCCCCGGAAGAAACCTTACCCAGGTAACTCACCCTAACCGAGATTCGAACTCGGGACCTCTTGAATGTGAGGCAGACACCCTACTACCACGCTACCGAGACGGGCTGCTATCAGAGTGTGTGATTAACCAGAGTAACCAATCTGGTAACCTTTGTTTACGTTACCATAGCAACGACCTTCCCCTCTTACCCTTCGCGTTCCTTGCTTCATGACCTTCACGTATCCTCTTTTAAAAATCAGACTGTAACACCTTGCGGCTTTTTATACCCCCAGGCAGTTGTTTCCAGAATGCCGCAGATCTTTCAGTAACATTTGCGGTAGCAAGAGAAAGACAGCAAATTCCGGAGCCTAACTCTGTCTCTTTCTTTCTCTTGGGCAAGCGTCCTGCTCTCCTGTCCACGCGCCCGGTTCCCGCTTGTCGCGGCAGCACAACAATACCATCGGTGACAATACATACTTTTAAAATTTAATATTTGTTTAGCCAAATGTGCCTTTAATATAATTTACATATTCAAAATAGAAAACTTACAACAAACATTTCGTTTGCAGATGTTATTATAGGAATTGACTTAAATTCAGAATCGTAAAACAAATAGGTATCTTGTTTTCCAATTGCCAGGATCATATGAGCGCCGCCAATATGCCAGAATTTCTTCCGCGGAAGTTCTTGTACATGCCAATAAATCTAGAGACATGGGCCAGGTTTGAACCTGCGCCCCCGGGATCAGGAGGTCAGACTCCTAACATTTTTTTGACGTCCTCCAACCTTAAGTCATATCGGACGATGAATGGAATGGCTGAAATAATGCTCAAATGAGCCCGGGGTCCATAGAGCTTAGTTGCCCGACATTCGTCTTTCAGGATAAGGGAAACCCCCGGAAAAAAACCTTATCCAGGTAACTCACCCTGGCCGATATTCGAACTCGGGACCTCTTGAATGTGAGGCAGACATGCTACCACCACGCTACCGAGGCGGGCAGACTCCTAACTGAACCACCCAGACCGATATTCAGATTCGAGTTGATAAACAAGAAAACTATATTTACAATCTCTTCGCGTAAATTTGAACGTTAGGACATTTTCATAATTCACACAAAAAGCTGTGTTTATTTTTATAAAAGTGGTACATTTAGACCTTGATAGATATGTTCGTTGCTGATGTATCAATGGCTTTACACTGGAAAGGTTCCAAATGTAAAACTTTAGTGTTTCTCGCTGCGTCACACAGCTAATGACAGTTTGAAGGTGTGCGATTATTTTGTCTCATATATATGTACATTGCCTATTGAATTTAACATAATTAGCGACGGGATGTCTCTAGATATACCATTCAAACAAAAAAGTGATTCTTCTATACTTACGTAACTCGACATTAAAATGTTTTTTCTGTCATTTCAAACTCTAAGGACTAGTTGGCACGGACGATACCTAGCGAAAACAAAACACAACCTTGCAGATGCACATGGGTAATAAAAGAATCACGCAATCTGCTTTATTAATATCGCATACCAGTTCAGTATGAGCAACTTTATTAATGTTTATTTCGAAAAAGGTGAATGCTACAGGAGGTGAGTACTAAACTTTTGTGTAGTAAGATTTGTTCTACCTCTAGCGTGTATTAATTATTGTATAAAATGTATTCAGAAAGAAAAAAAAAACATTTCAAAAGCTGTTCACATACAATTCAAGATACAGAAAATATTTTAAACATAATGATTAGAAGGTTTATTGAGAAAATGACATATTCTCTCTAAGAAGTGTTTCGTGCTGCAGATTTTCTCGAAAATCTTGATCTCGAATGCTTGGAAAATGCTAAACTTGAATACCAAGTTTGATATTGACTGAACTGCCCAATGGAGGACCACAGACTCCGTCGGCGTTCGACCTGGAAACATTAGGGAACCCATCATCCGGGCCCTTGTGTTTCTCCTCCTATCTCTCCCTCTCAGGGATCATGTTAGAAACTTAATGGGCGACGGCCGTCGTTTAACGAATTGTTCAAAGTATCCGATTATTTTTGTTTCTTTTCTTTCATCCCGAATAAATATTTATATTGTGTTTGCACGTCTAAAATAGGTAAATACATATTTTGTTTGTTAAGAACTTTGTCAGAACCAGGATGAAATCATCGCCGCCGGTATGCTACAATTTCGTCCCGCAGGAATTATTTTACCTGCCAGTAATTGCTTTTAAGCACATTTAAAAACAGCCTGGGCTGGATCTGAACCCGGGCTTAAAAGTCAGTAAGCTCGCGCCTAACCAATTGAGTCACCCTGTTTAAAAGTGAATTTAGGAGTAGTTGTGAAATCTGGGAATAGAAATTTTTGATGGAATGTAAAACTTTGGTTTGCTGGAGATAAACAATAGAGAAAGTGATGGCTAAAGGAAAATGCACAAAAGAATAAATTTTTACATAAAATTTGAACATAGGAACATATGAAAGTCGCTGTTAGAGAATATAGTGTAAATATTTATTGTTGTTTTAGAGCATTTGAAGGAAAATGAGATGAAATCCTACTTAGTTGTTTATGGATGTTCTCGCAAATGAATTTTGGGATAACTTATGTGGTTCAACTTTATGTAACTGTGTGAAGTGGTTGATTTGGTTAGCGCTAAACCAGAAAGTTTTAATGGACACCCAGTGGGTTGTTGCTAGGACACGTAAGAGATTATAGATTGCGTTACTGAGGAAGAATATCACCCACGCTACTACAAAGTGCGTAATATTTAGATATGGGTCACCAACAGCAAGCATCGGTTATTCCTCATTTCGAAACACAACCTTGAAGCGAGCTTAAACCTTTGATGTCACAACGTTGGATTACTGCTGGTATATTTATTTCACTTTGAGGGTTGGCAGAACCTCGCTGACATTGCATAGATCAGCTCTGTTTCTTCTGTCACGAAATATATTAGGTTAGAAGTTTCAAGTTGCATCTTAAGGCTATTTTTACAGATTCTCCTCCGAGTTTGGCTTCTAACTTTGAGTGTCCTTTACTTCTTAAACTGCACTGCAAAAACATCAGCTCTGAAGTTAACTAAAATTCGGTTTATGTTTCACTATATTAATAACTAAGTGAATGCTTTGTGCCAAAAGAAAAAAAAAAAAGAAATAACTTTGCCCGCCTCGGTAGCGTGGTGGTAGCGTGTCTGCCTTACGTTCAAGAGGTCCCGAGTTCGAAACTCGGTCAGGGTGAGCTACCTGGATAAGGGTTTTTCCGGGGTTTTCCCTTATCCTGAAAGATGAATGTAGGGTAACTCTAAGCTCTATGGACCCTGAGCTCATTTGAGCATCATTTCAAGCATTTCATTCATCGTCCGACATGACTTCACGTAGGCGGACGTAAATTAAAAATAAGCAACTGCCAAAAAGAGTAATACGTTTTATGAAAAATTTAAAGAAGATAATAAATTATTCATTCATTCATTGTAAAAGCTTACACTTTTATCCGACAATACAGATAATATGGTGTAAATGGTTACTGGGTACTCAAAGTGCTTATGTTATGTAAAAGTCCTCTAGTTTGGCTGAACACTAGATTTGTTCAACTCATAGCAGCAAATTAATTTTCATGGCCCGAACTTTTCAAGAAAGCAATTTTCAAAACCAAATTGAGTCTCTCACGATGGAAGTTAAAAATTGTAAACTTTGAAGTGTTAATTTCGGTCAGGGTGAGTAACCCGTATAAGGGATTTTTTGGGTTTTCCCTTATCCTGAAAGACGAATGTTGGATAACCCTAAGCTCTATGGACCCTGGGATTAATTGAGCATCATTTCACCCATTTCATTTATCGTCCGATATGACTTAAGAGGAGGAAAATTGGGAGGAAAAATAGCCATTTATATTACACACTCAAATTTTCTGTAACATTTAATATTTCCTTAAAATTAATGTTTGTAACATCTTTGATTTTCAAGAGTCAATAGCGTACTAAATTATTAAAACCCTAAATTCAAAAGTATATTTATCAGTAAAGACTGTAGCGTCTAATAGAAATTGCAGAAACTGTACATGAGGAGCATTTTAAAATAGAAATAACAAGATTTTGCTAACAGTTACCAGTTGTCGAGTATGCGTTATGGCTTCTGAAATAAGAGATTTTGGATTCAATACCCGGCTTCGGGGGGGGGGGGGGGGGTAATCTATCTTTAATTAGAATAATTTCTTACCCTCCGTAGCGTCTGGAAGTTTGAATATGAATTGTTTCACGATAAAAAACAAATAAATTAAGCTTATAAAGTATGTTGCTTATTAATGACATTCTCGTTTATAAATACTGTCAATTACGGGTATCATATAGACACTTGCTGGCATATCGGAAATTATTCCCGCAGGAGCTGCTTTAAATGCAACTAATTTATTGACATGGGGCCTTGGCTTTTAAACAGACTTACAAACCATTGGTCTGTAGCGGATTTGAACCCACAATCTTGGGATCAGTAGGGCAGTGCCTAGCCAGCCGAGCCATTCATACCAAAAAACTACCGTTAAGACATATATTTCTTGAATTGCTTATCAGCTCAAAGGTTATTTTATGACCATAGAAGTAAAGGAAACCTATATTAATGGTGTAATAATAATAATAATAATAATAATAATAATAATAATAATAATAATAATAATAATAATAATAATAATAATAATAATAGTAATAATAATAATAATAATAATAATAATAATAATAATAATAATAATAATAATAATAATAATAATAATAATAATAATAATAATAATAATAATAATAATAATAATAATAATAATAATAATAATAATAATAATAATAATAATAATAATAATAATAATAATAATAATAATAATAATAATAATAATAATAATAATAATAATAATAATAATAATAATAATAATAATAATAATAATAATAATAATAATAATAATAATAATAATAATAATAATAATAATAATAATAATAATAATAATAATAATAATAATAATAATAATAATAATAATAATAATAATAATAATAATAATAATAATAATAATAATAATAATAATAATAATAATAATAATAATAATAATAATAATAATAATAATAATACTGTTATAATTTTACGTCCTCCAACGTTAAGTCATAAGGATAAGGGAAAACCATGGAGTAAAACCTTATCCAGGTAACTCACCCTGATCGAGATTCGAACTCATAACCTCTTGAACGTGAGGCAGACATGCTACGCTCTACGCTACTGAGGCGGGCGATGATGATGATGATGATTTTTTTTTGTAATTTACGTCCAACGTTAAGTCATATCGGACGATGAATGGAATGGGTGAAATGATGCTCAAATGAACCCAGGGTTCATAGAGCTTAGAGTTACCCAACATTCGTCTTTCAGGATAATGGAAAACCCCGGAAAAAACCTTATCCAGGTAACTCACCCTGACCGAGATGATGATGATGATGATGATGATGATGATGATGATGATGATGATGATGATGATGATGATGATGAGAAGAAGAAACACAAAGCTTTCAAATTTCACGAGCATTTTTCACATCTATTTAATTTTCATTTGGGCAGTTAAAGGAGCAGAAGGGTAAAAGCGCGATTTCAATGAGGAGGAATTTTTCCTGATTTGTTTAAAGGTAACTTTTAAAATTTTATCGAAAATTCTGTGTTCTTCTCTTATTTTTTGTAATTGTTTGTTGTTTTTTGTCTTCAAATGCACTACTAATATAAAGGTCACAATATATTTGGGTTAGATAGTAGAATGAAATCAACTGTCTCCCAAAGTAAGCAAGTATTCTTGGCTTGTTCCTTGACTTTGCTTGTTTTACTCACTGGCTTATCACAAAACATGTCTACTAATTTTAACCTCTCGTGCCCTGAACGTGGCTGAGAAGAAATATGTGTTGTTCATGTTCTTTAAAACTGCAAAGAATAAAATGAGGCATTAGTAAGATAATTTGAATAGAAGTACTTAACATGATTTAATGTTGTGTTGTGAAAATTAGTTATGCATAAGATGTTCAACTAGAGAATTAAATGAACCTATCATGGTATTGAATAGGGTATTTGTTATCATATTTGATCATTATGACTATCTGTACAATTATTATGTCAGTGCATTCTGGTGATAACAAAACTGTTAGAAAATAACTGGCAGCAGTCTGAAGCTGCTGAAAGATCAGAAAATTTTTAAATAGTTGAGGTTTGAACGTCTGTAGTGACAGCTTTTGCTCACTGATATTTGGCATTCGCAGTTTGAAACAAAGGAAAAACGCAAAAAAACATCCGGTTACATATAGCACAACATCAACCAAGGAAGAATGACGTGCTCAGTTTGCTTCTATTGTAAAATGCTTGTGTGGCACCTTGAGGTTCGTGTCCATAATAAGGTCATAGATAATATTTTGGTTTTAGCTGGTAGAGGACACTGGAAGGTGTACATAAAACAGTTCTCCTTTAGGAACAGTAGTTGAGATTAAACTGAAGAGAAAGCCCAGAGTTAAAAACAAGTGATAAGCAGAACCCGCATTCAGATGATATTTTTAATTGAAGCACTGCTAACGTGTACACGTGGGGTCCGGGATCATGAAAATTCACATCCATTAGGTTCTTTTTGGTCATTTTCTATTTTAAAGTATTTTTTATTTTACGTTTTTATTTTATTATTTTCTTGTCTGCGTTTTTATCCAGCAATTTTCTTGCTTCACATTATATCATTGACAATTTATACGAGAATAATTTTTAAAAATTCAGAAATTTCATTATTGATCTTGTAAACAACTTCGTACACCTTTCACTCGCATCCTTGAGGGGAAAAAAGGTCACCTTACTATGTAATGGTTAGTCTGGAAAGGGCTGCTTTTAGATGGAGGGATGGCCATTGTTGGGGAACATTTATATTACAGTTTATGAATGTATGTCCTAAATTAAGGATGAGGCACGTCAGTTTTAATTTTTTTGATAATGCATCCAAACCGTAATGAATATTTACTTTCTTATCCATATGTGACGTCAAAGGTTGTGAAGTCCCCTTTATTCGCACAGGAATTTTATATCTTAGAGGTCAAATTAGTTAATGCTGCAGTTTCAAAGCAATTTTGTTTTCAGATTCCTTAATATATATCTATATTTGTGTTTATTTACTAAATTATCTCAACATTATTCTTATATGTACCCTTTCTGCTTGCATCACAGCTACACACAGGTATAAATTCTCAGTTTTAATTCATATTTTTAATTATGTCATTTAAAATTATATGTTAATTTTTCAAACAGCTTAGGGCATCAAAATCTGCCCCCTGCTGATAAGATACAGTTACGCGATTTTCTCTAAGCATTACAAATTCGCAGACGTACCCTTTATGTTAAAGCATTTTTTGAAAGGTATGTTTCTACCAACCTACATTACTTAGATATATTTTTGTCTAGAAATGTTTCCAAATTAAGAAAACTGATTAATTAAAATATGTGGAAAGCATCTTTACATATTTATCGGAAGCACGAAGTAACAAATATGTAAAGTCATTGTAACGAAGCGATCACCAAGAATGACGCCCTAATATTTGAAATGTTTGGTAAGAAATATTTTAGAAATACTATACGCTACGGAAAAAAACTGTATACAAATTGTAAGTTTTAAGGAAGTATGCAACTTTTCTGGAGTAAGATTTTCTCTGCTATAGTTATCCAGTCATACAAAATTATGCAAAAGCCATGCAGAGTTAAAATAGCATAGGATGTTCACAAAAGGAATGTACATGTTGTTGGTCGTATTAAGTAATGTCTTAGATGTAAATTTTGATAAAAATTGTTAGAGCCATTTTAAAAAAGTAAAAAAAAAAAGATCTTTTTTTTTTAACAAGGAGTAGTGGGAATATGCAGATACATACATCCATAGACATACACAGACGCACCTGCAAGAATTTTAAGAAAAATATGTTTATGACCTCGAAACATTGAACTAAGTACCCATGGCGTAACAGCCGCTACTGGGCCAAGGCCTGCCAACCCGACTACCGGCCTCACGCCCACATACGCAAGGCAGAGGAAGACGATCATCGAACCGATACGGGGCGGAGATGTGGTCAGCATTTCGACACCCCCAGCCGGAAAGTTGGCTTTCGCAAACAGGGTTCGTTACTTATCATAGCTCCTCACTTTCCTAACGATGCTTTCCTCACCGGTCCTATAACAGGGACTTAGCCCTCAGGGATGGGATCGATCCTGAGTGCCTTCCGTTGCAGGGAACCAAATCATGACGCCTTAGCGACTACGGCACGGCGAAGGACCTCGAAACATTATTTCCACTAAAACCTCCAATAGAACTTTTTCATGGGGGTGTACATTGCCGATTTTATACTGCCATATTATGTACTTGGTGGAGAATATCCATTAGTTTGTTTTAAAATTGCCTATCGCGATCACGGAAATCCCCGTAATCGTAAATTTTATTTTCATTAAACAATTTTGAAGGGAAGAGTATAAATATTCACAGTGAGTGAATAGGCTGCTTGGACAACCAGAAAGAAAACGAAAAGATGGGTCTTCGTGATAACAAAAGTGTCGTACACCAATTTTAAAGAGCAAGCAGATGATTTTAACTCTAGATATAGACCTTCTAGATTCTTCCTAAATGGCCCGTCGTTGATGCAGATCTTTACTACTGTCGCTTTTTATGTTTTGGGCAGCGTTTGTTTTGTTCTCTGTGAATACGTGTGAAGGGTGCAAGTCAGTGTTGCGGAAAAGTGCTTCTTTATTATTCTGTACAGCTACGAACATGGAAATTCCCGTTCAGCTTGTAACGGTACATCCATGTTAAAAGAGAAAGTGCTCTTGGATTTATATTTACGACGAAAACAAATAGGAAATCACTAAACATAGTAATAGAAATTATAAATAAGAGAATCTACGAGCATAAAGGAAAGAGCACTTGAAATGTTACCTAAGTACAGTGCGATCCATATAAACCTGAACCATTTCAATAGCTCATAACTTTTGAACCAATAATAGGACACACAAACAACTTTGGGAGAATATAATACACAATTGGAAGATTACATTACACTATTAACATCTCAGAGAAAATGTTGGAAGTGTCCTCCACCAGCATCTATGGATCGTTGGTCCCATTTTCTTTGATACGACTGTAAACACTGATGTTTATATGGGCATCTTCAATACATTTGTGGAGCAGCTGGATGATATCGAATTGAGAGAAGGTTATTTACAGCAAGATGGAGCAACGTGCCGTACATCTAATGACACCATTGAACTTGTAACCAGTTTCTTTAATAATCGAATAATCTCAAAAGGTCTGTGGCCCCCCAGATCCTCTGACCTAACCTCACCGGATTTTTCTTGTCGGGGTATCTAAATCTGTTCTCAAGGAATCCATTCGAACCGAAATAAGTAACATCGGCGAGGATATTCTCCGTAAAACTTAAGAGAGTATGGTGAGACGAGTGCTGGTGGAGGACACTTCCAACATTTTCTCTGAGATGTAAATAGTGTAATGTAATCTTCCAATTGTGTATTATAGTCTCCCAAAGTGGCACGTGTGTCTTGTTATTGGTTTAAAAGTTATAGGCTGTTGAAATGGTTCAGATTTATATGGATCACACTATACTTAGAGGCACGTCTTTTTAGTAAAATCGAGAAAAGTTCGGGAATACGTATTTTTAGGTACATAGAACTTGTGAACAGACTTACTCGAATAAATAATAATATATAACATCAGATTATATATAATATTTTAGTCAGACTCTGTTAAACCATGCCAGATGAAACCTTTCGGTACCAGCGATTCACACGGAAAAATATATATTAATTTCCTTTACTTTTTTTTTTTTTTCTAAAATGGTTCGAATTTTTATTACCATGTGTAGATATCAAGCTTATATACAATCCATGAAGTTTACTTTATTTGAATGATTGTGTATAAATGATTAGCCATAAAGGTAGACAAAAGCGCATATAGAGCTCGGTGGAATATAAACTTTATATTACCTAACTTTTTGTCTTGTTAACTGTTTGGTAAATATTCATTGTTATCTTTAAGTTTTCTCAAGTTTAACCGTTGCGCATTTGTTCAATTGTTCTTTTTACGCGTGTGTTCAATAAAACAATAGAAACATATGACTTCGATAAGTGAAACTTCTGTTCTGTACTGTGCAGTAACTAAGCTGCGTGTTACTGCTTGAAGATTATTTATTACCAGATAAAATTTGGTCGAATGGTCACTTGTTTATGAGTACTGAAATAAATAAAGAAGTAATCACTAGAGAAGGTTATATGAACGTATCATACCCGATTTCTTGAAGGTATTTTATTGATATTGCTTAACATTAAACTTCTTCTTCATTTATTTTGACTGCTAACACAATACCCATTTTTTCAGCAATTATTTTTTCACACCAAACGTATATACGTACAAAGTTGCATAGCTGAACCGGTCTTGAATGATTCAAAACCACAAGCCAAAGTGTTGGCACGGAAAATTGAAGATACTGATTCGAATGCCAGCCATGGCACTGATTTTTTCAAGCCTGATTTAACCTTCTAACATAGCACTCATAACCGAAATAGATGGTCAAGGCTGGAGCATCCGGGCCTCAAATCCCACACTCTGGTTATTCGCAACAAGCCCTTTTCGCGACCTTTTGTGGTTGCAACACATTTTCCGGAATTATATTGTCGCCGAGGCATTGTTATACCGCTAGCGCAAGCCGCGGCCAGCGCCGAGAGAGAGGGAAACAGAGAAAGAGATAGAGATAGCCTGGAGATTCCCGCTGCAATCGTGATTGTTGTCGAATGATCCACTGAATTCTAGAACAATGACTAAAGTAATAAAAACCAGCAAAGGGCTAGTTGTCAGTCTGTCTGTCAGTCAGTCAGTCAGTCAGTCAGTCAGTCCGGGTCCCCCGCATGGCATGCGGGCACCCAAGATAACCCAGGAGCTAAACCTAACAGCAGCTAAAGCTGAGCTCCACATAATCTCCTAAGTTGTTTGGCAGCAAAATTCTCCCCAACCCAAAACTAAATTAAAAACACCAGAGTGCAGGGAACTGCATCCTGTCCTTTCATCCCGAAGGTACAAATTGTAACCTCACAAAATTCTTCAAATATCAAAACCTACACCACATCCATCCTACAAAATCCCGTTCAAATAACTTACCTGCGGTAAAACCCTTAACGGGTGGGCACGCAGCAAAAACCTTCTGGCTATATACAGCCAGCAAGCACGTCATGGTCATGGTCATGGTTGTCAGTCGGTTGCCAGTGAGCTGTTAATTGTGTGAGTGCAGCTATTTGAAGTGTACCACAAGTGATTTCTTTTCTTTGTTTACGTGTGGTGAAGCAACGAGAGACCATGAAGACTGCGTTTGTGTATGTTACGTCATACACGTTGTACAAAGCGTGTTTTTAATTGTAATAAAGATCATTTTAAATTTCTGCAAACAAGACTTTTAATTCTATGAACCCACAAAGTCACATTTGGTGTCACTGTGGATGTAGATATATACGAGCCATTCCTCATTACCTATTATTTTAATCTTCCATCTTTCAGATTTCAGAACTGGGTGCTTTGAAGGTTGATGTATGGCAGTCGACTTGCTAATTGAAAAGACTTCTGTCATAGTACTTTACCCGAATCTGTCCGTATGTTTGGGAGGGGGAGCAGTGCTGAGGTTGGCAGCGTGGATGCTTTCGGAAATCGTACGCGCTATGCCTATGGGCACTAGGTCTGGCTTAGCCATAAAATATGATAGAATGTCGCCTGTTTTAATTCGTTAATATTTTATGACTGATTTTATGACTGTCAAATGATAATTATTACATTTAAAACACAAGCACCATAAACATATTGACGAGAATACGACCCAGGAAA
Source organism: Mantis religiosa (assembly GCA_030765055.1). Lineage (NCBI taxonomy): Eukaryota > Metazoa > Arthropoda > Insecta > Mantodea > Mantidae > Mantis > Mantis religiosa. The sequence goes on from CM060955.1 coordinate 96,131,591, forward strand.
GATAGTATATATATATATATATATATATATATATATATATATATATATATATATAATATTAAAGCATATAGCTACCGAGCGGGATGGATCAGGCGGTTTCGTCTGAGGGGTTCGATTCCCGTGGCCTATCTACCTGACCCATGGGTTTTTCGGGGTTTTCCCGGGTCGCTAGGCGAATGCTGGATAGGTCAATTACATCCCCCGAATTTCCTGTCCTTGCATTTCATCTCCTTTATCATTTCATATCATCTTTCATCTGGTGGTCTATTTTAGGGTAGAAGTGTCGGCGGGTGTCTCGGCGGTGCATGGCAGGATGATATGCTCTGAGATAAACTACTTCCTCCTCCGGTAGGTCGGTTACCAGCCTCCGCTCCTCTGATGGCACCATTTCGGGACCGCCAGTCAGAGACCTTTGGGGCTCGGATCGCTTACCTGGGACCATTAGGGCTCGGCTGCTGGGCTCGTTGCCGTTCCGCTGTAGGGGAAAGTCTCTATCCAAGTAAACTGTAGGAACCCTGCCCTCCGTACTGTCGTGGCTCCTTGGGTCGGTCGTCCTCTGTCCCCTTCGCCTCATCCGTCCTCCCGGGGGTGCCCCCACTTGGGGGCATAGGAACAATGGGCCTAGCATGGTGGCCTACGTACCGAATCCCCTCCGTAATGAAATCTCAATCCCCAATCCTAAAGCATATAGCTGCATGTGACTAAATATCATCATCATCATCATCATCATCATCATCATCATCATCATCATCATCATCATCATCATCATCATCACTGGCATGACAGCGCTGTGTGGGCCCTAGCCTTCTGTAGAAGCTTTCGCCATTACTAAATATTTAACCGTGATGAATTTTATCTCACCATGTGATGTTGCGAAAGCTGTATTATATTCTGATATTAATGATCATGAGGGCAGTGAGACAGATTAGCATCTACTTCTTGTGCGCTGTCTGTTGTTTCCGGCAACTTTATGGCGTCCGCAAAGAACGGGCACTGTTGTGCAAGTTCCTGGTGACGACATCCGCCTTACCGCCCACACCAAAATAACGTAAGTTTATGTTGTCCCTAAAATATCAGAGCAGGCATATTCATTGTCAACGGGGGTGAGAATGCGACCCTTTTCCAAGAAGGAGTTACGTGTAATGGCTGTTACTTCAGCAGTTTGCTGAGAACTTCGCTATAAATGCTTTTGGAATCTCATCTTTCTTAGCTGGAAATTGAGCGGGGTTTCCTGACAGCCTCTTTGAGGTGCTGAATCACGGAGCTATCCAGTGTAAATCACGATCGTCTCTTTTTTTTTTCCCCGGGCTCTGCTCATTGTTAGTCGCTTTCCTGTTACAAACAGGTTTGTTAGTAATCCCCATAGAGCGACATCATTTCACGGAAGGAAGATGAGAAGAAAGGTCAGCTTAACACTTTGACTAACTAGCTTAATAAAATAATTGCACATCTCGGTCCTTCTTCGAATCCAGTGGAGGGCGATGGATATTTTAAAGCTCCTTAGCATGGCTTCTTTAGGAAGGGCAGTAAAACTTAGGAGGATTTACGGCACGTAAAAGAACCTCAAGCTTGATAAAGAGGCTGCTGAGCAAAATTAAACAGTGTTTCATGCCCAATATAGAATGAAATGTTGAGAACTAGCGCAGTGAAAGAACCTCCATAAATAAAAAACCAGTCTTAGCGAAAATTATTTACTGTATCCCAGACAGTAATTGATATCGAGATTTGGTCAGAAATGTAGGTTTTGAGGCCTCCTTATCTTCCAAAAGTATTTATAAATAAAGGCGCGCTCAAGTGTCTATGTGTGGTGAGTTGTTTTTTGTTTTAAATTTGCGTCTTTCAACTTTAAATCATATCGGAAGGTGAATGAAATGGGTGAAATGATGTTCAAATGAACCCAGCTTCCATAGAGCTTAACGTTGTCCGACATTCGTCTTTCAGGATAAGCGAAATCACAGGGAAAAAAAACCTTTTTCAGGTAATTTATCCTGACCGAGATTCGAATTTGGGACTCTTGAATGTGAGGCAGACACGCTACCAGCTACGCTACAGTGGCGGATAAGTGTGGGGGGGAGGGGTTAAACTTAAGTCCTCCAACGTTAAGTCATTTCGGACGATGAATAGAATGGGTGAAATGATGCTCAAATGTGTCCAGGATCCATAGAGCTTAGAGTTACTCGACATTCGTCTTTTGGGATGAGGGAAAACCCCGGAAAGAACCTTATCCAGGAAACTAATTCTGCGTGTGTGTGTGTGTGTGTGTGTGTGTGTGTGTGTGTGTGTGTGTGTGTGTGTGTGTGTGTGTGTGTGTGTGTGTGTGTGTGTGAGTGTGTGTGTTTTACATGATAACTCGGAAACGAATACGTCGGATGCGTACCGACTTCATACTTGAGCCAAAAATTATTTAAGGATGCCAGGCGAAGATTTAAAGAGAGCTAAAGGGCATATGAATATAGTCATTGTTGTTATATTTATTATCTGTTCTTACAAAAGATTGTTCTTCTATCTTCATATCAATTGAGATAGTCATTTGCCAAAATGGTGTCATTACACATTTTGTTAAAGTACAAGCGGGATACTGGAATGTGAAGCGATTGTCCAGATAAAAAAAAGTGGGTTGCTTTTTCCATGACAAATGAGTGGTGACCAAGGGCTTGGATATCTCGGAAATAGTGAATGGTAGAAATGCATTGCTTTACATAAAGTGGATCTTTTAACGAGATTTACATGTTTAGTGCAGTAGGTTTTTTAATATGCAGCGAAAGCCCGAAATAAGAGGTTGTTGGGGACATCCTTTGCCTCCGCGTCATAATCTTACCGCGGTATACCTACTATAAGGGACAAAAATCAATTCCGATAAGTTGGAGGAGGAAAACATGCATGTAATAATAAATTACTTTACACTATTAAACTCTCGTATATAAGGTAAATATATTACAGTACTTTAAAAATTTCTCACTGGATATGTTGGGAGATGTATTCCAGCTTGTGACCGATCTATTCAGATAAAAAACTCGAGTAAAGCGGTGCAGTTCTTGCAGAAAAAAGTCCGCACAATTTACCGGCTAAAATTATTTTTTGCAAATGTGTTTGTATTGCAGATGTTGTCTTCTTCACCATGTAAGTTTAGAACGATTGTCGTGCTTTTCTGTTTGTTTTAGTGTTTTTCCATTTTAAAACCAGTCAGTTCTCTCACTATTCTGCTTAAGGATGACTTATTGCCCTGAAAGTTTATGCTTTCTCTAAAATTAATATTGTAGGAGCAGCCTTTTCTGAATATAAAATGTTTGAATCTTTCTTCTAACATCTTCTAACACATTTGTCGAAGTCATCTAGATCTATTATTCGTTTCGGGACGCTGTGCTTTATTCCTGGTGCCCGCCTTGGTAGCGTGGTGGTAGCGTGTCTGCCTCACGTTCAAGAGGTCCCGAGTTCGAATCTCGGTCAGGGTGAGTTTCCTGGATAGGGTTTTTCCGGGGGTTTCCCTTATCCTTCAAGACGAATGTCGGGTAACTCTAAGCTCCATGGACCATGGACTCATTTGAGCATCATTTCACCCAATTCATTCACCGTCCGATATGACTTAACGTTGGAGGACCTAAATTACAAAAACAAACAAACAAACTTTATTCCTGGAGTTGCAAAGGTGTGCTCTGATTTTCAATTTGTTTGCGTTCTTCAGAAATTCATTTTCACTGTTCTTTTTGACACTCCTGTGTCATCTGTCTTTTCCAATCTGTTTGGAAAAATTATTCTGATCAACCAGTTCTTTACTTTTAGCTTCTTTCTTCAAGTGTGCTCATACATTTAAAAGTTTCTCGGTGTGCTTTTTGGGATCCTAATTTATAAAGTACACTAATGCCATAATTAAATGATGCAATGAACAAAGTGTGACAAAATCATTATACTCACCCCTGTTCGAAAAGCTTCATTTGTCTTGAATATTTTTTAAATTTGAATCCACGGTATTTTGGACAGCGCTATTTCGGGTTTTTACTGTATTTTATTCCCAAAAAATATCGTAAATAATGGTATTTGAATTGAAATAACAAGATAAAATTTTTAATAAACGAAAAATAACGAAACTTTTCCCATAAAAAGGTAGTTTGTGATGAGGGATTTTCTTGAATATTTTGGTGGTGCAACTTTGGAAAATGCTGACCAGAGGTACCAAGATTGTTATTCATCCTATCTTTCGATTTTGAGTTAAATTGCTCACAGTCACTTCCTCATATACATAGTTAATTGTCTAAATCAGCTCATATTTATCCAAATACACATATATTTTTGCTGAAACCTCGATATCAAAATTTTGGTTAGTATCCAGTATTTCATTTGTGCTAGAAAAATACAGATATATTCAAGAGGAATAGCAACACATATTTATGTACCCTCTTCTTGGAATTTCTAGCTAAATATCTCATGATTCTTTTAAAGCGATGGCAGTTGTGACCAGAATAATGTAAATAATAACGCGTGTTGACAAAAGATAACGCTCCGAAGGTCGCATGTGTGGTATTATTTCCCTATTGCGAGTCAGAAGCAGAACTTCCACGTAATCATATTCTGAAGCAAGAGTGAATTCCAGCTTTGTGAAACTGACAAACAGCTGTAAATCATAAGGAAATAAAACCTGCCGTTCCTTCTTTAAAGTCGTATCGCATTTCCCCGAAGGCCTTCAGAAGGAAAACTTTACGATTGTAGAACCCTTAACTTAAAGTAGGCTGCACTTCCGCTCGGAGTAGGTCCAGAGAGGTTTGGATTCTGTGCGTCATCTCCGTTTGAGAACGCACAAATTGATACGGATGGAGGACCTTACTTTTTCATCGTCAGTGGATATTTCTATAGTCAAATGAAGCAACGCTACCAAGTGCATCTGTTTCCTTGGTTCATTTATCTCCATGACGCAAACTTCCTCAAGATTTTAGCAATCTCTGCAACACGTTACTGTTGCACAATCCAGAATGCTTAAGTTCTGATCTCGATTGGAGTTAATTACTTCATGGTTTAGTGTTTTTCCTTAAAGTGATGAAAAATGTCAGTAATTGAAAGATTTGTGGACCCCAAGCTCGTTTGAGTAATCGTTTCTATATTAATTCATTCATTGCCTGCACCTTAATATAATCAGAGTTAATTAGGGGTGGGTCGATACCAGTTTTTCTCGATACCTGATCCTCAATCGATACTCGATCCTCGATCGATACTTTAATACTTGATATCGTCATTTCTAATTCTAGATTCAATACAAAATAGAATCTTGGGAGAACTGTGTAATGCATTTAAAATTAAATAAGTGCACATATTTAATGAGACCAAACTAAAAATCGTCAGTGTTCTTATGTTTTAAACTCTACATTGGAAGATAGAGCCAGACTGAAAAATTCGATGCCATAGCCGGGATTTGAACCACGGATCTTCTGATTGCTGTCCAGCCGCTCTAACCCTTGAGCTACTATGGCCAACGTGCCGACCTGACATTAAATTCTCCAAATGACTCGTGTTTTTCCCGGTAAACCACTTAGGGGTTCTCATAAACACATGAGACAACTACCTTAATGGCGACTTACAACGTGTAAGTACTTTAAGGCCCCTCCCTGCTTCAATGCTCCGAATAAACGCAACTCTTCTATGGATAGAGTCAACATGAAAAATGCAATGCCGTGTACGTGATTTGAACCACCGATCTCCTGGTTTTCGTCCAGTCGCTCTAACCCATTGAGCTACCATATGTCCTGATATTAAATTCTCCATTTGACTCGTATATTTCCCCGGTAGACCACTACGGGCTATCGCATCCGAGATACACCGTTTGTGGCGACTTACTGTCAACTACTTGAGTCACAGGCTTCATCATTTAACACTTATTATTTTAGTTAATTGATGGAAATTAATCATTTCTTTACACTAGCCGTATATAGACTAAGGTTTTTAATAGAGAGAGTCAACATGAAAAATGCAATGCCACGGCCGGGATTTGAACCACGGATCTCCTGGTTTCCCTCCAGTCGCTCTAACCAATTGAGCTACCATGTCCAACGTGCCGTCCTGACACCAAATTCTCCATTTGACTCGTATATTTCCCTGGTAAACCACTAGGGTCTCTCGCATTCGAGATACACCGTTTGTGGCGACTTACTATCGTAAGTACTTGAGTCCCAGGCTTCATCATTTAACTCACTATTTTAGTTAATTGATGGAAATTAATAATTTTTTCACACTAGCCGTATATAGGCTAAGGTTTTTGATAGAGTCAAAATGAAAAATTCAATGCGATGGCCGGGATTTGAACCACGGATTTCCTGGTTTCCGTGCAGTCGCTCTAATCCATTGAGCTGCCATGGCCAACGTGCCGTCCTGACATTAAATTCTCCAATTGACTCATATATGTCCCCGGTAAACCACTGACGGCTCCGACTGTGGCGACTTACTATCGTAAGTACTTGAGTCCCAGGCTTTATCATTTAACACTTATTATGTTAACTCTATCCATCAAAAACCTTAGTCTATATACGGCTAGCGTGAAGAAATGATTAATTTCCATCAATTAACTAAAAAAGCAATTTTTTATTCTTTACGTTACTCAAAATATACTTTTGACTAGAAATACTCTCAGATTAAGATATGTGCATTTATTGTAATCACATTACAGGAAGCAAACACGACTGTTCACCTATCGTAATTGAGTTTCTATAATTTAAGATGGTTTTTAAATGGCCCATGGCAGTGTAACCTACAGGAATATTTAAAAAAAAAATAACGATTTCTTCGAAGGTGGCTAATGCTGCAAGGAAAGTATTTGCACACAGATGTTATAGTTCAATGAGCTCCACATTTTTGTGCAGCAAATATTGGTTTATATTCATTCAGAGTAAAGAGAACATGCATGATATTCAAAGTTAATATGGGGTTAGCAAATTTTCTTGAAAATCTTTTCCTGGCACGCTCCATTAATGTGAAATGTAACACTTAGCCGACTTTTTGCTATTGAATTTTGCTGTTCACAAACACACGCACGCGCTCTTTGTGGGGTTTGAGCCTCAAAAGGTGTAAATCCAATGGAATCTAGATTCGAATTTCTGATTGGAATGCAATACTTCCTACTATTATCGGTAAAAAACTGGTATAGAGAGTAAACATACTAAAACAGCCTGCAGCTTCGCTCGGGTTATTCGGAGATTCTTCTGGCTCTTTCTATCTGCATCTCTACGGATCCATCCTGTCAATATCTCTCCCTCCCTCTCTCCCTTTCTCCCACTCTCCAACCTCTCTTGTTTTACTCTGTTGTCTCTGAGCCAGCAGCGCTACAGACAAGCACCTTTTGCCCTTTAAGTCGTTCAGATTTGATTTCCTTCCCACAGAAGTTGGAAAACGACAGAATCTACCAGACAACTTAAGTGTGTGGGAACAAGAAAGAAAAATTCATCTAGCTTCTTGAATATTAATTATGTTGGACGTTTGGTGTCTCACGTTCGCGAGGTTGTGGGTTCGGTTTCCGTGGGAGGTCCTCGTGACCCAAGGGTTTTTCGGGGTTTCCCCGGCTTGCTAGGCGAATGCTGAGAAGGATAATTACATAAGCCGAATTTCCTGTCCCCCAAGTTCACTACACTCCTTATTTCACCTCATCTTTAATTTGCTTCGTTGTTTTAAGGTTGCAAGCATCGACGTTGCATGTCAAGGAAAAGGACATTTATGAAAACATCCATACCCCGTCTTCAGATTCGAGATGTGCAAGCCTGCAGGGGAAGAGGTTGCATTAGACGCCACCAGAGATCCTGCCCTCTCCTGTATCGATTCCGGTTTCGCCCGCCGCTGTCTGCTTTCATCTCATCTCTGCCTCCCAGGGGTGTCCCGTAAGGGGCATAGGCACAGATCTCCTTGAGGTCGAGGTACAAAGTCCTCACCCGCATCTAGTCTAGTCTCATAACACGAGTCAGAAAACTTACACATACCATTAATTACGCTATAAGACTGCACAAAACAGGTAGTTAGGTAATACGTGGGATATTTAGATATTTTAAGTCGTTCCACACTACGGAAAATGTTTGAAATGCCGTACAGCCTATTCTCCAAGTAAGACATAAATATATTATAGGTTTAATATGTTTCATATTAACAGCTTCAGGTTTGATTAGGAATTTAACACACTCACACACAAACACACATACAATTGTAATATCCTTTTAGATTTTCTTACCAAGGTTACTCGGGTTTGATCCCAGGCGACTGCAAGGTGAGATTTGTGGTGGACAACGCGGCGCTTGGGCGGGTTTTCTCCGGCATCTCCGGTTTCCCCCGCCATCTTCATTTCATCACTATCATCAGTGTCACTTCCTGTAGTAAAAGCGGGCGTTAAACACTACACGTACTTTAATTCTTTTAGATTTTCAATGCATTGGTTCATTGGATAACTGGATTAGTTCGGAAGGGACTCGGGACGCAAACCACACTTGGTTTATTGTACCTACGCCCCCAAGTAGGGCATCCCCGGGAAGGAAACACAGGGCGGCCATCCCAAGGAGTCACGACAGCGCACGGGGCATGGTTCCTACATTTCACTTAGATGGAAGCTTACCCCGGTAGGTCAGGACAACGAACACCCACCCTACTGTGGTCGGAAGCTGTCCCACCACGACACCTGGGTGTGGAAATCGGTAATCATCCTACCGGAGGAGGAATTGGATTACTCATAGCATATCATCCTGCCATACACCACCGACACTTCAAGCCTGAAAGCGACTATAGTAGAAAGACGATGTGAAATGATAATGGAGATGAAATGGAGTACAGGAAATTTGGGGGATGTAATTAACCTACCCAACATTGCCTAGCGACCCGGGAAAACCTCCGAAAAAAAACCATGGTAAACCTACAAGTGGAAAACACATCGAAATAAGTGTGACATATGTTTCAATCTTTCTTACAAAAACTTGTTGGGTGTTTACATTACCCTTCGCTTTACGCGTATCAATAATCCTTTGACTCAGCTGGATATTGACATAACTACTTTTGGTTTGCCGTGAACGAAGGGTAGATAAACTGGATGAACACCGCGGGGTATTTTCTGACAATTTATTGACTGATTCTTCTAAACCGTCCCTTATACGCTGAAGGCAATTCAATTGATCCACGCTTTTTGTCGAGTGTAAAAGGTTCGTAACTTAGCGAAGATTATCACAGCACTCTCAATCAGATCTGTAAGGGTGTTAATAGCATCTGAGCTCTAACTCCGTCAATTAGCAATAAAGTTGATTCTCACTTTATGACGTGAAGAGATATTGGCGGTCAATTCGTCCCGGTTTAAATTCTCGTGCCAGGCTGGTTTACAGCACCCATATAGATGTTATAGGCACTGGAAGGGTGTATACTTATTTTGGTTGAGTGTACATCCGCTGACATCACCGTTTGGCGCCGGACAGATGTGGTAAAAGTGACATAAAATGAACTGTAAAGACTGGATATAGGCGTATTCGCAATAGTGTTCAATTACCAACATTAAATAACAGTGTAGCTAGCATTCAGTAGTCTATTTATATTATGTTAAAATGCGCTTTATGGTAAGCATCGATTCTTATGACTACCTGTACATTTGGGTCAAAGTGAGTCTTAAAATTGCATTTGTTATGAAGATGTATTCATCCACTTAAAGGTTCATAATAGAAGTAGGCATTGGAAATGAACTAACCACGCAGATTGTAAACCTATATATTATTCTAGCATTTCATTATATATTTTTACGCTATTTTGTTATTTAGAAGTGCTTAAAGCTGATCATGGTGGTGGACGCTGATCGGACATGAAACAATAATCGGGAAAGGAAATTTCGTCCTAAGTTTAGGGTACTTCCCCGAAAATTGGCAATTATAGAGACTAAGGAAAACCTGGGGAAAATACTCTTAGTCAGGGAGGACGGTCCTGGCAGAATTTGAACCATAGAGTCCTCGTTTACCGTATCATTATTTTGTTTACCTCTTAACTCAGAATTTAACTCTTTGCATAGCCTACCTCGGCCGCGCCATGGCTGAGTGGATAGACCTCTTCGCTCTCACCAAGGCGGCCCGGGTTCTATCCCATGCGACCGCAAAGTGAGATTTGTGGTGGACAACACACGACGTTGGGTCCTCCGGTTCCTCCCGCCAGCATTCCACCAATTGCTCCATCATCTTTCCTATCACTCATCTCGCCCTCATACTATCATCCACTTTCTTCACCCTCACACCAGGCAGCGGGCTGATCACCCATCCTGGTTCTATATCAAGATCCTGAGCTTCGGTTCCTTAGGCCCGCCTTAATGGGATAGAGGAACAAGAATCCTCTAACACTACGATGGTCCTACAACTAGGGAAGATGATGAAGAAGAATAGCCCACCTCTGCAGCGTCGGAGTAGCGTTTCTGTCTCACATTCAAGAGGTCCGGATTCGAATCTCGGTCAGAGAGTTACCTGGATAAGATTTATATACGTTATCTCTAAGCTCTATGGACCCGGGGTTCAGTTGAATCCCACTAAATCCAAATCCAGGCTTATATTAGTGCTTTTTAATGTCCTCCAACATAAGTAATAATGGACGATGACAGAAATGAGTGAAACAATGCTCAAATGAGTCCATGGTCTATAAACATCCATCTTTCAGGATCAGGGAAAATCCCGGACAAACCTTACCCAGATGTCACCCTGACCGAGTTTTGTGATCTCTTGAACGTGACGCAGACACACCTACGCTACGGAGGCGGTCCCTAGAATACCTGGTAAGAAAAATAAAAACGGCTGATCAAAACAAAAATTATATTCTTTGTTTCTCAACTAGAAACCCTTGTCCAAGAAAAATCGCGACCTCATGCAAGTGACAAACAAATGAAAACTAAGTTCATCCTAAGTGCATTTCAGTTTTGGACTTTTGTTAAAAATTGCTAAGGAGACAAAGTGATGAAAGAGGATGTGCTTTACAGTAAATGCGACAACGGCAGTAAATACTTTAAGATTCCTTCACTCTGTGGTTAGTGGTGTGGGTTAAGGCAAGGGCAAGGTTTACTACTCATAACCAGAGTTAGGACTTTTAGGACCCAGCGGGAAAACAAATGCTACGCGACGTAATACAATCTACGTCATGCGTCAAAACCCTCAGAGCCGTACCAACACTGCGCGCCCTGCCGTTAGTGGCAGAGTGGCTGTATTTGGAGAAAGTGATTTGTTCGCTGAGAGTGAAGAACATAAATGTTAAACGCACGCTGGACAAGGAGTTAGCAAGAGGTGATATTTTCAAACAGAAGGGAGAAAATATACTATGCAAGGTACGCTATATAGAAATAAAGGGCCCTAAACCCTAACCTGTAACACTAAGAAACATCAAGCAAGGATTTTAGCAAAAACAGAGGTCGAGGAACAATGAGGGCAAAGTGTAATTTCACCCTCTCAGTCCGATTTTTTCAGGACTGGAGTAAAATCGTGTAGCCAAGGAAATTCGCAGAAGTTACAGTGATGTAGAGTTTCATTGCAAACGTAAAAAGGATTTTTGAAAGCTCCAAGCAGAAAACGTAAATATAAGGAAACGACGCCTAACGTTAATGTGGCGCCCTACTAAGAAATGGCGCCTTACCCCGTCAGCCGGTTACAACTTGGGCACCTGGCTAAATGCTGCTATTTATTATGCGGAAAATTACGACACAGTTATTGAAATTCTTAATGTGTTAGATAACGAGCATAGTTCTGCAGTACGAGCCACTCAGTCCCTCATTTCAAGCAAATTACACGAAGATTTGCTCTTCATCAGAAACAGTTGTTCATACCTGTCCAAAACCATTGTTCAGCTAGAAGAGAGGGGTAATAAAATGCCTCATGCATAGGGTTCATCGAAGAACTAGCTCAACAGATAGACTCAGCAGCTGCTGGACCTGCCATGGATAAAATAAAAAACAAAATGAAAACCGTACTTGAGAAAAACCGAGGCTATTTTAAAACGGTAAACATTAAAAATAATTTGCAACCGCATAAGGAAACAGCGCTTAAAAGGCAATGTGATCTGCAGTATTTTATGTCAGCACCCGTTACATCATCTGATGTCGAGAGAAATTTTTCAAACTACAAATATTGCTTGAGTGACAGAGGGAGATTCACCTTCGAAAACTATAAAATGTATGTTGTGACACACTGTAATAGATTGTTTTTATTAAAACAGCTTGTTAGCACATTTGTATACCCCTAAGGTGGCCGAACTTGTTTACTACTGGAGTTAAACCACGCCCCTCTTCCTATACTCACAGCATGCACAAGTACAAGCCGAGTTCCAAAAGTCCTAAGTCTACTCATAACAAAAGAATGCAGGCCATGCAGACTGCTTGACTCTCAACAAGGCTGCCCAAGTTCGATCCCAGGCAACCACATGTGAGATTTGTAATAGACAATATGGCATGGGGGGGATTTTCTCCGTGATCTCTGGTTTCCCCTGCCATTATTCCACCAATTACTCTGTTTATCATTCCTTTCGTCTATTTCGCCCTCATTCCGTTCATCTACTTCTCTTACTCATTCTAGTCATCGGGCTGATCACCCATCCTGGGTTCTCTATTTCATCCAGAATTTCGGTTCTTCAACCTGACGCCTAAAGGCGTAAGCGGTAGAAGAACAAGAATCCCCTAACACCACGATGGTGGTATAACTAGGGAAGTTAAAGAAGAAGATGAAGAACAAGAATAAGAACAAGAACAGTGCAGGAAACATATTAAGAACTTTCGTTCACAGTAAAACCCTGATCATGGTTGACATAAGCCGTAAAACAAATAGAAGGTATTGTTTGTCATTTTTGAACTCCGATTAAAAAAAGTTCTCATTTCCCCTTCTTGTGAATTAAACACGAAGGTTTTGCGAAAAGCATACTCGTAAACACGCTCACCACTAATTGTGTTTATTACTCTGTGGTTAACAAAATGAAATGAAATGTGTAGTGTTTATCGCCCGCTTTTACTACATACGGCACCGTAGGCGGTGACACTGATGATACATGAGATGAAGATGGAGCACCGGTGGAATGAGATGGCGGGGGAAACCGGAGGTCCCGGAGAATACCCGGCCCAGCGCCGTGTTGTCCACCACAAATCTCACTTTGCGGTCGCTTGGGATCGAACCCGGGCCGCCTTGGTGAGAGCCAAGCGGTCTAACCAATGAGCCACGGCGCGGCCACTGTGGTTAACAAAGTATCTACGTGGGCTGTTCAATAAATAATGAGCATAATATTTTACGGTCATAATTTTACGCACTAAAATTTAATTTTATTATATTCTGTTAGCTTAATGTGAGACAAAAATGCCGTAGTAGTTTCATTGTTGGTACTCCTGGTTCCCAGCTGTGAGAATCAGGCGAGTTCAGAGATATTCAGTATCGCCTACCGCTGTAATGGAGGTAGCATGCAGTTAAAGTTGATGTTAGAGGAAGATCCGGAGTTTCTTTCAAACGTAATCACTGCTGATGAAACTTGCGTACATCATTTTGATCCCGAGAGCAAACACCAAAGCTCAGTATAGAAATCTCCTTCATCACCAACCCCCAAAAAATCTTAAGTTGTTGCTTCTGCTGGGAAAGCTATGGTCATCTCATTCTTTGATATTCATGGAATGGTTTATCAGTATGTTGTACCTGTACACATACATCAGTAATTGGACAATACTACAGGATGTCCTGAAAACATTGCAAGTCCATATCAGGCGCAAAAGACCACATTTCCGTGAAGTAGGCTGGATGCTGCACCACGATAATGCGCGGCCGCATATTGCCAATGTTGTTGCTGAATATCTTGCAAAAATCAACGTGAAGTACATCCCTCACCCTCCTTATAGTGCTGATTTAGCCCCATGTGACTTTTTTTCTATTCCGTAACTTGAAGAAACGCCTTCGTGGGAGGCATTATCCATCATCAGAAGTAATAGTGAAGGCTGCGGAGGCGATTTTGAAGGATATCTCAAAAATAGTTTCCAGCATGTATTTGAAGATTCGCAGAAACGCTGGGACAAGAGCATCACATTCAGGGGAGTCTATTTTGAGAAGGACCATCAAAATTATGAGGATGAGTAAAGGTACGTTGTCAAAAAAAAAGTGATCATTCTTTATTGAACAGCCCTCGTAATTTTAAAAAGTTCGTTTTGCCTTGTGTTTCAAGGCAACACAAGAAATGTTACACTTTGAAGAACTGATACACTAACCGTAGTTAAGGTTATTTGCTTTGTGAATTCCTTGATAACAAGAAAACCCTAGTGTTATTACGTCGCGTTCCCAGGTATGCTTCGTCAGTGTTTACTTTCCATTGTCAACACTGAAAGTGACACAGGGTGAAGGGCGTTATGGAGTAATGTGGGTTGAAGGAATATATACACAACCCTCATTCTGGCCGTTGGCCTCCGACCTTAACGATGCAATAATGAGACGTACCAGTAATTAACATTTTCTAAATCAAGGCTAGACAAGCCAATAGTATACACAAATATACACACGAACATCTCGTGTGTACCACTTTATTTACTCACTATACTTAATTTCATGCTACTTTTATATACAGTAATATATTGTTTCCCTTTAGAACTATTTCTTATCCTCTGATCAGTGTTCGAAGACTTCTTTTCCCTCATTGCACAATGCAGTAACTGTCTATCTATAACCTCAAACCTAGTTCTGGCCATATTCCAGAAACCTGTCTCCAATTCCTTTCTTCTCAGTCACACATCATCCATTCTTTGAGTGTCACACCTTTACCATGATATTGAGAGGAACAACACTAGTAACATTACAGTATTGAAACATCTAAAACAATAACAGCTATTTGAAAACGGCTAAGTTACAGAAAATAAAAATATTTTGAATTAATTGTATGTTTTAAGCAGTCGATATTTTTACGAGGTACATTTTAGTCTATTCCTCATACAAAGTTATACAAAATTCCTTCCAAATGAAGAGGATTCTATTCCCTGAAATTCAAAATATACTTTACTTAACTTTTAAATGTATTAAATATATGGAATTTTAATCAGCTTAGCTAGAGCCATTTTTAAGGCTCTTGTCCTGAGGGATTTGGCACGGTGGTCCAAACGTTGTCTGTTGTACCTGTCCCCAAGTAAGGCATTATGGGAGGAACGATGAGGCGAGAGGAGACAAGGACGGCTGTCCCAAGTAGCCACGACAGTCAGAGGGCAAGGACCGCACAATTGACCAGTTGGAAACTCCACGGCAGGCAGTTTAATTAGTATCCGCCCACCTTGGTCCTGAAACAGGTTCGGAGACCGGAAACCGTCCCACCGGAGGAGGAAGTATTATGAGGAGCATATTATCCTGCCATGCAGCACCTAGACACTTCTACCCTGAAACAGAACACCAGATGAGAGAATGTGACCAATGGAGATGAAATGGAGGGACAAGAAATTCGGACAATGTAGTTAAGCTACCCAACATTCACCTGGTGACCCAGCAAAATCACGGAAAAGAGTCAGGTTGGCCGGCCACGGGAATCGAACCTGGATCTCCCGAATGAGAGCCACAGACGAAACCGTCTGAGCCTTTCCGCTCGGTAAAAATGAAGAATCCTTCATGTAAATAAATTTTTGTGGTGGAGTCATTTTTAAATGATTAAAATACCATATTTTAAAACTATTTTCATGACAAATAGAAATACATTTATTTTAAATTTATTGAGAATACTGAATGATCTTGATATGTTAATTGTTCTTCTACACTTAGACGTGTATAGTGCAAGGTTTGGTAAGGTAGAGACAGACCGGAAAAGTAGGGTTCTGTAAACTTTTAAAAGAGATACATGCTCCAGTATTAAATGGAAATTGACAACATGGTGAGTAAATGTAATGGAAATTAGTTTTTAGGATATTTTGATCAGGCATTTAATATTTGAAGGTGTAAAATGTGTTTGGGTCCAACATTATGGTTAAAAATCTAATTCAATTAAAACAGCGAACATAGATAGTATTCTTTCTTGAATCATTGTTAACATTTCATCCACGATTACTCTTAAGGAATGTTTAGCAAAATTTCCATACTTCGGAATATATGAAAATTATTTTATCAATTTTTCTTTAAAATAGACTTTTCGCTGTACTTGCCGCATATTCCTCCAGTGGTACGCTACACCAGGCTCTCAACATCCCCCATGTGTATTCATCCCTCGATCTCAAAACCCTTCCTTCTCCCTTAGCTCAGAGTTATTCATCATGAGATCACTCGAGTTCTGAAGCAGTCATGTATTGAGTTTCGGAGTATGTACTTGTGAGGTAGAAAGACACCGAGCGTCTGACCTTCTGAACCTCTGGCAAAAAGAAGCTCGGCATTAATCATTGGACGGTTCTAGATTCACCAAGTGCGTCACTGGAACTAACGAGTGTAATTTCGGAATGGTTTTTGTTTTGTAGGGCGTTTCTTACTTGGGGGTTCATAATCATCTGATAGTAATGATTAAGTCTCGTGATTTTTGTTGCAGGTGATGAAAAGAAATTTGCTTATAACATCATGTAATTAAATGTATGAATAATTCCAAAGACAACTGCCTGGAGTTAGCACAATTGCAGATACAACAATTGAGGAGTTTTTTTATCAAAACTGAACATGTCCACCGAAAACCGAAAATGAGTTAGGAATGGAATTCTGTTAAGATTCTTGGTTGTAATATGATGATGCTTTTATTTTCTACCCAAACTAAACTGTCATGTATAAATGTGTACTTAAAGTTCTATTTTACATCAAAACTTAGTATGTCCATTACATTGTAGCCCAATATTCATTTTGTTTTCATAACTGAACATGTCCACTTTCAGAATTTTTCTCTTTGTCATATGCTTCCTTTTCCGGAAGTTTTTGAAACTTCATAATGACATTCTACCCCTTAAATAATGAGGGTTTAATGTGTTCTTACTGAGTCAGTTTGCGGCAATTAGTTCTCGTGTATGCATTAGCTTTTAGTTGCAGTGCAGATATTCTTTATACATCAGATGCTCATTGAGGTGAAAGAAAGTGACTTTTAAACCGTGCAATGGAAGTAACAATCGATGAAATAAATTGCGGTACTAGGAAGAGAGGAAGACCGAAATCGGGAACTAAATTGAGAAACCAAAAGAAAAAACTATATTCTGATCCGAACCCTAGAATAACCCAGCTTAGCTATTTGCATAGACCATGATCTCAGAACACTAATACGTTGCTTTCTTGAGTATATCTTGGTATAATACTATTACCTGTCCTTGCTTCCTTCACTTTAATGTATAGAACAGTAAAGCAATCAGTGAATAGTAAAGAAAAGAGCATTTTAGTTTTCACTAGCAATACTTTTTTCAACAGAACTTAACGTGTCCAGATATTTTTAGCCATTAATTAGAAAGCTAAAAATACAATATATGTGGCTTTTAAGCATATGATTAACAATTCTTAAAGCTCCATCTAAAGCCTTACACCAAAGAAAAAGAAAACTTTATAGCATGGATATACGTTTTTTTTTTTATTTCCTGATTATTTTCAAGTGATGGACATTATCAGTTTTGAAAAACAGCTCCTCAATTGTTCTAAAGCAAAGGCCGGCATTATGACCACTAGAGTTGAAGAAAAATATAAGTACGAGGGCTGTTCAATAAAGAATGATCACAATTTTTTTGACAACGTACGTTTACTCATCCTCATAATTTTGATTGTCGTTCTCAGAATAGTCTCCCCTGAATGCGATGCTCTTGTCCCAGCGTTTCTGCCAGTCTTCAAAGACATGCTGGAAATTATTGAGACATCCTTCAAAATCGCCTCCGCAGCCTTCACCACTGCTTCTGATGATGGATAATGCCTCACACGAAGGCGTTTCTTCAAGTTAGGGAATAGAAAAAAGTCGCAAGGGGCTAAATCCGGACTATAGGGAGGGTGGGGGATGCACTTCACGTTGATTTTTGCAAGATATTCAGCAACAACATTGGCAATATGCGGCCGCACATTATCGTGGTGCAGCATCCAGCCTGCTTCACGGAAATGTGGTGTTTTGCGCCTGATATAGACTTGCAATGTTTCCAGGACATCCCTGTAGTATTGTCCAGTTACTGATGTGTGTGCAGGTACAACATTCTGATAAACCATTCCATGAATATCAAAGAATGAGATGACCATAACTTTCCCAGCAGAAGCAACCACTTTTGCTTTTGGGGGATGAAGGAGATTTCCACACTGAGCTTTGCTGTTTGCTCTCAGGATCAAAATGATGTAGCCAAGTTTCATCAGCAGTGATTACGTTTGAAATAAACTCCGGATCTTCCTGTAACACCAACTTTAACTTCATGTTACCTCCATTGCAGCGGTAGGCCATACTGAATGTGTCTGAACTTGCCTGGTTCTCACAGGCGGGAACCAGCAGTACCAAAAATGAAACTACTATCGCGTATTTGTTTCACATTAAGCTAACAGAATATAATAAGATTGAATATTAGCGCGAATAATTATGACCGTAAACATTTATGATGATTCTTCATTGAACAGCCCTCGTATAAACGAAAAAATAAACAATAAATTCTACTGTATTTAAGTTCCTCCGTTAAATAACAAATACAGGTTGAACCCTGGAGCAAAAATCGGCAGCAGTATGTATGTATGGTTGCAATTATTGGAAACATTATGAGTGTTTGACATCCTCAGATAATTCAGTTTGCACTGTAATTCCATACACATTAAATGTAAACCTAACGTTAATTTGGTGAAACTGTTTTGCTTACAATCCTGAACATATGTCTTAAGATGAACCATAAGTTACTTGATATTTAACACAAGCTATGGTTTCTCTTGTAAATAATATGTTGTAAGTAAATGTGTTAAGTATGCTGGGAGGCACAGGAGCAAACCGCACTGCACGGACTAGATAACCTCTTCACGCACCGGTTGAGGGAACAGCAGACAGAATCGATTAAGTTAATGTAAATGGCTTCTCTGAGCTACATACATAGAGTGGCCGATCAGACGCGTATCCTAGATAAAGAACCAGTATCAATTAGGACAGGTGGCGGCCGTGCAGGTGTGCTATATCAATCTGCAAAAACTTCTCCCTATTTACACAGAAACACAATCAGAAGCAAGACGTGGTCTAATTGAACCTGCCGGAGCTGAAATGTATAACTTGCTAATCACATAAAGTAACAAACATACCTAACACTTAGGCGAGAGTGTTTGTACGCCAGCTTCCTGTACAGAGATTAATGCTCGATTCCTAATTGGAATCAGTTTCCTAGATCAAATTATTACGTGATTCTTTGGTGATCTCGAGCTCATATGCTTAGGATGATTGTGATTTATTCGATTCATCTGAAAAAAGGTACTGATCTTAGAAGTCACTAAATAGTATAATAAAACTATTTATAAAACTACTAACTCATTTAACACTTCAGGTCTGCAGATTTTCGATCGAGTGTGACATGAGGTTTCTTGTTAAGCTATAAAATCGGCCTACCAGATTATCTAATTCAGATTATAAAACACTTTCTAACACGATAACAATTTCTAGTTGGCATTGATGCTTTCAAATCCACAACACCAGCAGTGCTACAGTGTACCACAGGGGTCAGTGCTCGCTCCTCTTCTTTTTAATTTACTCGTATATGGTATTCCTTTACTTTATAGCCTTATATGCAGACTATAATATCCTATTTTATTCAAATTAAATACAATTATCTGTCTTTCATTACTCACAGAATGGCTCAAAATCCACAAAACGGAAGCAAACATTATATCTTTAAGACATTACAAAAACCTTTGCTATTTATGTCTCCTGATCAAAAGGGTAACTGGCCAGTAAAATTTCCACTGGACATAAGTCATATCACCTATATGACAGTACTAGCTAGATCAAGGCTCCAATAACTAAAATCCATTAATTAATATACACTTGGACTAGACTGCTCTAAGCTTCTCTATAAGTCATTATTGACTTACATAGCCCTCATATGGCATTAGCAGGTAAAGAAAACATCCATAGTTTGCAAGGTATACCGAACAAATTTCTCCGGAGAGTTATGTACAAAACTATTCGCAGTGGTTTATAACAAGTAATAAATTTCATTAGAACTTAACATTCTTCCAATATAACAGCACATAAACCATCTTTTAAAGTCATTTTTCAGTATGTTGAAAGTGAATGTGCTTAAGCTTACATGAACAATAAATTTCCACTTAAAAGATGAAAATAAATTTAACACATATTCAATCAATTAAGAAAAATTACACTTTTATTTATACATTAATCTTATAACATGCTTCATTTATTAATGTGCATGTATGTGTCTGTATGCACCATTTATTGTTCGATACATTAGAGACACTAATATGGCTAATCTAAAGTGTTACCAATACTTCACCTCCGGCCTACGTAGCATTACTGTCGATCTGCTAAAAATAAACAATTATATTGAGTAATAAAACATATAAGTACAGATGGAGTGAATGAAATGGGTTAAAAGTGCTCAAATGAGCCCAGGATTCGTTGAACTGAGAGCTATCCACGTTTAGCATGCTAGGACTATGTTAAATAATCCAAAAAAATCTTTGTTAAGGCAACTCACATAAACTATAATTCAAATTCGAGTCCTTCAAATTTGAAGGTAGACGCTCTACTTGCATTCCAGGGAGGATGCGTGAGCGTGTGTTAAATTAAATTGAGCTTTTACTTAGGGACGTTCTGAACTCCTTTGCTTGCTACAGAACAATCATTATACGTTGAGCTTAATTTTTGCGTGTGTGTATCTGTTTACGAACAGCATAACTGTCCGATAATTAGATAATAATATCAAACCTGGTAATTAAATCAAGTGAGTTTCAAAATTGCTACTTTTTTCTATCGTTTTTATTTTCTCAAAATGACTCTGTGATTTTAAACAAGATATCGTCCACTTAAGATATACTAATACAAACAAATTATAAGGTCCGCCTCGGTAGCGTAGATGGTAGCATGTCTGCCTCACGTTCAAGAGGTCCCGAGTTCGAATTTCGGTCAGGGTGAGTTACCTGGATAAGGTTTTTCTGGGGTTTTCCCTTATCCTTCAAGACGAATGTCGGGTAACTCTAAGCTCCAGGGGCCCTGGACTCATTTCACCCTGAGCATCATTTCACCCAATTCATTCACCGTCCGATATGACTTAACGTTGGAGGACGTAAATTACAAAAAAAAAAAAATAATAATAATAATAATAATAATAATAATAATAATAATAATAATAATAATAATAATAATAATAATAATAATAATAATAATAATAATAATAATAATAATAATAATAATAATAATAATAATAATAATAATAATAATAATAATAATAATAATAAAATAAAATAAAAAACTAAACCAGAAGCACTGCACGCATCAGAAACACTCAACATGAATTTCAAGGGTCAGATAGAGAAGCTCGAATTAAAAGAACGGAAAATATTAAGAAAGATCATAGGACTAAAATTTCAATAAGTAGAGGGTTGCGGGTTCGAGTCCCGCCTTGGGCATGGCTGTGTATGTATATAGTGAATATGTGTGAAACTAAGGAAAATATATAAGATTAATGAAAAATCTGTTAAATAAGGAAAAAAAAAAAAAAGAAAAAGGAAAAATATATATCTATATACATAGATATATATTTTTTAAATCTTAATAAAAAAATAAATAAAAGATAATAACATAATATACGGCTGGAGCCGAGCCGTAGCTCAGTCGGTAGAGCACCTGCCTGTCGTGCTGGGGATCCCGGTTCGATTCCCGACGGTGGGGGTGGGGATTTTTCTCCAACCAAGATAATCCATCTTCCTCAGAGTCTGGGAGTGTGAATGAGAGTGCGAATGTGTGCATGATCTAATGATTAAAACCCAAAGAATACGAATTAACACCTTCGATATGTTCCAAAGGAGAACGGCTACCGATACGACCACTGGAGTTAAAGGCGGGAAATAAATGGGGAAAAAAAAGAAAGATATTATACATCAAGAAGAAACTCTCTACAAGAAAATTGAAAAGCTCTTGGATACTATGCGAAAATGGAGGACAAATCTTTATGGCCATCTTCTCAGAATGAACTCTAAAACATTAACTAAACAAATCTTTTATTTTTTCCGTAACCGCAAAACAAAACCTAACTGGTTTAAAGAAACTGAACAAGACATAGCAGAATTAAAAATCACAGAAAGTTCATTAGTTGACGGGACAGCGACCAATATAATTAATTAAGTTCTTAATTAATAACTAAACAAACAACAATGTATTAATTAAATAACAAGTTATTAATTAATAAATTTAAATAACAAGTTATTAATTAATAACTAAAATCGAAAAAATAAGGCTCAAAGATAAATCGACATTACAATCCAAACCTATTATCTCGGCAGAAGAAAGGAAAAAAAGATCAGATAGAATGAAGATAGGTAAATGATTGATTCAACGTACCCCAAAGAGGAAGAAACGAAAAGAAGAAGAATACAAACAAAAACTGGGATTTTGTGGAAAATGACTCTGAAGTCTTTTTCATTTGGAAGCACATTATACATCGAGTAAATCCTAAACATACACAACATATTACTTAAAAAATGCAGACCTCTTTAAATTAAAAAAAGAAAAATCCAATAATTTTACTGTGCATCAGCCATTTCCGAGAAAATTTTTATTATTGGTTTGAACTGTCAGTTTCTTAACGTTCTGTGTGTTTCTTACAATGGCATTGAACCAAAAGAAGTCAGCACACAGCGAAAACTTTTAAACATCTGAGAATCGAATGTGCTTCCCCTATTCTCCATCTGTCTACAACGAAATGTGCAGTGAAGTTATTTCTGTAAGGGTTTATTTCTATTAACACACGTGGAAATAGGAAAGGGAGCTTTTGTTATAATAATCTGTAGAAGCTATATACAAACAAGCGTTAGTGGGTATAGACAGCCATGTAGATAAAACACATGATAATTGTTGTTTTCGTAAATCTTAATTTATATATCTAAAGATGTGATAATGTTTTTGGGCGATCCAATTTTAGATTATGAAAATCTGATTTTAATTAACAAAAGTGCATTTATTAATCTTAATGCCATAGTGAATTCCTAAGTTTATAGAAACCCTGATAATAATTATCTAAACATTTCCTTTTCTTGCTTTCTTTTTCTTTCATTGAATCTGCATTATCTGCAGTTACCAAAAGAACTAACTAAAAATAGTGTTTAGTTTTTATTGCAAGTTGGGTTTTTGTTCCTCATAAAGTGCAGTATTAGAATGTCACAAAAGAGCAGGTTTCGTCTGACATGTCAGAGCAAGTTGTTCCTACTTAAGACCATTTCTTTCTCTTTCATTCGGTTTTTTCCAAGGTGTGAAGTTCACTCAGGTAGCAGGTAACAGTATTTCACAACAAACCATGAGATTACCTTCTGCAACTGTTACACAAAGGAGCCACTAATGACGATCCCCTCACAAACCCAAGCACGCGATTTTCGGTAAAGCTAGTACAAAATACAAAAGCTAATTGACGGAGTAACAATGACCATTTGCACCACAGCGCCAACAAGGCGCCACTATTGAGATTAGTGCAGGTAGTGGAGCATGGAGAAAACAATCGAGGGCGCATGGTGTTGCAACACTCTGTACCAAATTCCAGTTCCGAGATAACAATATTTGTGTACCTCATCTTTTATACTCGACTATTTGCTTGGGAGTATCGAACATGACTTTCTGATACTTTAATTTATACCACTAAGTTTCAATTGTAAGTGTAGCTCTTGCTTGTAATTTTACTTTCTCTACTATTTAAAATACACAGTAAGGTAGAGGAAGTATTGCATTTCACACAAACATTTGATAAGAGATTTTACCAGAGACTCTCTGGGTGTAAAAGAAGAATTGATAAAAAGGCGTCAGATATTAAAACTGGGTTAAATAACAAACTTGATATTTAAATTTAATTTCTTTTAAGGGTGCAACACAAAAATTTACAGTAAATTCCCCT
Source organism: Mantis religiosa (assembly GCA_030765055.1). Lineage (NCBI taxonomy): Eukaryota > Metazoa > Arthropoda > Insecta > Mantodea > Mantidae > Mantis > Mantis religiosa. The sequence continues at coordinate 96,155,550 of CM060955.1, forward strand.
CAACAAACTACTTTTACATGAAGAAACGTTCGTTATTTTTGGTTTTCTTAAATAGTTTTGGTCAAAACTAGGGATGAATCCTCGATACTTGCATAGTACCGACATCGAACGACACTTTAGAAAATTCGCTTGCTACTTTTTCAATACTTTGGTGGTGATTCTGCAATTTTTATTTTATTTTAAAACCATAAAATTACTGCATATCTCAGTGACGATTTGTCACTTCCTCTTTCTGGTGCACTGGATTACTGGAAAACAAATTCAAAGTTTCCAGAACTAAAACAAATTAGTCGCTAAATATTTGCGTATTCCACCCGCAACAGTTCTCTCTGAAAGACTATTTTGTATAACAGGACTCATATGTGGCAGAAAAAGAAGTACACTTGACGCTGTAAGAGTGAAAATGCTAGTATTTTTGGAACAGAAGCTTATAAAAGTGGACTGTTTTGCATTTTTAAATGTCTAATGTAGAGTTTAAAAAATAAGAACACTGATAGTTTTAAGTATTTTTCTCATTAAATATGTGCACCTATTTAATTTTATTTGGATTACACAGTTCTCCCAAATTTATATTTTGTATTGAAACTAGAAGTATATATGACGGAATCGAGTATCGGTATCGGAAATCGAGAAAAACTGTCATCTGATCATCCCTAGTAATGATTATTTAATTATTCAAAAATTACGTGTTATATATTTATATATATAGTAATTTACGTCCTCCAACGTTAAGTCATGTCCTGAGCACTCGACAGTCCAGCAGTTACTGCGTGTGGTGGAGACCGCCGCCCTGGGTTTCCAGGAAGGCGCCTTCACGGCTGCGGTTTCGTTGGATGTCGAGAAGGCCTTCTCTACGATATGGCATGCCGGACTCCTGTATAAGTTGATCCAACTGGGGCTCCCAACACAGATGATCAACATTCTACACAGCTTCTTGCGACACCGCACTTTTAAAGTCACAGTTGCGGGGAAAACATCAACACTTAGACCAGTGAGAGGCGGAGTCCCCGAAGGCTCTGTACTATCTCCCACCTTATTCAACGTCTTTATGGCAGATTTCCCCACAGAACCACGAGTCGTAATGGCACAATACGCTGACGACGTGCTTCTGTTCTGCAAAGACAAACACATACTCAGAGCCTTCAACCCCATATAGAGACACCTCCGTCTCACACAACAGTGGTGCCAGCGTTGGCGGATGTCCGTAAATCCGGACAAAAGCCACGCCATACTTTTCACAAAGCGCCACATCCCCGCAGACTGCCCCAACTTCAACTTCCGAGGTCGAAGGATAGAATGGCCTAACTCTGTCCGATACCTTGAAGTAACATTGGATAGAGGCCTAACCTTTCGCCAAATCATCAGAGACCTAGCGGCAAGCAATCGCTTCTCTGTATCCAATGCTGTATACCTCTTCCGAGCGCTGGTGATCCCCGTGATCAGGGGCATGGCCGCAGATAGCTGGTTGGCATGGCTTCAACGTGCACAGAATAGAGGGCTACGGTCTATCTATTCTGTGGGTTGCTATTTTCCTACCAGGTTGCTTCACGAAGCCTCGGGACTTCCATATGTGGAGGATGAAGTTAGGCACCGGGCATCAAAATTCTACGCAACTTTACCAACTCATAGAAGCGCCCTTGTTAGATCACTGGGAGATTATGACCCCACTAGACGCCGTTCTAGACAACATCGGGTCCCCCGCATGGCATGCGGGCACCCAAGATAAACCAGGAGCTAATCCTAACAGCAGCTAAAGCTGAGCTCCACGTAATCTCCTAAGTTGTTTGGCAACAAAATTCTCCCCAATTTAAACTAAAATAAAACACCAGGGTGCTAGGTATTGCATCCTGTCCTTTCATCCCGAAGGTACAACAATTGTAACCTCAAAAAATTCATCAACCTCAAAACTTACACCATATTCATCCTACAAAATCCCGTTTCGAATACCTTTACCTACGGTAAAACCCTTAACGAGTGGGCACGCAGCAAAAACCTTCTGGCTGTATACAGCCAGTCAGCACCACGGACGGACGGACGGACGTTAAGTCATATCGGAGGATGACTGAAATGGGTGAAGTGATGCTCAAATGTGTCCGAGGTCCATGAAGCTTAGAGTTACCAGACATTTGTCTATCAGAATAAGGGAAACCCCGGAAAAAACTTATCCAGGTAACTCGCTCTAACCGAGATTCGAACTCGGGACTTCTTGAACGCGAGGCAGACACGCTACCATCTACGCGGGCACGTTAGATATATGTATTAGTTCTACTTACTATAAAACTCATCCATGAAATACCCATAATTGTTCAACAAACTCCTAAAATGGCTTCTTTTTGTCTTTATATTTGTTAGTAATGTAATGAACACACATCTTTCAATGTCTCAAGATTCCCCATTTTTTGCCAAAATAATTATTTTAATTTTGTTGTTACAAACACAAATTTCACTTTTGTGTTTAAAGTAAGGTGTTTCATAACATAAGCACTATTTAGATCAATATTTATAGTTATTCCAAAAGGCAGCCGTCAGGCAGAGACATTTTGTGAACTACAGTATTGACAAAATATTGATGCAATCAGTTCTTTGATATGTATACAATCCTTTCATTACATTGTTCTGTTACCCATGTCTCATTTTCGTAATATATGCACATGTTAATGACGCACACTATAGTTGCATAGGCTGAAAATTCCACGTGTTGAGTTTAACGGTTATGTCGTCTAAGTGCACGCCTTTTCTTGTGGGAATGGGTTTGTTCCGAAGATAGCATCACAATCAGCTGTGTTCTCTCAGCAGTTGACCTTCATCAGCAGTGCAGCACCTGCATTTAATGAGGGAAACCCCTTCACTACTTAATCACATTTGTTTAATCTCAGGTGCATTATAGTAATGTCAAATGCATCAGTAATCCTACTGACTTGAATATCAACTTAACTTCTGGATTAAATTAGCCTATGCTATTCGTTATAGTAAATATTCGTTGAATATATAATCCTGTTTTGTTCTCTTACATCCCGGTAAGATAAACACTCCAAATGGAGCCTTCGGCACATCGACCATATATATGATTTTTGTACCATATCCTACAAGAGAGGTCAGGCAAGAGAAGACAAATGGAGCTGAGGGCAGGGTCCCAAACAGCTCCAAATTGAAGCTCCTGGTGGCTTGTACAATCTACACCTCTCCTCCGCTGGCAGTGGACAAGACTTGGAAGCAGGAGACCACAATGTCGAGGAATGACTCTTTTTTCCTGCCATGCAGTGCCTAAGACAACTGTCGAAGCAGGTCAACGCTGAAAGAACCAAGCAGATGAAGAGTGAAGGAAAATAGGAGAAGGAACTTGGGGGATGTGATAAACATTCCCAGGATTCGAATAGTGACTCGAAAAAAACTGCTCTAAAAATACGTACTCAGTGGTCAGGAAGTTCGGCTACGGGAATTGAATATATGATCACCCGTTATGTCAGAGACATCCCGCTCGGTATCACGGTATAAATTTCAGATATTCAATGTAGTTCAGATGCTATCGCAAAACATACAGGAGAAAATTAACACAGTAGATAAATTTGGGGAATCTATTGTTAGGCATTCTGCTAATTTCTTGTTATATCACAAAATTATAAATGAACACGTAGCGTTGCAATTCACATTTTATATTTTGGATTGTAGTATTAAGTTTAGGGAATGCATCTTAAAATTGTATCTAATTTTTTACAAATATTTCCACAGTAAAGCATAAATTACTCTTACATCATTTCCATTGAATTTGCACAAACTGTATCCATAAAAGTCCTGCGCCGTGGCGTAGCGGGCTAAGGCAGCATGCCTGGCCACGGAAAGCAACCCGGGTTCGATCCCACCCATGTAGTAGGGATTTTATGTCCCGGGTATAGGACCGGTGCACACTCAGCATCGTAAGGGAAGTGAGGAAGTGGCCCTGGTCACGGAAACCAACATTCCGGCTGGGGGATGCCGAGATGCTGACCACATCTCCTCCCCGTATTGGTTGGATGATCGTCCACCTCTGCCGTGCGTAAGTGGGCGTGAGGCCGGCAGTCGGGTTGGTAGGCCTTGGCCCTCTAAGGGCTGTCGCGCCAGTGGTTAACTTTATTTAAATATCCATAAATATACCGCGGGTTGGTTCAGGTGGTTTCGTCTGTGTCCCGCATTCGGGAGACCCGGGTTCGATTCCCGGGGCTGACCTACCTGACTCATTGATCTTTTCGGAGGTTTCCGGGTCACCATGCGAATACTCGATAGGTTAATTACATCCCCCAAATTTCCTGTCCCTCCGTTTCATCTTCATTATCATTTCGCATCATCTCTCAACTGGTGGTCTCTTTCAGTCAGGGTAGAACTGTCGACGGGTGTCTCGGCGCTGTCGTGCTTCCTTGTGTAGGCCGCGCAATGTCTCCTCTCGCCTCATCCTTCCTCCTGGGGATGGCCCTCTTAGGGCTTTAGGTACAATAAACCATAGGTTTTTTATTTATATTCATATATTTGAATTTTAAAATACTTTTCGGCTTTCTTAACTGAAAATCGCTATTAATATTTTCTTTTTCTTCAATATTTAAGCATACAAAACGAAAGACTAAAGTCATATAGCGAGCAGCTAGCTATCTTTGAAAATATTTGACTGTGGTTAGCGCCTACTTAGTTTTCATTCCTACAACGACATGTAACGAAGGTTTAAGTATTAACAAAAGAAAAATAAATGTATTTTCTAAGAGTAGTATGTAGAAAATAAATGCTAGAGTGGAACACATAAGGCATTTTCCTGTGTTATGTTGAACTGTGTGTAAAACTCTATTTTTGTAATGAACAGTATAATTGAATATCTTTCGATGCTGTCATTTAGACATATGAACGATTGGCCTTATTCCTTCATTTACACACGTGTAGTGAACACATGCACTCGGTAATTTAGGTCACGTTAAATACGTCAGTGGGTACTTGAAATATTCACCAAACCAAACGAGACAAGTCAACATTTACAGATATCAGCGTATTCTCATACTGATGGAGAAAAGCAAACATGTCTTCTATTTTTCTTTTATTACCCACGTAATAACCTGACGTCATAGCCGTGTTATCTGATTAAAGGATATTGTTTATTGTTTGGAGTTAATTGGAGTATGTCAAAGTAGAGAGGTCATGGGAAAAGTACACACTAGCAAACTTTCTGAAAGTCAGTTATGTGTCAATATAAATGATGGTAAGTGATCATATACTCACAAAGTTTCTGATATACCAGCTGTTTTATCACACTGACTTTTGTAACCTCTTCCGTGCATTCAGCTATTTTCGTCACTCAAGGGATTGAAAATCATGCAAGGTGACAGTTTCTAACAATTCCAACGCATATATGATATCAATAACCTTTTGGAAGTTGTAAGATAATCTATGGTTTTGACCAGATCCTATATTATGCAGGGCATGTGTAGAGAATCTTAAGGACTGTGGTACGAAAAACTACGAATTTAACAAGGTGATGTTGACTTCTATTTCCAACAAGATAGGGCTCCTGCTCACTAAGCGCCAACTATACGCCTTCTACATGAAGAATCTCGAAACAGATGGATAGGACGACGAGGGGGGAATTAACTGGTCACCAAGATATGCAGATCTTACTTTTACAGAGTTATTTAGGTATTGTATAGAATAGAAAGATTCAGACTGAAAAATTCAATGCCTTGGTCAGGACTTGAACCACGGATCTCCCGGTCTCCGTCCGGTTGCTCTTAACCATTGAGCTATATTTGCCAACGTGCCAGCATAACATTAACTTTTCCAACTGACTCGTATGTTTCCCGGTAAACCACCAGGGGCTCTTATGTAGATTACTGATATGCATTAAAATGACAATAAATAATATCTGATTTATATAGATTTTTAAAGTAATAACTATCCGAATAAGTGAGCAAAATATGAATATAATAGTTACATGCGTCAAAACTCGACTCATGCAACTTATGAATGTGTAATTATAGATATTATTTTAAAGATGATAAAGTTAAGATGCTCTTTATGTGTTGTTTCCGAGATACATAAAAGGATGCTGAAAATGACATGGGCAAGCGACTGCAAAATCCTTTACTAGCAGAGTAAAAGTTACGGCAATTGAACTGTCACCAAATAATATGTCCCATAAAAAGGAATGTTATATGTAGTAACCTCAGCTGTTTTTTATTTTGGTTATATGTACGTGAGTGATGGGGCATAATTAAACAATTTATTAAGAGAGAATCATAATCGGGGAGGAATATTATTTTAGATAAATACATTAAATTGAATAACCATTTTTATCAAATTAAATATGTAATATATTAATTTTATTTTCAAATATAAGTTTCTTCCTCAAATGCAGAGGTCTCGGGCTCGATTCTGTGTTTTAGGAAGGGGATTTGTCTTAGCCAAGATTATTCGTAATCCTTTCTGGAGTCTAAAGCTGTGGAGAAGAGTGTGAATGGGTGTGCGTGAGTGTATATGTGTAGTGAACTTAAAGACAACCCAAAGATTAACTAACTTAATGATATGTTAGTTAACATAATGGTATATGCTGACATGACTTAAATGTTTAAGGTGGCATATAAATGGTACGAAAGAAATTGACATAAAATAAAGAAAGAATGAACGTAAGAAGAAAGGAAAGAATAAAGGCAATAACTAGAAAAAGGAAGGAAAGAAACAAGAAAGGAAGAAAGGAAGAAATAAAGAAAATAGGAAGGAAGAAAGAAAGGAAGAAGGAAAGAAGGAAAGAAGCAAGGAAAGACAGAAGGATAGAAAGAAGGAAAGAAAGAATGAATGAAAGAAAGAATGAATGAAAGAAAGAAACGGAACTATTGTAATATATTAACCTCTGAGTTATTAACAGAATTAAAAACCCGGCCAGGATCCTGTAAACAATAGCAAACTAGCGATGTTACAATAAACATTGTAGGTGTCACAATTATTGAAAACACAAATCTAATAGATAAGCAGAACCGTGGCAGCCATTGGAAATAGCTGTATTAGGAGGGGTACTTATAAAATGATATACTGGCATCAGTGATTAGTAAATGGTTGGTTATAGCATTGATTGCAGGACTGACTAGTTCAATTATTATATTAATAATTTAAATTAAGACGAAATTTAAACGGAAGTTCTGTTTAGTTTAAGTAGGTTAAATTAATGCCTAACCCACTTCAAGGAAAACAGAGCCCTAGGAGGCACAAAAAACAGGACTACACTAGAAAACAAAAGAAAGAGAGGTGTTATTTTGGCTTGACGTATTACCGCTCTATACTTTCGATGTGAAGGAGCACATAACGGTTTAGAAAGTTGAAGGTCAATCATTCCACTCTGATGACAATGAATCTCATATTACCCATAGGAAGTGTTAGCAATGGCAATTAATGACCGCTGCTTCCGCTACTGGCAGCGTGCTCTGTTCTTGAAGTGAACCACAGTTTAATTTAAAAAAATATCGCAATCGTGTTCCTATAATTTGTTAATGTGCTGGAGGTATGCATGAGTCACTGTGTTCACTGTCACTCTTTTTGTGTTTGTTTCCAAGGTTGTTCTCCTGATTCACAGACACGAAACCAGATATTACCCGCAGAAACACTTTCAACACACAAAATTATGCAGGTAGCTATACCAAATTGTGCGATAAAATATTTTTCTAGTACTGTTTTTAATGTGTAGAATGTGCTCCACTAAATATATAAATATAACAAAACTTGTCTGAAACGGACTCCTTACATGCTGGAAACCTGAAAAAAAACTAAAAATAAATTTTGGAACGAAGCTATTTCCCATGTAAAATTTTACTCAAAGCCGGAAACTGCCTAACGCACAAACGGAAACATTTTTGGGGCCAGTTTACGTAAATAACCTGATTAAAACGAATTAGTTTATGTGTAATGGATGTAAGTATTTTAAAAAGTGAAATAATTTGGAGGAGGACAATGCTTGCACCGAAGTTTCATCAACCATAAATCAAAAAACTGTAAAGGGGAAATAAACCATTAGCTCTCACAACTCTCTCCAACACACAGGTAGGGGTACAACTGTTTCGCAGTGCGTTCATTCTCAGTTTCGTTGTTACAAGTGATCAAGTACGAGTGGAGGAAAACTGTGAACTTTAGTGATTTTTAAAACCATAGTTTGTGTACACAAATTCTGTGAAATGAGTTCTAAACATAAGACATTATCACTGGAGGACAAAAATTAAGGTAATTGAAGAACACGAAAAGAACAAACGTCCAGCTAAAAATTAACTGTGTTGTTTAAAGTTGGTAAAACTAAGATTTATTAGATTTTTAAAAAATAAAAATTAAAGTTATAGAGAACAGCAGGACATGGGAAACGTATCACAAAATCTAAAGAATATGACGAGGTAAATCGTGGTGTGTTCGAGTGGTTTCTTACTGCGTTCGCTAAGGAATTCCCAATTCTGGACTATTGCTTCAGACCCAAGCTTTAGAGATAGCAAGAAAATTAGGCAAAGACCATTTCAGAGCTTCTAATGGATGCCTCGAGAGTATCAGACATCACCATAGGCATCCGAAGTCGCCGGCCAACGCGACTGAAGCGACGCTTTACAGTGACGACACTTCCACTTCTGAATGATCTACTGTTCCACATTTGCTTTTCTATTCTTCTGTTCTACTGTGTAAATTCTCACTGTTGAAGTATGTATACCATTTTATTAGTTCAGTATCACATTTGTATTAGTGCAGTAACACATTTGTATTAGTTCAGAGGAGGCACATTGCCCTTCCTCTACAATGTTATTACTTTATAATTATTTAGTATGTGTTCTCCCAGATCTGCAAAGCATTCTTTTGAATGCTGTGAGTGGTGAAGCAAATGATGTTGATATGCAGACAGTTGCACATTGGAAAGGAAAAACTGAAGACTGACAAACCAATCCTTGTTTCATGTAAGCTTGCCGCGTATCTCTAAACGGTCACGTGATCTTATCACCTCTCATTGGCTGCTATTGTAGTATAGACTGTTGTGCGGTAAAAATTAGTTCGTTATTTAACATGGTGATATATCTTTATATGTTGGAAGAGAATTGTCAAATTTATATTTTCGTAACTGTTTTAATTAAATATATTACGCAACAGAGTTGATTTATCTGAAATGCATGTTAATTCTTAAACGAAGTAAAGAGGAGGTTCCTTTGCTCTCAAGCACATGGCACGATACCACGTGATTTAGCGGTAGTGATGACATATTTGTTTATATGACCTTTATCACTGACCTTGTTTTGAACTGGATTAGTCATATATCGCCATTCGAAGGTGTACTGTGCCGAATACGAGAGCTAAATTATTTTATTGATCGTTTATTGCGCGTGTACTTATTATATGTATAATAGCAGAGTAGTTTTTCGCTGAAGCATCGCAAGGAAAAACCTTTACAAGGCGGCGAAAAAAGTAATGTGGTGCATGTGCTTAATACATTCACAGAGAAGAATCCGTCTTTGTCGGTGAGAGAAGCAGAACAGCTGTGCTCTGATCTGACAGGTGTGAGTGTTGGGTTCATAGGACATCGTGACGTGAAATTGAGACAACAGGAAAACTTACCACTCCAGGGGCGATATTGCTGTGTGGCGAAGACGTTATTTAAGGACAATCAGACTGTACCGGTATACAAATAGCAAAATATACTACCTTGACGAGACTTGGGTGAATGAAGGATACACCACAAGTATAGCATGACACGACTTTTAAGACTGAAAGAGAAGAATTTACGCAAGGTATGTGTGCTGGTTTAAAAAATCCCAGTGGAAAAGGCCGAAGGCCTTTCATTATAAACTTGTTTCAGTTTCATTGCTCATTCATTCAGTTTCAACTTGCTCAGTTTCATTATAAACTTCATTATTTTTGCATGCCTTCATGTTCTTATTTGTATGATTTTATCTATCTTCCTGGCAATTATTATGACGTTTACTGCAGGTTTAAATGTGACGGGAAGGCACCGCCTATGGCCTATGGCCCGAAAGTATTAGCCAATTAGGATGAGGGGAAGTGATACATGTCAGCGGGGCAAGGTTATGTGAAACAGAGATTAGGCGATAAACTACAATTAATGTATGTAAGTTGAAAATATATAAGTTATATATTACTCCTTCACTGTAAACCTGTGCGGTAATAGCTTCTGTAATTTCTTTGTATTCAAACACCATTCCCTGTAAGACGGAAACCTCTATAGAGGGAAAATAAATGCCGGAACGATCGTGTTCTGTTTTAGAGTTTTACTGTATAAAGTTGAGTAGAGAGAGAGAGGGGGGGGGGAAGGGAGAGAAATAGAGAAAGAGCGGAACTAAGCTGAGCATAATTGCAAGTACTGCTATAAAAATCAGAATATCTTGTTTTGGTAACATTTGACTCATTATCAGAATGTTTAAAGCACCAAACCTTTCTTGAGTTAAGGTACATACATCTATCTCTCCTCTGTGACGTAATGTCAATCGCCTCGCATTCGAAAATTACCAGTTATGCTACCAGCCAACCTTGATGATCTAATGCCTGAAAAGTAAGGATGATGTATCTACAATTGAAATGCCTCTCTGATGTAACTTCGTTTCTCCACTTTAAAGACGATGTACTTCGGTCATAAGAATTATTTCCATCCATCGTTTATTTTTATATCTTTCGTGCTCATTATTGATGCAAATAGTTGTTTTTTCCTCCACTTCTGGTATACATGATTTCAGTACACATTTTATGATGATGTATAAGTGCATAGAGGTTCAATTCTGGGTGGGTCAATTAATGCACTCACTTACTAATCCCAAGGTCACGGTTTCAAACCTCTAACTGCGAGGCGAAATTCCAGCACACCGATGACGCCGATATGATCTTGGCAATTGATAGATCGTTAGCAAATAAATGAATTAGTTAATTAACATACATAAGGCTTATATAATTCTCAACAATTTTGTTTGTTTTGATATTACATACTCTGCAGATTTCGGGAGAGACAAAAGGACGGCATTTGGCTTAAAACAGAAAAATTCAAGCGAACAAATAGAAATATTTTGAAAACGGTTAATTCTGCGCAAAAATAACATGAGTATAAATTTTAATGTGTTTTTTATATTTCTTTGAGCAAGCTTTGGTGTATTTAAAGAATAATAAGTCATTTACAAAATGTTCAAGCTATGCATTTCAGTTGATGTTTTAATATCTCAAATAAGTTAACATTTTAGTTAGAAATATTAGTCATTTATAACTAAGTCATGATGTGCCTGCAAAAATAATAATTGCTAATGTTGCTATAGCACTGACTTGTATACAAAATACATTCTCGTCCTGCCAAGATTAAATTGGTTAAAACATAAGTTCAGTTACGGAAGCCTGTGCGTGATCAATATGGGTCGTGATAAATAGCAATAGGGAAGAATGGTGTAGACACCATCCTGCAGTATCTTTTGGATGATCTGTTATGAATCTATATGTGAGGTAGGGAAGTCGGGTTGGTAGACCATGACCCAAACAAGAATCTGGTTGTAGGATTAGGATTACTACGGAGGGGATTCGGCATTGCGACCAGTCTTGATATAATGTACTTGTGTCCCCAAGTGGGGCATCCCCGAGGAAGGAGAGGTGAAGGAGACACAGGACGCCGTCCAAGGAGCAGAGGGCTGGGTCCCTAGATTTTATTTATATGGCAGCTTCCCCCGCTAGGCCAGGACAACGGAAATTCCCACCTACTGTGTTACGGAGGCGGTTCCAGCAGCGGTTCGGAGACCGGCAACCGGAGGATGAAGTGGTTCACTCAGAGCATATCATCCTGCCATGCACCACCGAGACAACCGTCGATACCTCCACCCTGAAAGAAACCTCCAGACGAGAGATATATGGAAGGATGATGGAGATGTAATGGAAGGACCGGACATTCGGAGGATGTAATTAACCTACCCAGCATTCGCTTGGCGACCCAGGAAAAAATCCCGAAAAATCCATGGATTAGGTAGGTCGGCCACGGGAATCGAACCCGGGTCCCCCGAAGCGGGACACAGACGGAACCGCCTCAGCCCTCCCCTCTATTTATTCCGGGTGTAAATGTTGTTACTATTAGATCAAGATTTTTTGTTTTGTTTTTGTTTTTGTAATTTACGTCCTCCAACGTTAAGTCATATCGGACGGTGAATGAAATGGGTGAAATGATGCTAAAATGAGCCCAGGGTCCAATGAGCTTAGAGTTACCCGAATTCGTCTTTCAGGATAAGGGAAAATCCCGGAAAAACTTTATCCAGGTAACTCACCCTGACCGAGATTCGAACTCGGGACTTCTTGAACGTCAGGCAGACACTCTACCACCGCGTTACCGAGGCGGGCTGAGATCAAGATCAGGATTGCATGTGCCAACACTACTTCATTAGTAACAGCGAGAGTGTTAACCAACATACTTATGTGCGAAATCCAAAGGGAACTATAAAAGATATATTGTATGTAGAATAGAAGCTTACTACTTTAATTATTGTGAAGACTTAAGTATTGCTGGTGACCATTTACGAGCGCAACCTGTGTACATATACTTACTTCATTCTCTACTAGCTATATACCAAATTTTAAGGGATAAAACATGAAATTTGGTCTTTTTCATATTTGTACGCCTTTCACCCTTAAAGAACTGACAGAGAGAGAGAGAGAGAGAGAGAGAGAGAGAGAGAGAGAGAGAGAGAGTGAGTGAGTGAGTGAGTGAGTGAGTGAGTGAGTGAGTGAGTGAGAGAGAGTAGCACAGTAAGCTGTTGTTCCAAAAATATTTGAAAAATATGGCATTCTCAGTAACAAAAATGCATAATAAAATAAATAATATAATGCCTACCAAGAAATGAACCAGTAATGGTAAAAACTACGTAAGACAAACCTTGATGCTGCTTCTCAGTGTACGAATGCTACATTTTGAGTAGGTTGAACAAAGGTCAATAGGTAGTTATATTTGACATTGGAAGTTATTGCTACTGAATAAAAGTAATAGCTGATTTGCAACCGAACGGTATTGCTCGTAAAAGGCATGACTAAGAAATGTACTTTTGAGTGTCCATTCTGAGGTGGATGTTGCAAAACAGTAAATTGGCAAGAAGGCCTACTTCGCAGAAAAGAACTGTAACTACGCAACACCGCTGCATAACCATTGTATTTCAATTGCTAATCGATAGCATTTGTTTCTTTCTCTACCACGTACTTACAGTATAGAGTATTCAAACCAAAACTTCGATGTAGAGATTTTAGCCGAAAATACGTGATTTGTGATGCCCAGAACACAGCATATTTAGAAAAACATTCGCACGTACGTTGGTGTGTATAAACAACGAAATTCATATTTTAAGGGTGCAACACAAAGATTTTAAGAAAACCATTCAACCCAGCTACCCTTTATTTGAAAATCTTTTCGAAATTTATGATTTTCTTAAAAATTATTAATAAAGTTGCTTAAAATTCAAGTTTTAATATGTTTTCATAAAAAATTAAATGTATGCTGGGAATAACTTCTGGAGTGAAATGAAATGAAATGAAATGTGTACTATTTAACGCCCGCTTTTACTACATACGGCACCGCAGGCGATGACACTGATGATACATGAGATGGAGATGGAGCACCGGTGGAATGAGATGGCGGGGGAAACAGCAGATCCCGGAGAAAACCCACCCAGCGCCGTATTGTCCATCACCAATCTCACTTTGCGGTCGCCTGGGATCGAACCCGGGCCGCCTTGGTCTAACAGCGGTCTAACAGCTGAGCCACGGCGCGGCCAACTTCTGGAGTACTGTTCATTTTGAATGTGTTTTGTATTGTTGATAAAACATAAAAAATAGATATCTTAGTGTATAAAACTGAAGACTAGACTGGACTGGACAACGCTGAGTGGATTCGGCTCGGAGGTACAGACTTGATCTATTGTATTAGATCACTTGATCTACTGTGCCTCCAAGTGGGGCACCCTCGAGAGGGAGGATGAGGCGAGAGGAGACACAGGACGGCCGTCCCAACGAACCACGACAGTGTAGAGGGCAGCGTCTCTACAATTTACCAGTTGGAAACTCCCCGACAGCCCGAATAATCGGCAGCTCACACGGCTGTGGTACGGAAACGGTCCTAATAGATCGGTTCGTAGACCGGAGTTCATCCTGTCGGAGAAGAAACTATTCACTAAGAGCATACCATCCTGCCATGCACCGCCGAGACTACCGCCGACACTTCTACCCTAAAAGAAACCACCAGATGAGAGATAATATGGAATGGAGGGACAGGAAATTCGGGGTATTTAATTAACCTACCCAGCATTCATCTGACGACCCGGAAAAACCTCCGAAAAGGCCCATAGATCAGGTAGGTCGGCCATGGGAATCGAACCCGGACCTCTCGAATGTGGGCCACAGACGAAACCATCTGAGCCATCCCGCTCGTTACCCTGTATTTGAAAACTTATTCAAAATATATGATTTTCTTAAACATTACCAAGGAATTTCATTAAAATACAACAATTTAAGATATTTTCATAAACAAATGAAATGTGTGCTGCGAATTTTCTGGGAATAGCTTCTGGATTGCAGTTAATTTTGAATTATTTTTGCATTATTTGTTAAATATAAGTAGACAATATTTTAGTGCATAAAAATGTAAAACTCTTTAACGCACACAATTTATGTCAAATAATATTTGTTGGGGTTTAACTATTTCCTAGATATTCCTTGTTATTGTTTGAAATGTCCACACTTTTCTCAAATGGAAAATGGTAATTAGGTTCTACTCCGATCATGCAAAGAGAGCGGAATTACAAAGCCATAACGATGCGAGCAACACTTGAAATATTAAATTATCCTTAAGATTGCTTTATTTCTCTGTTACAGTTGTAGCTATAAGAATATTTTATAAATATCATTTCGATTAACATTAAATAAATAGAAGAATAAGGTTTTATAAAACAGTTTATTGAAGAATTGGTCATGCAAATGTAACGCGTCCAATTTCTTTTTCTTTCTTTTACTCTCTGGAGCTGAAAGTTATATGCTCATTGCACTTTCATGCATCGTATCCTTATTAAGTAAACAAAACTTTCTTGTGTACTACACATAGATACACGCTTTCTCTACCCATTCCAACTTCGTACAATCTCTTATATGTTATGGAATTCACATAAAATGAAACCCAATTCACGTCACGCGTGATGAAACTTCTATTAATGCAACGACTAATATTTTTAAACAATGCATATAAAAATACATGTATGTAGGTACAATGTAAATATCTCAGTGCGGCAGCATTAATAAAAATGAACGAACCTCATCGTAGTCCTGCAAGTGTTTTAAGTTAATGTGATATTGCTGAAATGTGCATGCATCTTTATCATGCTGCATTACTGTAGAGTATTGCTTAATTTTAGCTGTGCTTAAAAGGAAAATGTTTCTCCTTTACTGCTCCCATTCCAATTGAAACCCGGTACTTAATTAACAAGCACATAGGTGAACCTTGGTCTGATGTATCCAGGAAATGAAGGGCAAAAACATAAAAACATCTATTTCATTTCTGTTATCGTCACGGAACAGGTGAATGTGATGCAATCCTCTTAGCGTTGATGCGTCTGCTCTGCACTCCCTAGAAGTAGCTATCGATATAACAAATGACTGTCTAATAGCGAGCACGTTTTTCACTGCTAAATCCATTGATATTCCTTAAGGAATGTTAGTGGGAAGCACCTTACAGTATGAAACAACGCGTAAAAATTATTATAAATGCAGATTTTTTTTGTTATATAAAACTAGAATTATACATTTAATTAAACCGTAATTGGACACACAAGTATTTGGTAAAATCTCAGGCAACACTCCTGCAAATTACTTACTTGGAATTCCTAATAGTTTTAACTACAATAATTGAGGAAAAAATGACAATGTATGATATTAAAATAAATAAGCAGTAAACAAACAAGGACTATAATCCACAGAGTTGCTAAAATTAATATATAAAATCATTTTAGACCATTCCACTACTAGAGAACGTCTATCCGTCAATCAGTTCGCATGACTCAAATCTGAAATGTGCACATAACCAAACATTTTATACATCAGATGAGGCATTTAAAACAGGCCACCTGAATAACATGGACATTAGTAGCGATGCAACAAAATACTTCGGACAAAAGTTGTTTGGGGTGAAGGGGGGCATACGAGGGTCGGCTGATGAGTCCCGGGCCTCACATAGATATGGCGCCACTGGGCTAGTGTGACGAATAGCATCATGTAGTTTAATTAGCTTGTGTCCAAAGTTAGAGGCCAATAGCTTGTTTAGTTTTTGAATGACAGCATTTTAAATAAGTGTAGAGGTTTCACGAAAATGGAGGATTTGGACAAACGAGCAGTAATTAAATACTTTCGTTTGAAAGGCTTAACGCCTAAAGAAATCAAGGAGGAAATGCACAGTACATTGAAAGACTCTGCCTCTTCATATACACTGATTTAAAGATGGGTTGAAGAGTTATAATGGGACGTACGAGCACCAGTGATGGTGCACTCTGGACGCTCTGTGGAAGTCATAACTCCAGAGATAATTGAAAAAAATTTCATCGTTCAGTACTGGAAGACCGCAGATTAACTTTTTTGAGCTTTTCGTTTAAAAAAAACATACAGGTAATATCTTAAGTAATGTTTTGGGCTTTCACAAGGTCTGCAAGATGGGTGCCGAGTTTTTGAAACCTGATCAAAAGCTGCAAAGAAAAACTGTTTTTGTTAAGAATTTGGAGTTCTACCTAAAAATCCCGCTGAATTTTTGAGACAGCCTATTGCCATGGTTGAACGTTGGATACATCACCACACTCCAGAAAGTAAATCACAGTCAAAACAGCCCGCCTCGGTAGCGTGGTGGTAGCATGTCTGCCTCATGTTCAAGAGGTCCCGAGTTACCTGGATAAGGTTTTCTTCCGGGGTTTTCCCTTATCCTTCAAGATGAATGTCGGGTAACTCTATGCTCTATGGATCCTGGGCTCATTTGAGCATCATTTCACCCTTTCCATTCATCGTCCGATATGACTTAACGTTGGAGGACGTAAATTAAAAAAACACAGTCAAAACAGTGGATTGTGCCACTTGAACCAACTCCAAGAGAACGCAAAGTCTATTTTGTCAGCTTACAAGTTTATAGCGAGTGTTTTCTGGGATGCACAGGGAATTATTTTTTTATTGATTACTTAGAAAAGGGTAAAAGTATTGCTGATGACTACTACGCAAGCTTATTGCAAAGTTTGAATGATGGTGAAAAGAAAAAGATCTCATTTGGTGAAGAAAAATAACTTGTTCCTTCACGACGGTGTTCCGGCCCATCGTTCAGTCATTGCAATTGAGAAAATTTGCGAATTAAAGTTTTGATTTGCTTGAGCATCCATTCTATTTGCCAGATCTAGCACCTAGTGACTCCCACCTGTTCCCGAACCTCAAAAAATTTCTTGGAGGACGAAGAGTTCACAGCAACGGGAGGTCATTGATGCTGTAAATAGCTATTTCCATGATAAATCGCACTACAGAGATTGTTTAATTAAATTATAACACCGATATGACAAATGTATTAGCCTTTCTGGAGATTATGTTGAGAAATATAGATTTTTTTTCTTCTGTGAGGCCCGGTACTTATCAGCCGATCCTCGTATTATGATACAGAACATTTTATAATGAGTGCAGATATAAGGGAGATACGGACACAAGCTTCATCATTTTAGTCATATTCCATTGGCGACTTACAGTCTTGTACACGCAAGCCATGAGTTGTATAACCGCTATTAGGTCAATTAATTATAATTAAAAGGTATACTAAATCAATTTGCAGATTAAACCCTTGTTATGTTTCAGAGCTTGTCAGTAACTTTTCAGTTTCCAAAGCAACTGCATAAATTTATTTATTTATTTGGGATTGTCTTTAAAATATATATCTCCGACAGTCACGCTTTTAACGTGCAACCATTTTATTCATTATATGAGCAGAAATTAGGAACATCTTGTGCAAATGTGATTACATTTTGGAGAGAGACGGGACACTCCTGACGAATATAACGCGGAAGATACCCAATTTGGCTGATGTACAAGTAGTAACACAAGCGTACAGGTATTATTATGTGTAGCAAGTATTCACAGTAGCCTGTGTGACCTACTTTACCTTACTGCACTTTCCCCATCTGCTTGGCAAAGTTTTTCTGGACCTACAGGATTTCTATTCTTGAACATTAAATGTTCCAAACACAAACTCTTTTGTTCTTTTCGTCCCGACGAGTTGCGCAACTGGTGATGTACTTGGTAGATTGAGCAGTTAAACACTTGTTGGCTAACGTGATGGTCATTTTTTTTGTCTATAGCGAACTCTAATCATAAGCAACTGAAATAGCTACGAGGTGAAGAATAAAATGACTTTATTTAATCAGGCATACCATGACCGTGAAATGAATAAAAATACACTTCTATTTTCCACCTGTAAACACACACAGGTGTTTTGCTACAGTAAACCGTGGGTAGAAGGCACCTAAGCGATGCCTATGCTGGTTAGATAGTACCCATAGGTACTAAACAAAGAAATAGGATTGCGGATTAGTACTAAGGAAATGGTTAGGCCTACTGGGCTTGCTTACTGAAGAAACGGGATAAAAAGAGAGAGTAATATTAAGAGAAACCAGATCTGATGACGGCAAGCTGAGCGGGGTCACTAACATTTCCAGATTGAACATCCGCGGCTTCCACTTCCACTGTAAAACTTTTAGACTGATATCAGCCAGTTTTAAACAGCATATATACATTTTCTTTAGAGTATTTTATTCAAAACATTAAACATATTCGAGTAGCACTTAACTGAAAAAAACGTCTTTCTGTGTATCTCTGTGTACATGGAACCGACCGACCGAGTTTCTGGCAGGCTGAGGTGTAGCCTGAGCTTTGTTGCTGTGTGTCCACCCTCAATATGGTTTAACCGCAGAACGATTTTTATTTCGGGAATTCTAGATAGGGTTACTGAGTCTAAATGGGAAGAGGTGGGAGGTAGCATGTTGTTCCTTTGGGCCTGTGTTCCTGGTGCAAGACACATTGCACCCTGGTGGGGCACATGGAAATACATAAAAGTGGCACTAATAGGTCCCACGGCAGCTAAACACCTGAAAGTTCACCTCGGTAGCATAGATGGTAGCATGTCTGCCTCACGTTCAAGAGGTCCCGAGTTCGAATCTCTGTTAGGGTGAGTTACCTGGATAAGGTTTTTTCCGAAGTTTTCCCTTATCCTGATAGACGAATGTCAGGTAACTCTAAGCTCCATGGACCCCGGACTCACTTGAGCATCATTTCACTCATTTCATTCATCGTCCGATATGACTTAACGTTGGAGGACGTAAATCACAAAACAATAAACACCTGAAAGGTTTCCACCGCCGGCGTTTGTTTCCTTCACTGAGCCTCACGGTCGTGATTTATCTTTTGTAACAACCAAAACTGTGCATGTCTGTGTAAACAGCAAAACATATGTTCTTTATAGTACTTTTTGTTTAAATTTTCACGTGCTTCTGGTATGCTGATTATGTCACATTTAGGTATCAGCTGCTGTGTGTATAATGTAATACTACTGTTAAAACATTAAATGTGCAATTCATAAACTTTCAACCTCAAATTTCGGCCTGGCAATTAGAATACAAATAGATGCAATGTGCAGAATTTGATAGATCTAGACTGAACCGTTATAGAGAAAGGAGGTTTATAGAACTTTTCCTATAAATTTTGACCCAAAATGTAATTTTGGGAGCAATATCAGCAATATGGTTTGTAATTTTTAAGGGATGGAACATATCAAATACAAAATCAATATGCCTTTTTAAGATTATGTGGCATTTAATTATTTATTAGCATTCTTTTATTTACTGAATGCATTCCACTCCTTGTGTTTCTAAAAGAAAATAGTGTGTGTTCGCGGTGACAACGCCAAAACGTCCGACCTGGAGAGCTCTGGGATAGACACAAGTACAAAAAGGGATATGTTAATAATCACAGTGTTTAACATCCATTGTTACAGGTGGTGGGCACTGATTTTGTATGAAATGAAATGATTATTGTTGGGAAAGAAAACGTTCCACGCCTAATTTATATTTCCCCGACATTTACCAGTTATGAGTACTGAGAAAAACCTGAAAAAACCTTCATTCAGAGAGGACGGATCTGGAGGGAACTGGACTGCCACACCTCTAGAATGCCAACTTCACACTTAAGCGTGGTTCCATCTCGTTCTCTAACCATGTTAGTGAAGGCAGCAGACTTTTTTTTTTGGTTGTAATTTACGTCCTCCAACGTTAAGTCATGTCGGACATGAATGAAATGGGTGAAATGATGCTCAAATGAGTCCGGGATCCATGGAGCTTAAAGTTAGCTGACATTCGTCTATCAGGATAAGGGAAAACCCCGGTTAAAACCTTATCCAGGTAACTCACCCTGACCGAGATTCGAACTCGGGACCTCCTGAACGTGAGGTAGACACGCTACCATCCACGGTACCGAGGCGGGCTTAATATTCGCACAAAGGCGAAAACAAATAACCTAATGTTATTTGTTTTTGTAACACTGGAAGCAAATAATAAATCAGCGCATTTATATTTTTATGTTCGTCAGTATTACAGGGCAAAGGTTATATAGTAAATAATAATTTAATGAGTGAGAGTAAGAAGAGGATTCATAGATATTTTTTTTGAAAATGCAGAATAAAAATGAAAGAGTAAACAAATAATTTTGTTAAATAACTTTATAGTTTATATTACACTACATTTTTTAAAATGAGGGAGATACTTTTTATTAATAAATATTTATTATCTAGATATATATAGTCATTATACAATTACAAAATATTCTCCTTTTGGCTTCAGCGGAAATAAGTTTAACCTAATACATGTTTTAAACTTCAATTAAATAATCACTAGATAAAAGCATGTTATAATATATTTCTTCAAAATTATCTGGTTTAATAATTTATTATAACATTATGATTAATATAGCTAACGTGCAGTCTGTTTCCTTTCATTAAAATTAAACCATAAGTCTATTGGTTTGAAACCAATATCTGTTTATTCGTTAATATCTACAGAAAGAGTGTAGGCCGAAATAAAAATGGTCATCATCTTGGATATCGTCTGACTAAAAGAATTGTGTAAACTATTACAGTGTGGTATGCAGAGGTGTGTTTCTTTACATCAAAGGGTATAATTTTGCTTGAGACGCAAAATTGATGTTTCTGTTTTGTTTAAGATGTGGACGTCTTGATTTTAACCACTCAACAAAATTATTCTCGCATTATGCATTATTTTAAACAGTTACTTTGTCATATATGTTCAAATAATACATAATTATTTAATGTTCTATGGTGCCTGAGGGTAGGTCTCAGTCCACTAATGCTTACGCTCTGATACTACTCCTGGATTTACATTTGCTTCCGAAAGGGGTCCAGAACTCCGCATCTTTGCAGTATTAGAACTGAGCTGCTGACAAATCCAGTAGTATATTCGTATTTCCTATCAAAAGAGCCAACGTAGGTCTAATTTTTGTTACAACTCGTACAGACCAATTACTATTCTCAGTTCTTCAAATAATGGTTTTGTAGAATGACGTTTTCCAGCTCAATTCTAGAGCTAAGATTAGGATTATACAGCATAGAGGGGAAAGATTATACAGTGCTCACCACATCCCAGGAGGAAAGGGTGAATAGAAGGAACGATCGGAGGCTACAGGCTGCAAGGACGCGCGGGGATCCATAACAGTTGTAGACTCAGAGACCCATTCCTTTGCTGGAATTGTCTAGAGAGGGCGATGAACAATCCTTGTCCAATCAACACTCTAGTATCAATGAGGAGCACCTTTTTGAGCAAGCATTCGAGGCACCTATTCGGCACTGCTACACCCCGTAAAATCTACAAGCACACTTGAAAGACGAGAAGATACTGGAATGAAAAGAAATTCGCCTATCGATCTGGGGAAACCAAGAAAACCGCAAGGTCAGTGGCCAGGAATCGTACTAGGTACTTTAAAATACGAGTTACTATGAAGAATTCAACTATAAACGAAAGTTATATGATAAATTCCAATCGAAAGGACTTATAAGTGCTAAGTCCTTCGTATGGAGCAACCTTTCCCTTCCCACTGCCACTGACAATTCTCTTGCTATGAATACTGCGTCTAATGCAGAAAAAACAAGAAGCTTTCTAATCGTACCTTAGTGAAAGATGCAACTCGATGTTTACTTGTTATTAGCACAATTTCAACAGTCCTCAAATGAGTCATTTCAAATGAGTGCAGGCCGAGAGGGGAAGTTTGCCACTTTCTAAAGGACGCATTGTCCTTGATTGTCTCGTGGCTTCAAAGTTAAAAACAAATATTTTATAAGGCTCCAGTGATTTGATAAATGTAGACAAGTACGATATTAAAATGTTGGCATAACATTAACAAATCTAAGCGGGGAATAAATATATAATGTAGCTAAACTAATTAGAGAAGTTCTAGGTGGATATTTTTAATGGATATTTAGATTTTGCCCTTGGCTAACAATGGAGTACAGCATGAAATTAAATCGACACGGAAGATCTGCGAGTTAACGCACGGGCTCTCGATCGGCAAGTCCGTGGTTCAAATTCCGCCGCGTCCTTTTACTCACTGACGATATTTCCAGGTTTTTCTCATTCCTCATAAAGGGAAAATACCGGGAAGAGTACCTTCAACTTAAAGCTGGAACGTTTTCTTCAGAATTTCTTTCCCCAGTTACACTTCATTTCATCTAACATTAGTGTGGCCGCGCCGTGGCTCAGAGGTTAGACTGCTTGGCTCTCACAAAGGCGACCCGGGTTCGATCCCAGGTGATCGGAAAGTGAGATTTTTGGTGGACAACATGGCGCTGGGGCGGGTTTTCCCCGGGACCTCCGGTTTCCCCCGCCATCTCATTCCACCGATGCTCCATCTTCATCTCATGTATCATCAGTGTCACCGCCTGCGGTGCCGTATGTAGTAAAAGCGGGCGTTAAACACTACACACATGACACTAGTGTCTGACACCTACGGCTTCCCAAGAGTAAGAAAGGATGTTCAATACTAAACACATTAAATTAAATCACATTTGGCGTTCTCCTGATCAAGAGGTAGTTGCAAGTGAACAAAAACAAGCCTATGTTGCTTTACTTAGTTACAAATCACAACAAAACTTACAGTATTTCCTGTAAGATTGGCTGTAATGTCAGTATTACATTCGATCCATATAAACCTGAACCATTTCAATAGGCCATAACTTTTGAACCAATAATAGGACATATGTGCAACTATGGGAGAATAGACAATTGGGAGATTACATTACACCATTTACATCTCAGAGAAAATGTTGGAAGTGTCCTCCACCAGCATCTATACATGTTTGCACTCGTATCACCATATTCTCTGAAGTTTTACGGAAAGTATCCTCGCCAATGTTACTTATTTCGGTTCGAATGGATTCCTTGAGAACATCAATTGTCCATGGACTATTCTTGTGCACTCTATTTTTAGATAACCCCACAAGAAAAAACCTGGTGAGGTTAGGTCAGGAGATCTGGGAGGCCACAAGCCTTTTGAGATTATTCGATTATCAAAGAAACTGGTTACAAGTTCCATGGTGTCATTAGATATATGGCACGTTGCTCCATCTTGCTGGAAATAACCTCCTCTCAATTCGATATCATCCAGCTGCTCCACAAATGCACAAATGTCTTGAAGATACCCATATAAACTTTAGTGTCTACAGTCGTATCAAAGAAAATGGGACCAACGATCCATAGATGCTACTGCAGGACACTTCCAACATTTTCTCTGGGATGTAAATAGTGTAATGTAATCTTCCAATTGTGTATTATATTCTCCCAAAGTTGAACGTGTTACTGAAGTGGTTCAGGTTTATATGGATCGCACTTTATTAGGTTGGAAAATATCGATCCATGCTACGTGATGTCATGGTAGGTTAATATTAGTTGCTATTTCACTATGCTATTTCACTATGCTTACCCTGCCCGCCTCGGTGGCGTAGATGTTAGCGTGTCTGCATCACGTTGAAAAGGTCCCGAGTTCGAATCTCGGTCATGGTTATTTATCTTCATAAGGTTTCCATCCGGGATTTTCCGTTATCATGAAAGATGAATGTCGGGTAACTCTAAGCTCTATGGACCCTGGATTCATTTGAGCATAATTTCATCCATTTCATTCATCGTCCAATATGACTTAACGTTGGAGGACGTACAGAGTTCTACCAGTTTTAGTCTAGGTTTAGAAAATAAAATTCTACCCATAAGCAATGACAATTGATATTAAAATTAAAGTTGCTAATATATAATAACATAATATGCTGTAGCAGTTGAATGATGCGAGTTGAAGTAGAGCTCTAGGTTGCAAGGACAAGTATCTGAGGAACACAAAAAGTTTCATTACTGCCATGCTGCTGCTTCAAACCTGTGTTGGAACTGTTTTCTTGGAAACGCAAACGCTTCTCACGCAATGAATGACTCTTCTAATTCCGTACTAATAATTTATGATGTGAGGTAATCACAACAGAACCAGCCAGTGCGGTTGGCTAAAAGCGACTCTCTGGTACAGTGCCTTCTCATCCGATGTGTTGCATTTTGCGGATTGTTCTTATAAAAGCTATTGTTTTATCTGTTAAACATTTACATTTCGTATTGGGCATAAAGATATAATACTCATCATTTTTATAGTTGGTCGCTTTTAAAATTCCATCCTCTTTGCATGAACACAACAGAAACAAAGATCAACTTTCCGTAAACAAAAATCTAGAAGTATTTAAAATTCAAATTACTAACAAAATTATCTCGGAACATGTAGACACTGTGAAATGGATTGGTGAAGTAAATTAAATTATTTAAAATTGGCAGGAATCACTACAGATGACATCCTAGACAGCGACATCTTTAGAATGTGTGTAGTGTTTAACGCCCGCTTTTACTACATACGGCACCGCAGGCGGTGACACTGATGGTACATGAGATGAAGATGGAGCATCGGTGGAATGAGATGGCGGGGGAAACCGGAGGTCCCGGAGAAAACCCGCCCAGCGCCGAAGGTGCATAAGTGACAAGTTGACCAAGAGAACAAACAGAAGAAAAAGACTGGAACTACGGGGGCAGAGTGTGAACAAAGTCTACAGCCAAAGAATAAGAGAACTTTGAATTCATAGAATAGAAGAGCTAAGAAAGGTCTTTAAATACTTTGGGTAGTCCTATATGGGCTCATTGGCACAAAAAACATTACGGAATGATTTAAATCAAAACAAATTTGATATAAATGGCGCGCTTAAATGAGGTCTACATTTTGTCTGCAGTAAGATTTCGTCTATCTTTTTCGATTTACCGGTTTAAAAACACTAATTTAGAAATCTGTGAAGAGGGCTTCACATAATATTTTAAAAAAAAGTCGAAATATACGTTTTATAAGTAATACAAAGATCCTAAATATGTGGGAAACTAATAATTTTGTTCTGTCATACTAACCTTGTGTAGGGGAAGGTTTGGAAAGGTACAGTCAGACTGAAAAATTTAATGCCACAGCTGAAATTTGAACCACTGACTTCCCAGTCTCGCCCGGTTGCTCTTACCACTGACCTACCATGGCAACATGGCAGCATGAATTGAATTATCCAACTCACTCGTACATTTCCCAGTAAACTGCTAAGAGTTCTCACATACAATGAGATACGCACCTTTCGTGGCGACTGACTATGCCTTAAGTACTTTAAGTAGCAGGATTTGTCGTGGTAGTTCAGCGGTTAGAGCAAATGTTCGGAGACCGGAAGAGCCGTGATTCAAATCCCGGCACTGGCACTGAAGTTTTGAGCTTGACTTTTTCTAAATCTTAAATATATGTTATTTTAATAAATATGGTAAGAACCATATTTGAGAAATAAACAGTAAGAAACACATGTGAATGTAGAAGGTAATTTGGGGTAGTAGGGATTTATTGAAAACCTTCAGTAGCTGCCTTGAAAGATCGTCAACTTAAATTTAAAAAAAAAGTTTTTTTCTGGATTGGGGAGCCACAAAATGTCAGTGAAATCCCGCTATTGTATGCTTTGGTGAAATGCAATTACTTCTACTTGCTTTGGATAAAGAGTAGAAAAAGCAACAAGAGAGAAAGGGTATTATGAGTCGACACAGCAAAAAGCATAACTGTATTTCCCGATTTGGTTTGCACATATTGTTGCAAATGTTTTGCAACTCTTACATACGAATGGGGGAATGTTTTCCTTACTCATTTGATTTCCTTCAAGTCCTTTTGAGGACTTAGGAGAGTAATGCTTCAAGTACCAAGCGGGATGGTTCAGGTGGTATCGTCTTTGCCCGCATTCCGGAGGCCCGGGTTCGATTCCCTGCCTGACCCATGGGTTTTTCCATGGGGGTTTACGGGTCACTAGGCGAATGCTGGGCAGGTTAATTACATTCCCCGAATTTCCTGTCCCTCCGTTTAATCTCCATTATCATTTCACATCATCTCTCATCTGGTGGTCTATCTCAGGATAGAAGTGTCAACAGGTGTCTCGACGATGCATGGCGGGATGATATCCGCTGAGGAAAACTACTTCCTCCTCCAGTAGGTCGGTTGCCAGTCACCGCGCCTCTGTTGGGACCATTACTTGACCATTACCATGACCGCCAGCCAGGGACCTTTGGGCTCGTTGTTGGGCTCGTTGCCGTCCCGCAGTAGGGGAGTGTGTCCGTTGCTTTGACCTGTCGGGGGAACTCTCTAAGTGTACTGTAGACACCCTGCCCTATGGACTATCGTGACTCCTTGGGACGGCCGCCCTCTGTCTCATCTCACCTCATCCTTCCTCCCGGAGGTGTCCCACTTGGGGGCAGAGGCACAATGGGCCCAGCATGGTGGCCTACGTATCGAATGTCCTCCGTAGTGAAGTCCTAATCCTAGTGCTTCATCTGCTGGAGGGCATCGAGAGGTAAGAAAATGTTTGGCGGAGTCTGAAGCATTTTGTTATTGGTTTCCCACTTCGAACAGTATTTCTCATATGCAAACATAAAATTCAACTTCAGGTGCGAAAAGCTACTTATAATGCTATTCAAAATATAAATCTCTGCAAGTGATAATCTTGATGCTTATCGCGGAGTGAATGTCAATGTCTTCGAAAATTTTCAGAAATCATGTTAAAATCATCATGAGTTTGACAATTTTATGGTATCTTAACATCATTATAGGAAATAAATAAATAATTTGACATTCATTCATAGCTGACAACTGAGTGCGTCGTAATACATTAACTAACCTTCGTGCAGTTTAACTGTTATTACCTGGCGTGTTGAAGCAATAAACAAGTTATTAAATGCACACCCTTTTACAGGGAGCAGCTATTATGCATTGTGATGTAGCACAGCGTAGTAGGCAATTATAAATTCAGTTCGTAATTATGCTATATTTAATAGCGTACAGAGCTTTCTGCATCTTCATTGCTCAGAGAAAATAATGTTTGCAAAATGGCTTCATCTTCTTTCTGAAAGCCGTGACAGCTTGGAATACGCTTAATTGTGATGCTGTATTTCAGTTCAGCTCTTCTTGGAAACCGGCCGGCTTAAGAAGCATAGATCTACGCAGCTTGATCATCAAGTTAAGTAGTTGCGTTTCTTGGACTCAATTAATTTTCTACACTCACACCATTTCTTGACCTAGTCTTTTGTTCAGTATTGCGAATATTAGTAGTCTTTGTGATATTTGTGTTATATCCAGCAATACTTTTGTGGTTATAACATTTCTTAGAATATCCTGATGATGGAAGCGATGTACGCTCCCGAAACTTCGATTTCAAATCGTCTTTTCACCTGGCTTGTTTCCAGAGAAGATCTGGAATATCTAAATATTCTAATTGATTTCTGTATACAAATTATATAGGGTGTTATACTTGCATTTGGACAGTAACACAGTCAATTAATACACACAGAAAGCATACATACAATATTTTGCATCCTACTATTCATTTTCCTTACATAGATTTGGTTATATTTGTGCTAAAATATGCAATAAAACTTTACTGAAAAGGTATTTTATATTCAGAAATACTACTTGTCTTTACAAGACACTAGCCGCTCCTGAATAGAATGATTTACTGACTTTCTTTTCTAAAGACGATTAAAAATGCACTGGCCATGTGCCTACCTTTATCGATAACCTTCGGCATCTTTGGCGGCATTACTTAAAGGAGGTTAAATTTCGTCACTGTATTGAAGGGGTAATCATGCAGAACCTGCAATCAAAAGAACCCATTGGTGAGTTGTATTATAATTCTCTTTCAAGTATGTTAGAGATAGGGTTCTAGAAGGGGAGGAGTTGTACTTAACGAAAGGGAGACAGAGGCGAGAAAGTAGGAAGGGCGGCCAGATGTGATAGATCCAGCGGCAGCACAGCGAGGTCCCTAACGTTTTCGGGTTGAACGTTCCCGGACATCCCTTCCTTACCCAAATAGGCAGTTTCGGGCAGAGGGCATATACACACAGACACATATACATACAACCAATCAGTGCCAGGCTCCTTAAATGAGTGACAAAAAAATTTGTAATGGTGTATAACCCAAACCAACCTTCGACTACCAACTTGGGAAAAACTACTAAAAAAACCCAAGGTCAGGGTCACCGGTGAAAGGGGATCCTATCGTCGCGGTTGATTGAGCTCATTAAAACAGAGTCCTATTCGGAAAATCTGCATGTAAAATTTACTAGGACCACTCCGCTTGACTGAAGTTATTTTTCCGTGCTTTTTTCGGTCCTCATAACTGGCAAATGTTGGGGATGTATCCTTAATCTTCGGCCTGAAACGTTTTCTTCCCCAATTATCATTTCGCTTCATGTAATTTAGTGTCCACTGCTTATCGCACCGTATGTAATAGAAACGAGTGTTAAATGCCACTGAAAATACTATTACGTGAAAGTGCAATAATAAATTATCGCTTCTTAAGTCAATGGTTTACGTCTGCACTTCACAATGTGACTATTTCCTGGCTTAAAATAAGATGCTAACAGATACAAGTTCCATTAATGTGATTTACTATGTTTTGATTGCTACCCGAAAATTAATTGAAATAAGATAAGATAACGGCGGGCTTTGACTGGAGCTTTATCAATCTCCCGCACGACAGCAAATAAGACTTACTGTGTATCTCCGTTGGAAAGATGCTTTCATTGTTCCCTAAAATCTGTCCCCTGAACAAGTTGCAATAACTTGGTTCCAATATGAGCAATCCTTTCCAGAACTTCTCTGTTATAGAAAGACTAAGTCTCTTCTGGACAAGGATGTGCAGTCAATGAAGTTCTATCCTAAGATACATTTGTTTATTAAGTTATTCTTTTTTATGTAAAGATATTCCATGGACGTAAGATCAGTTTCATGGCCTCCTTTGTCTAGGATATATTTTCCATCTTAATTGATGTTTTTCTGCAATCCATGTTTTTACCGAGGTTTTGGTAGTACAGTACTGACTCCATTTACGGATTCAAAACCAAAGTAGAGTATCTCGGTACCTTTTTTGCCATCAAATCAACTTTTTTATTTTCATAGACGTTCTGATACCCTGAGATCCATTGCGTTTCGAACCTGTTGCACATGTCAGGGTAATCAGGACGTTTAGGTAACTCCAAACCAATTCTGATTTTACGTGGTCTGAGAAGATTGCTTTTAATGTACTTTGACTGGAGATGATAATTCATTACGACATTTTCCCAAATACTTCTAAAGTATTTTAAAGGCTTTACTATTTTTGCCTCTGGAGATGGGGCATTGGTTCCTAATCTGTGAATCTATATGTTGGTCTCACTGCTTACCAGGCGCAATTTTATTTCTTCCATCCATCTTGAGAATCGAGAATTACATTAAATGGAGAGAAAGAACATCATTGCCCACCTCGGTAGCATGGTGGTAGCGTGTCTGCCTCACGTTCATGGACTCTGGACTCATTTGAGCATCATTTCGCCCATTCCATTCATCGTCCGATATGACTTAACGTTGGAGGACGTAAATTAAAAAAAAAAAAAAACATTAAATATTCGTTACGTCAAGCTACAAACTAAATGCTGGAATAACTAGGAAATTTAGGATCGCGGTATGTCAATTGGTTGAGCAGCTGTCTCTCCAGTTATCTGTTGGCACTAGGCGATAACGCATTTACCCTGACCTCCGGTTATAATTAAATGTTCATTGGGGGGGGGGGGAGTCCCAGTAAAGTCTTTAATGTAATATAGTTGAGTGCTTCTAAGGTTCTTGTAATAAAAAAAGCGTGTTGATCTCTGTACCTTCACAAATTTATCTATTAGAATACTTTGCAGTGTTCCCAACCACAAAACAAACCTAGGATCTAACCATTGGAATATATAGCCAATAAGTATTTGCGGCTTTATGTTCCAATAATGCGACCATTTAGCTTTATGGAATGTATTATCAATGTTATCATTCCAGATCAGGTACAAGAACTAAATATATAATTCAATGTGAATATTTCTGGTTGAAATGTATAGTTTAAGGTTACTCCGGCCTTCTTAGGCTTCTCTTGTCGGTAAAAGGCGCAAAAATTGTTTTTTCTGGGATTGAAAGACGGTATCTTTTGTATACACCAGTTGTGAAATTTTTTCAGACCATGATTTATTATGTTTATGGGAAAATTTCTCAGAAATAACTATTGCCATGAACAACCTTGTGTATAATATTTCTCTGGGTCATAACTTGAGTAAGTCCATCACGAAATTTCAAAGCAGGAGAGAGAAAACTGCTCCATCTGCGGGCAACCCCTTGTGGACGTGTCTCCCTCGTTTCCCCAAGGAGGGTAGTTATATCTGATTTTTCTTCTCTGCATATGAAGTTTATTCAGACGAGTGTCATTGACTCCATACTTTTGTGTAACTGAAGCCACATATTCATAGAGGCTGTTATGAAAGCATTCCCGCCCGCCTTGCTAGATGGTAACGTGTCTGTATCACGTTCAAGAGATCCCGAGTTCGAATACCGGTCAGGGTGAGCTACCTGGATTACGGTTTTTCCGAGGTTTTCCCTGAAAGACGAATGTCGGGTAACTCTAAGCTCCATGCACCCTGGCCTTATTGATCATCATTTCACCCATCCCATTCATCGCCCGAAATGACAACGTTGGAGGACGTAAATTTAAAAACAAACAAACAAGAAAAGCATTCTCTATGTCTAGGAAAGTTCTTATGGCTATTTCCTATCAAGACATTGAGTCTTCTAAATGAACTAATACCATCTCCCGTTCGTCCAAAGATCTCCAAATTTATATTTTCCCCAGATCATGTGAATGCCTTATGCTAACGCAAATATATCAAAGAATGCCTAAATCACATGTTTCTCTCTTTGGTTACAGCATCCCCAGCATTGTTGATAAAACAAAAACGGAAGCTAAACTTTGTTTCACGCTACTTAACTCTAAATAAAAAGCATTATTTTAAAAGAACCACTTGTTAAGTATGCGAAGAAAATCCCTCACCTCCAGGGTAACATATTCGTTATTTTTTATTTTATGAAAATTGGTTTATTAATTTTGGTTAAAATAACACATATTAACGATGTTTACATGACGTATAAAGTGCATATTGAAATTTTTGAAACATCCTGTAAAGTTCTCTTCATTCAGAATGGCTTTTGTATTATTGGTGACCATTAAGAGATAGGCAAATATTACTATACCAATATACAGATATTGTTAAAATATATTTTGTATATAACAGAGGTACAGTTGTCTAGCACTATGGCCTGTTGATGTGTGAAGAAGCAATATGGTATGGTACAGAGATGAATGAGACTGTTTGCCACACAGTAAGCACGAGGAATCTCTAGCAGTTCCATCAGATATGACAAGTAGTTAAAGTGACGTAAAATAAATAGAAAGCAAATCAGATATTAATTTACACATTGTTGTCGCGTTAACCATTTCCGAGTTATTTTTGTTAGTCGTTTGATTTTTCAAATATGTACTTACATACTTTCCTTACACCCTTTGAAAAGGGAATGAGTAGGTGCCAGAAACCACGTTCGATTCGGTAAGCATCGGAAGCATTCGCTGACGCTGCGTTCACAATATCCGCTTTGGAAAGGTAGAGTGAGCCTGAAAAGTTCAATAGTTTGAATCCCGGCTATGGCATTAAAGTTTTCAGTCTAACTCTACCTTTCCATACTTTGACCTACACACGGCTAGTGTGAAAGAACAATTAATTTTTCCAAAGTATGCTTTGATACCATTTTGGCTTGATTTCAAGCTATGCGATAGATAGGCAGTTGCCTTGCGGCTTGGGTATGTATGGTAGTCGAGCGGTAAGACGCATGTGGAATCCTTGATGCTAATGTTTCTTTTTATTATTGTTACTTTAATAGCAATGTCTTATGTTTTTCTTGCAGAAGATAAATAATACAATTTTAAACCCATTCATTTATAAAAGCGCAAATAACATATTCTTGTCGATTTCAAAATAAATGCAATTTTATTAGAAAAATGCCTTAATATCGGTTGTGTAAACACAGGGTCTCATTCATCTGTTATCAGTGGACATATAATGCGAAGTATCCTCTCGTGAAAATTTCACTAGGCGTTTGGTCTTATCCATGCACCGTAGAATGAGGGCAGTAATAGAAGCAGAGGGTTTACACAACCGATACCAAGTTAATTTCCATTTTTATTTGATTTTACATATAGGAATAAAATATTTATTTCAGTTAGTTTAAAAACAGAGTAGAGTGTTAGAGTTTTTAAAAGTGTGAACATAAATGCCATAAAATTAAGTAAAGCTTAGCAATTGGAAATTACATTACAATGGTTTTGTTGTTGCTGTAATGAATGGAATGGGTGAAATGAGCCCAGGGTCCTTAGAGCTTAGAGTTGCCCGACATTCGTCTTTCAGGATAAGGTTAAACCCGGAAAAAATCTTATCTAGGTAACTCACCCTGACCGAGATTCGAACTTAGGACTTCTTGTACGAGAGACAGACACGCTACCACCACGATACTGAGGCTGGCATATTACAATGTGCATAATATACATTTCGTATTTCCATAATAAAAAAATCAATCACAGTGTGCGAAAAAAGAAAGGATTCTCTCTGTGAGCATGCACGAAACATATGAAACAATACACAATGTGTGAACATTCTCATTATTATTATAACTATGAGAGGATTCAGTAGTACGAAGCTAAAGAGACGTGTACTGTGACAGCGTTGTAAACCGCCGTGGACACGATATACGCTTGCAGATTGCTATTTTTTCTTCTTCAAAGAGTATTAAGTCTTATCAGCAAGAAGTAGGTAGAATACAACTCTACTTTTGAGTAGAGAAAGTAATGTAAATACATCATATTTTACTTTTAGTTCACTGTAATATTGTGTTTAAATCTGGGAGTAGAGTGGATTCTAGTGGGGTTACCCTTACGGGGATAGTTCCGGGAATAAAAACAGGAAGCCTGAAGTACGTCATCAAGACTAGATGATATCTGCATTGATCAAATGGAGCTTGAAACACGACGGTCTGATGCAGGTGGTGAAGATCTAAGCGTACCAATATAAATGGGCCACTTTGGGAGTCACCTGTTCGTTTTCGGAGGAAATAATAAATCAGCGATGTCGCGACGTGATGTCTGGCTGTCTGCCACATCCTCCAACATCAAAACATTGGCATCAGAGGTCGGGAACTTTTTATGTCCGTGTTGCCAAAACGTTGCTCAAGAGTAACATGTTGTATGACGTGTAACTTGCACATGGAAGACGTCAGCGTGCTAATGCATCAACACACCGGTCGGAACAGGTTCGATTTTTATTGCCTGATAGAACAAAATGCACAATAAGATAAGAAAATATCAGCAAACAGCACTTAACTCATAAATGCAACCTTTAGGTGTGAAAACAAAGCGCAGTTCTTTTTTTTTTTTTTTTCTGGGCACTTGTTTTACTGTTTAAACTTCCTAAAGGTCTTCAAACAATAAACTGGTCAGTGAAAGTTTTTCCCGATACTCGATTCTCGATACCAATACAAAATATTTTCCACGATACGCCACACTTCGATACTCGATAGCGTCATTTTTATTTCTAGTTTCAATACAAAATCTAATGTTGGTAGAACTATGTAATGCCAACAAAATTAAATGTATTTATTTAGTCTAATGCTCTATACACTTTGAAACATTTCCATTCGTCTTCTAGCCTCCCAATATAATTGTCCACTCGGTTTATTCCTGTAGTTACTTAGCCATCTTGAGCAAAACTGTAACCGTTTTCAATGGTACCCTTTTTTATGTTTAGACGGTTACATCACCAGCTCACGACCTCCAATATGAATGGACGACCGCCCCTATCGTTGGTCAGCGGGTCCATCGGACCTAGCCGAGAGAACTGGAATTAGTTCACCGAAATGAAAATGAAATGTGTAGTGTTTAACGCCCGCTTTTACTACATACGGCACCGCAGGCGGTGACACTGATGATGCATGAGATGAAGATGGAGCACCGGTGGAATGAGATGGTGGGGGAAACCGGAGATCCCGGAGAAAACCCGCCCCAACGCCGTGTTGTTCACCACAAATCTCACTTTGCGGTCGCCTGGGATCGAACCCGGGCCGCCTTGGTGAGAGCCAAGCGGTCTAACCACTGAGCCACGGCGTGGCCAAGTTCACCGACTATCCCCCTATCCGCCACCCAAGGGACGCTCCACAACGCCGTGATGCCCGCCTTGGTAGCGTGGTGGTAGCGTGTCTGCCTCACGTTCAAGAGGTCCCGAGTTCGAATCTCGGTCAGGGTGAGTTTCCTGGATACGGTTTTTTCCAGGGTTTTCCCTTATCCTGAAGGACGAATGTCGGGCAAGTCTAAGCTCTATGAACCCTGGGCTCATTTGAGTATCATTTCACCCATTCCATTCATCGTCCGATATGACTTAACGTTGGAGGACGTAAATTAAAAAAAATTTAGGTTTCTCAATCCTTTGTTTTAACAGCTATCAGTATTGACTATGAAATCTTGTTGCACATGTCTTTTACTCACAGGAACTGATATTTGTGATTTCAAGTTTCTCCAAGATCCGAGAGTTAAAATTAATATTCTTAAAAATATTAATGTTTCATTAACTCCATATGAAAATTTGATAAACCCTAGTATTGCTACTATATGATGTTGCATTCTTTTCCTTTACACAAAACATTTATTTACTGTAGGTGCCAAAAATGCATATAAATGACATATGTTTTGTATTTAAGCTTGTTTTGTAATTTTACCCCATTTTCTGTAATCGGTAATATAATTATATATTTTAAAAAGCATACATTACATTTAACACGTATAAAATATAAAGTATTTTAATTAAATTACATATTTTACCTCATAATTTCATTCTGAATTCATAAATAACCACTCATTGCATTTACAGTCTTCAACATGGGCAGGTTGAACTAGAAAATGAGAATGGACAATAATTGACCTAATAGTGGTTAACTATAAATCCTGGGCCTTAAAGTACTTACATGTAGTAAGTCGTCATTAAGGTAGTTGTCTCATGTGTTTATGAGAACTCCTAAGTGGTTTACCGGAAAAAACACGAGTCAGTTAAATTTAATGTCATGTTGGCACGTTGGCCATAGTAGCTCAAGGGTTAGAGCGGCTGGACGGCAACCAGAAGATCCGAGGTTCAAATCCCGGCTATGGCATTGAATTTTTCAGTCTGACTCTATCTTTCCACACTTTAGCCTATTGACCTAATAGTGGTTAACTATAAAGTCCGAGCCTTAAAGTACTTCCATGTTGTAAGTCGCCATTACGGTAGTTGTCTCATGTGTTTATGAGAACTCCTAAGTGGTTTACCGGGAAAAACACGAGTCAGTTGGAGAATTTAATGCCATGTCGGCACGTTGGCCATAGTAGCTCATGGGTTAGAGCGGCTGGACGGCAACCGGAAGATTCGTGGTTCAAATGCCGGCTATGGTATTGAATTTTTCAGTCTGACTCTATCTTTCCATATTGAAAACGAGAGTTCATTCATTCTTGTTTGAAGTGTAGCATATGATTTATGGGGTTCGATTTCGTTTGGATGAAGAAATTATTATATTATGTGTTGTAGAATTTACATTCCTGTATAGGCAGAGCACACCAAACCCTTTGAGAATATTCGTGTAGAATCGGTTACATGGATTCAATACATGCTGCTACAGAACCATGTTCAATTTTCACTCTTTGTGGAGAATAATATTTCCAAATTTCATTACTAAACAACTATAAATTAATATGCGCAGCTTACTCAAAGTTATTACGATACGTCTCTTTCAACTTTCTAACAGAAAAATGCATATAAAATATTTTTGTCTCTGGCAATAATATTGTAGCTTTTAGACTCCACAAGTCTTTTTTACATATTACACTAATCACCATTGAATTTGATGCCTCTATTGGTTGAATGTGAGTACCTAACAGTCATTTTTAGAAGCTGTTCTCGTCTGTAGTTCAGATATGCATATAATATGTATGTCATTTTAAGATATAATTAGTACAGCCAGCAACCAAATAGAGTAGGGGCGAAAAGAAACTATGAAAGCACTCCTGAGGGAGGCTATATTAACAGATGGAAAATCCCAACATATCCTTTTGCCTTTAACCGAGAAGTTATTTAAAGATAGCTTTAGGCTGGGAGCCAATTGGAAAGACGAACATCAAAAGCAAAGAGTTTCCATGTGTGAATATTACAACTGAGTTCAGCCACATGGATTAGGTGGGGATAGAGAAATACGGCTTCTAGTTTGCCAAAAGTTAATTCAGATCTGAGACAGCGGATTTGTCACGGTAGCGTAACAAATCCTTCTCCCAAAGCAGGACGAAACACAGCACGGACGCGACAGGAAAGTAACAAACCAACACTATGTATATGGCTTCTTTGTTTTTACTACTAAACAGCTCAGATGCAATCCTGAATATTCACACTGGGATTCTTTAGAGAAACTAGTTTTCCCACACCACTGGCTTCTTGATTATTGATTAATACATCTTCAACAAAGCTTTGTGTATTCCAATAAACCAGCTAAACATTATATTTAATAATCTCGTGAGCTAATTAATACCTTATAAATACAGTATGGGTATATTAGCATTGTAACACAATTTTGTTTTGGACTCGTAAGTGAAACAATTTGTGTGCAAACATATACTAGATAATAATTCCTATTTTTGACATTCCTCATAGAACTACAAATACGAAGAGAACATTTAAAATATTTTATTAATTATGTACAAATAAATAAGAATGAGGTTCTAATTACTTAGGAAAAGAAAACATTTTTGTGAACACTGATTATGTAATTTCAATCTGCATTTAAAAACAAATTGATACCAAAATTTCAATGCAAATACGTTTTCAAACTACCTGAACCCTTAGAAGTATTTTCAGAAAAATATGTGTGTGTGTGTGTGTGTGTGTGTGTGTGTGTGTGTGTGTGTGTGTGTGTGTGTGTAAATAAAACGTAACCCATGGAGTAATAACCCAAAGCGAGTCAGAATCTGTCAACCCAACTGCCGGCCTCACGCACACATACGCGTGAAGTGGGCGTTCATTCAACCGATACGGGGAGGAGATGTGGTCAGCATCTCGGCACCTCCAGCCGGAATGTTGATTTTCTAGACCAGGATTCGCTACCTAGCGTAGCTCCTCAATTTACTCGCAATGCTCAGTGAACAGTTGAGTCCAGAGGGTCTACTCCCATTAGCCTTGAACCCGTAGGAACAAGACCCGGGCCTCTTTCAACCAGGGAGTTATCCGAGCTGTCCCTTAAAGGGCGCCCGGCATCCTCCGTGGGGCTTTCCATTAGGGCAAGACCTAGTTTCCTAACAAGCCCCCCCCCCATCTGGTCCTAGGGACACAAGATGGGACGGAAGTGGATACGCCACTTACGCACGTCAACACTCAAGGTGAAGACTACCGATATGACCTCGGTGGGGTCGCCTGGCGATCTAGCACACCTTCTACTAGCTGAGCAGGCTAGTACCCGGAAACTTAATGGCTTCCCTCAACCCCGTCCGCAGACGTACCCAATCTCCCACGGGTATCGGGAACACACTGCCCCCTCGAGACCAACCCAATCCGAACAACTCCCGAAGGAGGGGCTCGGCAGTTCGGCCCGAGGTTCCTCTAGTAACGTCAGAGGTACCACGAGTGCTAAGGGTCCGCAGCGCCCGCACTTTGGCAGCTGAAGCTCAGTGAACACCGGACCAATAGCCAGGAGTTAAAATCCGTAACCTTCAGGGGTGGGATCCCGGGTGCATGCCGGACGCAGGGAATCAAAGCACACGCTGTAGCCCTTCGGTGCAGGACTGTATAGCAAAACTCAAAAATGAAAAGTTGGTTAGGTATTTCCCAACCTGAAACAAATTTATATTGTTGTTAAAAAGAATTTTTTTATAATATTCTCAAAAATGACTAAAGTATTTTCATTATGAAATATATAATTAAGTTCTGGATTTCCTGTGGAGTCTTCTGAATGACATTTGTGTAATTAGTAAACTGTAAGAAATAAACCAAAGCTACCATGGATGGAAAAATGAAGATCTACCTAGATATTCGTTGCCATTGGTTTGAATTTGTAAATGCGTTACACTTTTCTCACTTTGGAATTGTCGCTTCATCAGTTTTTTTTTTTCACCAGTTCCAACAAGAACTAACTTGAACAAATATTTCAGTGTTTTCAGATACTGACGATGACCGTTGAAGGGTGGTATCACTGAATCAGCATGCTGATGGTACTGTTGGTAGCAGCTGTAGTTCTCGGCAGCACTGGATCGGGAGCGGCGTCTTCAGGAGGACAAATTACCTCTTTAGGGGCAGGTGAACATCTTCCCTGGAGAGCCTGGCTTCTAGTCGACCCAAACGGTGACGGTCAATCCACGTCCAGGTACGCTTTCTTTCTCTAAATACAGTTGTCAGAAGTAAAGACTTGCACAGTAGCAACTTTTTTTTGGGGGGGGGGGGCTAAATACTACAACAGTTTGTACTGCTTCTGATTCTCCATTCTCCATTATCCCAGTGTTAAACTTTCTTGCTTCCAGAAAGGTGTGTATTATGAAACTATCAAAATATTTGGCACACTTCCTAATGTTCTTAAAGGAAAAAATTGATAATTTCGGTGCTTTTAAAAATGCTGTTAGGAAGTACCTTTGCTCAAAATCTTTTTATTCTGTACAAGATTATCTGAATGATAAATTATCCTGATAATGTTTCTGTAGCTCTGTGAGTAGATCTAACTGTTCCAATGAAAAATCATTACCAATAAATCTTTTATGCACGTTGAAAGTTTATTTTTAATGCATATGTATTTAAGAAATAACAAGAATGGTATTCATTGCAAAAAGTTTGAGACATACTGGCATAAGCCAAGTGTTTGATTTTGTATCATATATAATTATCCCTGCTTTGTTTTCCATATTGTTGTTCATATTGCCTGTATACATAATATGTGTCTTATGTTAACTTTTGTACATATATATGCTATTAAACTTTATACCTCTAGACATGTTCAATGTTCACAGCCTTTTCTGGCTACAAGTGAACCTACTGAACGCAAATCAATCTAATTGAATCTAATCTAAACTATATATGTTAAACGTTTAGCTTTGTGGAATATCTCCTGTTGACATGTGACTGGTTAAGTAGTTCGAAAACGGATGTATAGAACCGAACTCTTTTGAAAAGTTTTTTTTTTTTTTTTTTTTTTTTCAAATTATTATTGTATAAAGCTTTCTATGTTTTGTCCCAGATAGGTCTAACATATTACAGATATCAATGCTAAATCAATCAATCAATACTTTTTCTGCTAAATTCCCGTTTCTAGACTACAAAATCATTCTGTTCCAGTGCTTCCTCTTTGTTTCCACAGACATTGTGAACAGAACACTATCAATAGCGTTTGGATATAGAGAAGAATGTTTCTCTAACATGAGAAACCAAAGTTGTTGTAGAAAATCTGTTCAAAAAACTATTCAAATTAAACAGGAGAAGGAAAAGTAGAAACTCCTAGTCAAGAGATGCACTGGAACAAAAATGGGACAGAAAAAATACCAGATAACAAAAAATACTGAAGAAAAAACTGTTTATTTATGTTTCTCCACTGTAGAGTGCCACTTAGATACTTCACTATTATTTTCCTTAATTATGCGGTCTACAGAAGATTGCCTTGCTATGAATGGCTGCCCTTTCCTTACTATGCTCTATTTTACTTTTTGATAACAGCTCAACTTTGGTTCATCTCGTGTCACTTGCTCCACAATCTCATCTTAATTTTTCAAGTTGATCTCCTTTGCTTTTCATCTGATAACCATAGCATTTGTCTTTTGTATTCATCATCATATCTCATTCCTTAATATTTTCCAATTTCTGTGTCAGCATGTCTTTTTGAGATTGTTTACTTTTCTGCTAGCGGTGTGTATCATCAGCAAACGTAAAAAATGCACAAAAACGCACCCTCTTGTGTTAAACACCACATGCTGAGTTTTTTACTCATAATATTACTTCCCAAAGAATTATACAATGCGGTGTGTACAATGAAGAAACTTACTGAACATTCCAATATGGAATTGTTAAAAGTTATACTTGAACTACTGTTGAAGAGTGTCGGTAAATCTAGCTTTGCTGCTTATATAGACGTCTAAGAAAAGCAATTCAGAAACCAGTGGTTAAAATATAAGCGCATAGTCACAAACTCAATTTGCTTCTTGTCTTTTAAGAGTAAGAAGTGCCTCCTATAAAAAGAGATTCCTGATAACAGCGTTATCCTCTTTGAAACTGCTTATAGGTATTGTACCTTCAGTACAAGGACTTATATATTTTTAAAATTTCTTTTATTAAAAGACTGTCTATTGGACATGGTATAACAAATAACACATCGTCAATAAGAACACATCTGAATGGTTGTACAGAACAGAACAATCGTATAATAAAACAATATTAAATAAATAAATAATTCTATTATTAGTAAGCAAAACATTTAAACAAATTAATTTTAGCATATTTCCATTGGGAAGAGATGCAAATATCACTGTGGGTTCTAAAATTCGCTATTTGCTTGGGGTAAATCAGTAGAAGAAGGCATTATTGAGGATAATAAAAGCGATTTCTGAAGAGGACTATTGATTGCTTAAAACAGCTGTTCCAATGGATTTAGTTATAAGGTGGGTAAACCTAATGCCAATAGACTTAGCAACCAAACGAAGCCAGAGAACCAATGAATCAAGGAGCTTCATATATAGAAATGAATCTAATTATATTCACATTATTATGAAGGACGTTGTACATTTTAAATAACAAATAATATAAACTAGAGGAATGAGAAAAACCATTAAAGTAAACGTTTCTTTGAGATATACCTTTGGGATCAGGTGCCGACTTGTATACAGATTCATTAAACCCGGATGTAAACTATGCAATGCTAATATAAAATAACTGGTATAAATCTTAACTACTTTTGAATTAAAATTCACTAACGTCTGTCGAGCGACAATTACAAATGATTAGTTTCCGGAAATGAAACAAATGAAGTGCATTTCATTTAAATATAAATTATAGGAATACAAAAGTGCATTGCAATACAAGTACTCAATGTTTGCTGATTTGGGAATTAGGCAGAAACACAGATTTTTAAATTGCGTAATGGCGAAAATAATGCAGCAAATTCCATATTTTTTAATAAAATAAACTACAAGGGTAGGATCATACCACTTGCAATCGTTATTAACGCGTTATGAGCTTGAACTGGAAAGACCTTCAAGTTTCAATTTGAAATAAATACTATAGGAATCGTCTCATTTCAGTCAAGAAGTGGAAGTCAGTACCTCCGTTAAATGTTTCAGTAGTAAACGTGATGGTCCATGGAGGTTCGATATCTTCATTTGTTTTGCTTCTCCACGTTTTCTTTCATTGTTTATGAGCGTTTGCTTATTTTGTAAGAGTTTAATGTTGAGCGTCATTTTGACGTTGTAGTTTGCATTAAACTAGGCACCAACTAAGTATTATGGATTCTGATGATATAAACAAATTGGTCAGCTCTGCTCTCGTTTGGGACGCACTGTGATGGACAGGGAATTGAACACCTCGACCTATTGTACCTATGCTCCTATGAGAGGATACTAAGGTGGTTGGACCTGAGGGAAGATGATAGCAGAGAGCAAGAACCCTAACAGCTACATATTGAAACTCCCCGGTGAAGGCTCACCTAACCAGCTCCCATCCCCATCGGCGGACTTACACGCCTTTGGAGGATCCAGAAAACTCCCCGTTCCGAGTATGAGGATTTACATAGTGCAATACATTGCCATGCACATCCGGACTCCCACTAACACTTACAATCCTGAAATAGCCCACCAGGATGAAGGGTGAAGGGCGTCGTTCTCCGTGGTCTAAGGGTAGCATGCTAGCCTCTAGTTCCCAAAGTAGTGGAGGGTGATGTATCTTTTC
This sequence comes from Mantis religiosa, assembly GCA_030765055.1. Lineage (NCBI taxonomy): Eukaryota > Metazoa > Arthropoda > Insecta > Mantodea > Mantidae > Mantis > Mantis religiosa. The sequence goes on from CM060955.1 coordinate 96,198,035, forward strand.
GGGCGTAAAAATCATTCGGAAGGGAAGTAAAGCCAGTAGTATCGACGTAGATTTATGACATGTAAAAGATCCTCAAGTGTGATAGAGGGGCCTCCGAGCAAAATCACGCAGTTTTTCACACCCAACAATAGAATAGGACACTGAGCAGTTAAAGCGTGCACATAAATAAAACATTTTTTTAGGCTTAAAGGTGAAATTATTGAGAAGTGGGGTGAAATGGACGGGCAGGAAATTCGGGGGATGTTAATTGTCCTTCCCAGCATTCGCCTAGCGACTCAGGAAACCTCCCCAAAACCCACTGACCAAGAAGATCTGTCGTGGGAATCGAACTCACGATCTCCCGAATGCCGGCCGTAGTTCGTACCGCCTGAGTCATTCCACGCAGTTTCTAAATTTCCATTTCATTCTGGTCCGTCCTCTCATGCGCAAAAACCGAAAACCGGAAAAACCGCAGGAAATTTCTGCGTCATATTATCTTTATTCGGAAGATTTTTCTCTAACATATCCGGGCTCAAAGCTGATGGATAACCACTTTGATATTGGAACTCATCTCCACTTCGTAGTACCGCACGCTGGCTGCAGAGGTAAAGTCCTCAGGGGTACTATCTGACCAAATTCATACCTACTAGTTTTTACAATCGCTTATAAACTTTATCTCCCCTCCCATATCTGTCGTTCAGACTGTTTCTACTTTGGATGAGCACATGGGTTGCATGTTTGGAAAGCAAAACTTTTGGTCTTTTAAGTGAAGAGTGGTTGTGGACGAGGTGAATTCTGTTTTGTGTTAATTGACACTGAATTCGTATTGTGACTTTGTGGGTTCGTGAAATGAAAAGTCCAATTGCACCACTCAAAAATGTTCTTTATTTCCACCGACTTACAGTGAAACACTTGCCAATTACACAGAATTACGTAATGCACACAATTACGATTCACCAGTTCGTCCGTTACAATTCCACTTGGACTCGCGATTACGTAAACTCCTCCGACGCACGTACAGTCTTCTCGTCCGTACACTAGCACTGCACTCTTACGCTGCTGTTCGCCAAACACTGACTGACTGACTCTCCTCCGTGTTGCTTATATAGGGTCAGCTGGCCAATCTAGAAGTTTCCAGATTAGACGAAACAACCCGCACGTTCGAGAACCTAGGGGGAGGGTAAAGAGACGGCTCAGTGGCCCGCAATCCCTCTCCTAATCATCCCTTCAGTTAGTGACAGGAGACAAATGAGTGGGTGTGGCGCGGCCTCTGGTCCCTTCTCAGCTGTCGTTTGTTGTGCTTCCCGATAATTGGGTGACAGTATTTTAGGCAAAAAAGTATTTACTGTAACAGAGGAGGCATTGTTTAAGATACATTTTTGCTCCTTTTTGTCTAAATTTGTTTACCATAGCAATTTCTGTAGCTTGGTAAATCTCCTTTGTTGCAGCTATAAAGTGGTTATCTTTCCTTGCCAGACCTCATACAAACATCCATTTTTTCCCAAAAAAATATTCTAGCTTATGTATATGCTCTAATCCCTAGCAATTATTTAAACTTGTTATATCATTTTAGCCGACACAATAACAATGCATTTCTTGCATTATAATAATCCTTTTCCATAGAGGCATTTCCAGAACTTCGTTTTTTAATGTTACAGCTTCCAAGATTAATTTCTCTTACCAATTGTAAATAGTAATAGAAACTTACCTATAATTACTAATAAAAGAATCGACGTTTGCAAGGAGCAGAAAAAGATAATTAAGGATTAATGGAGGACATAGATACAATGCCTACGTGTAGGTAGAAAGTACAGAAAGATGGACATTTGAAAAGTTAACTTCTTAATCAGAATTAATGAGTAAATAAATGAAACATAGGTATTCGTGATATTCCATGTAACTGTTATATATAATTTTATATTTTATCAGACTGTAATCTGATTTAAACAATGTTGAGACTCATGACGTTTCATGGAGGCGTGTTTCTAGGGCAGTGTCCCTTGGCTTCGTGTGTATTCCCTGTATTTTCGTATTTATTGTTTGTTATTGACCAATTGTGTGCTTGGGGAGAATAGCAGTGCTTCTTTATGCACTGAACAAGCGGCAATTTAGTTTATAATTCAATATGAGACTTATTTAAATGCTAAATTCAAGCGAGACGTTGCTCTTTGGCTCGCTGCAAAACAGTTGACGTGCGCTAACTCAACATGACAATGCAGCTTCGAGTAAGCTTCAGGAGTCTTAACTTGCTTAAATCAAAGCGCAATATTAAGGCGGAGATGTAGAGTTGACTTATAGGAAGTGATTTTCTTGCAGTTCGCCCAGCAGTGATCGAGAAGAAGAGGGACGACGCATCACTCCCAAATCCTTGTTTATCGCCCCAGCCTTTTCTGGTGGAGGAAGTCGTTACGAGTTGCCTGAATGCGCCGAGGGATATCGTGCAGATAAGCTAGGACGGTGCGTCAAGCTGGTGCGGGTAAACCAAGCAGCTCAGCGAGACTTTCTGCTAAGCAAACTCAGCGCAATTTATGCTGGCCCTGCTGCACAAGGAACACAAACTGCCTCACAGCCCGCATCTACAGGTCAGTGCATGACAAACACAAATGTCCTTCTTGGAAAAATGTATTCTTTCTTGAGTAGGTACTGCAACTTGAGAATCATTGGACTTACATAACGTTTCAGAACGCTCCTTCCTGTTATAATTAAGGCGATTTCAGTGTGACCTTGTCCAAAATATAGTTTTTCTGAAATTTAATTACATTAAGCAATAAATCTTATGTTTTAAATCTACTGTCATTTGAGCATTTCAAATATGGTTCTCCCTTCCAATTCTTCCTTATTTATCTATGACTAGACAAGAATAAACTCCACAGATGAAGTTAATGTTGCTGACTTTCAAGCTGGAATGCTGAGTCTGTCTGTGTGTCTAATTGAAGTTTCTTCTAAATCCCTTAGGATGAACTTTATTACATCCCTAAGTTCATTTGAGGATTCAGTTCATACTTTCATGTCACGACATGACTTATTAGTCTAACCGTCCTACCAAAAAATACTATAACAAGCAATTTTTCTTTTGTAATTGCTAGCAAATTAATATTAGATTAGATATTAGAAAGTATTCCCTCATATGCTTCATGACTAAATTAATTTATATTTTATGGTAAGGCTTCAGTACTCTCTTTATAAAAGATTTATATTTTCTATCACTCTGTGGTTACTCTGAGGACAATTGAAAAGAGTTTCTAATGTTATATATTGTTTCCCAATGTACTGTATATGTAGGTACTCAAAAGCTTAAATAAATTTTCTTTCCTTAGCATCTATTTATAATAGAGAAAGTATCACATTGCATTCAAACATTTCACTAGATATACATATTTCTAGAGGCCCTGAATAAAAATAAAAGTGGAAGAAGGTTCATGTCTGAGTGGCAGTTAACAGATGAAATACAATTCATCTGCTTTGTGGCATCTTCTGCAGGTTGGATCAACTTGTTTTTTAATCTTATAGAGATGTCCTCTTAGCTGGCAGTGTCCAGTTGTTATAGATCTACTATCCAGCTGAGTATGGTTCTGTCCATTTTGAGCAGTTTTTTGGTTTTGAAGATATTCTTCATTATCATCTTTGAATGCTTATGTCATGTTACAGACAACCAGTATTCATTGTATTTCCTGTCAGTCCAATCCTAAATTGCCCCTCTGACATAGCTATAGGACAACTCTGCTGTTCAGGACCCACAAAAGGCCTAATGGATCCCTGCTTGGCCAAGTCATCTGCCTGCTCATTGCCATGTATTCCGCTATGTCCCGGCACCAACATCAGTTTGACTGAGCTGTGTTCATCAAGTTCCATTAGGGCTTCCTGACATTCGAGCATCAGTTTAGATTTGGCCTCCCTAGCTTCAAACACCTTCAAGGTAGCTTGACTGTCTGAAAGTATGGTAATATATGTGTTTGGATATCCCTTACTAATACTTTCCCATACACTTGCCAGTATGGCATATACCTCAGCTTGGAAAACATACTGGCAAATACCTCAGCTTGGAAATCAGCCGCATGCGATCAAAGGCTATAAGACAGCTTTCTACCATGCCCAAACAGTCCTGTCCCAGTCTCTTGATTGGTTTTGGATCCATCTTTAAACCACATGGGTACACCCTGAATCTTGGGACTCATTCCATTCATCCATTCACTGCATTCTGGAATGGCTACAGTGTAGTTTCTTTCTTGTAATCTCAGGGTTATCAATTTATCCATTCTCAAACATAAAAGAGTCCAGATGCTTGTCCCTAGGTAGATTTAAGCGACTATAGCATTGTAGTTCCAGAAAGTTTACACTATAAGTACAAATGGACATGTTTGAAAATTTGCATTTTTTTTAATTTTCTTTCTATGGAAAGTATTACCACAAATAAACATTTGAATGCTGTTTGCATTGTTATGACCAAGCATTTCTTGTAATTGAAACTGCTCCTAAGCAAAAACAGTCATACTCATAACTAAGTAATATGAACAGAAAAGTCACTTTGCATATAAATACTACAACATATGTAAGCAAATTTCTCAGTGGTAGAAAAAATGTGGCAATACATCATATCAGATTATTTATTTTACATGCAATAACTATCGTTTCTTGATTTGTTCCATTATGAAGCAAACCAAAAGATGTAAAGGAACCCGATTTTGCTCTTGAGATATTTACATGTTAATTAAAACAGTGAGCATAAAGAAAAAGTGTGTGGTTCGTCATTTTTTTAATTGAAAAGCATATTCCACAAGAACAAATCTTCAGGCTTTGCTTGAAGCAAAAATGCTTTCCATTTCCTGATGCTCTTCTGTAGATTAGTCCTTACTTCTGTCTATGGCTTTTCTTGAGCACATATCTCTGCTCTCTCTCTCTCTCTCTCTCTCTCTCTCTCTCTCTCTCTCTCTCTCTCTCTCTCTCTCTCTGTATATATATATATATATATATATATCCCATCTTGGTAGCATATATGGTAGCATGTCTGCCTCACATTTAAGTGTTCTCTAGTTCGAATCTCGATTAGGGTGAGTTATCTGGATAACCTTTTTCTTGTGTTTTTCCCTTATCCTGAAAGACAAATGTTGGGTTATTCTAAGCTTTATGGATCTTGGACTCATTTGAGCATCATTTTACCCATTTCATGCATTGTCCCACATAACTTAGCATTAGAGGACATAAAAAATTTAAAAAATAAAGTTTTGTAGTTGTTTTCCTTCTCCTCATACAGGGAATTTCGATTGCAAACATTTGATTGCCTATTACTGAAGTTTTATTACCTTGCTATTTTCTTTATTTCTCTCTCTACTCCTTACTCAAAGTGGAGGAAATATTGTATGCAACACCCAACTTTGTCGTCCTTCATAGTCTACGAGCAGCGAGCCAACCTCTGATTCTCAAGTTGCAGGTTCAGACCCAGCAGAGGATGGAATTTGTTTGGGCATAAAAATCCTCGGCATGGTTTTCTTTGGAAGGGAAATAAGCATTTAAAAAAGACGTAAAGTGTGATAAGGAGACATTTGAGCAAATCATTCTATATAGAGCATACTGCTAATATTTTTTATTAAAATAATATATTTGAGGTATTGTGATGATGAAAAAAATACATTTTTAATTTTCTAAAACCAGGCTTTGATTTCCTTTATATTCATATTGAATTTTCTATAAACAATTCTTGAACTGTAATGTAGCTGACATAATAGGAATCATTTCTTGCACTTAAATAATCCTGTTCCATTGAGGAGTTTTCTGAAGATCATCTTGTAATATTACGGTTTGGAACAAAGTTAGTGTTGCAGTCACTTTGCATTGAATGTTACAACTTCCAATGTTAACGTATTCAATATGTATAAAATTCAATTTAACAATGTAGTAGCTGGACAATGTCCTGTTGTGTTCATAAGTATATAAATGACCATACTTCTTAAGCGGTAAAAGAATATCATTTCATAAGCTTTAGTGTTGAATCAGTATAAAAGGTAATAGGAGAAAATCTGTGTGATTGCATCTCCTCAGATAGTGTGATCTTATTGCATGTATAAGTATTGCTAAACAATTTGGCATCTGGAGTATTCAAATAGCAAACTAAGGAGTGAGTCACTCTTTTGTGATGCTTCCAATCCACCTTACACCCTGAGCCTTGGTTGTGTTGCAGCAGGAGGTAGATAAACTCAGTGTGTGCAGAAAGTTGATTCCTTCACACTGCTATACACCAGGCGATATCACTATCAGTTATATATCACTTCTCTAAAACAAACATCCTCACTGACCGGGCAGGTTAACTAATGACTTGTTTCCGGTACTTAATGAGGGTGAGAGGTGTGATCTCCAAGACAATATTTACAACCCTTGCTGGTATAAGCGCACTCACTAGTTCCAAAGAATTTTTCACAAGCCAAATTGTTTGGTGATAACTATAATTTAAGTGATCTTTCTGAAACAGTGTAATATGCTACATTAAACACAGATTAATTTCTATTTATTTTATTTCAGGACCTTTGCAAGTGTCTCTACCAATTGCAGCAGCAGAAGAAGCTGAGAGTGCTGATGAAGAGGATGATTCCAAAGATCCATCTGTGGAAGTAGCAGTTGTGATGGCTGATGTTCTACAAGAGAGCAGTGAGAAGCAGTCACCACCACAAAATAGTAAAACAATCTTAGCTCTGTGGAACATTGCCAGCAATGGAACTTTAGCAGATAAGGAGACTAGTGAAATTCAGCCAGGTGAAGGGCTACTCCCAAAATCTTCAAGCAGTACCACTACTTCCACCACAATGACAACAAATGCACCACATCAGTTACCTGATGATGACCGACAGCTGCTTCTCACAGCACCTACTGCCATCTTAACATTAAAAAATGGTGGAACAAGTCGTAGAAATGCATCTTCTCCATTTGAATCTGCTGGACAGATAATGGATGAAGCCATGTCTTTCTTGAGTAATTCAGCAAGTGTTACGGAATCATCTCTTAAAGATGAAATGCCTGAGGATGAACCTGCAAATGACTTTATTGCGGAAACTACTGCCCAGGCAAATTACAGTGAAGTGAAAAGTGACTTAAAACTAAATGCAACCAATGATCCAGAGACTAATTTGGTTGATGTTCAAAATGCCTCAAATATTGATACAAGTGAGGTCATTAACAATAATTCAAGGACAAGCGTGAATAATAAGACATCTACAACAGAAAGGGAAAAGCGTCCAAATTCATTTGTGCGCTTTCCTTCTGAAAGCAATGTTCTTGATCCCGTGTACATGCATGCAAAGACCAGTAGCAGTAGCAGCAGCACAATGGTGAGATTCCCAGACTCATCTCGCTCTTCCTCTAGTGTAGTGTTTCCCCGTGAACAGAGCAGTATTGGACACACAGAAACCTTCTGGTGGCTGCCACCTGGTTGGCGTTTGGATGAGACTAGACATAAGCCAATGTTACTTCGGTTCTGGGCCAGAGTGCCTCTTCTCAGGGATCACGTGACTGACAATCTGCCATTTCACCACCCACAGGTGGGCGACAATGATGAAAGACGTCGTCGGCCTTTAATATATCAGCTTTCACATGGCACTTGAATGTTTTGATTTTATTTGCAGGTTTTGGATGAAGCAGAGCAGAGGCAACAGAGGATGCTGGATATACATATGGAGGCCAATGCAAATCTACAAAGACCAACTCGGTCTTAGGAAGAAAATTTTGTCTTGGTGCCTACTAGTCACACTATGAAATTCTTTCTGTTTCCCGTATCTACATTATAATTCAATGATAAATGGAAAACTGAAAGGGTATCCAACCCACCAAATACATATTTAACAAATAACTGTGCCAAATTTCTGCACTAGACATAGTCAACATGTGCCATCAGCCATTTTGATGGTGGTATTAAATGAAAGCCAAAAACAAATCAACATAAGACAATGACCCAAACTCACATATGCATAGAACAAGAACTGAGCACAGATTGGGTCAATAATTTATTTTAAACATTTAGCATGTTACCATATGGCTGCTAGTACAGCTCTCCCACATTTACAACTACAGGGTAAATGGCAATGCTTCCCTCAAGATGTGTTTAATATGATATCTTCTAAGCATAAATACATTTATGCTGTCACATCCCATGATTTGCTCTTACATTTCAGAGGAGTGTGGGGAGAACATTAACTCATAAGAGATGTCTCAAGGTCTGAATACTCAAGAATAAACAGAATCTGACTCATTTTGTTAACTAGAGGACAATAATGCTTGTAGTGATAGACTTTCCCATTTAACATTAACTGTTTAGCTTGTAGCATATTTAAGTTCAGAACTTAAATGAAGCTCCTGGTTTGTTTTGAATGAATTTAACAAGACTCAATCAATACCTGTTGAAATAAAATGGCAATTGTGTCATTGCAATTTATAATCATACATTTCTCTTTTGTAGAGGTCAATATAGAAAAGATGTTGGTAGTGCTGAGTTTTGGAGTATAAACTCTTTTCAGTAGTATAAAGTTTCTACTAACTTAGGTTTTTATAGCCGGTGTCATGAACAGAATCGATGCTTGTGGTTAAATGCTACAGTCTTCTAGTAATGATTCCACTAATTCACAGTCTACAGGTCTGCAAACTGACATCTGTTTCCTTTAACATAAATTTTACTTCTTGTCATGGGGTGTGTCTATGGTGTGTAATTGTTTTTGAAGAAGAAGATTTATTATTATCATCATCATTATTATTATTATTTATTTTTTGGTGCTCGTTTAAAAGTGTGCCATAATGTGCTATGTGATATCAGTTACCTAGATGGTGAACGTAGAAATTTAACCTGCTTAGCACTTCTGCAGAAGCATATGACATGTATCAAAGACATTGCCTGCACGCAAGTTTCCCTAACAAAACATGATTCTGCCAACAGTCAGTGTTGTGGTTCCCTACAATGTAAACAAAAATAGTATTTGCAAGGAATGTAATAATGTTATATGGTTACACCTGTGTGAGATTAAGAAGCACATATTTTGGTTACATTTTATGCATAGCTTGTTACTGTATTGCCATGTGATGCTAATTAGGCAACTACTCCACCACATGTGTTTTCTGTTACATCCTACACCTTAGAGCTGACACTCTCTTTAAAAAATCAACTCAAAACAATGAAACATAACACTTTTTGAAATGAACACAGTGTATTATTATTAATGGTGCTGTTTACAAATTCCCTGTGGGAACTTAATTGTAGTCAGCCCAAGCTAAAGAGTGACATACAGAGCAAAGTTGTTTTGTTTATATTTGCAAGTTGCTTCCCAAACTGACTATAATATATGCAGACATTATTTGCAATGAAAAACACGGTCCTCTTGAGTTTGAAATTTTCTTTATTTAAAAGTATGATTCAAATATTTTATATCATTTTTATGAGTTACCCATTTGCAATATTGATGATGTGCAAAGACATAAAGCTGTAGCTTAACTGCTATCATACAGATAATGCAGCAAAATTTCTCCTATAGTTTAATACATCATTTTAATGCACAAAAAGTGCAGATAGCTACACTCCTTCTGTATCAAATTATGACAGATACAGAGTAAGCAGCTAGCCAGTGAAACTGGAGGCAGTTCAAAAAGTAACAGAAGTCACTTTTGAATGTGCAAATGTATGCATTCCAACGGAAAGAACCGATAATAATGAGTGTGCTAACTTTGCAGTGTGGCTTCTATTATTGAATTTGTTACTACTCATAGGAATGTATGATATATAATTCTCTGTCATTCATTTTTGTGTCCATTAAGAATATTTTTGCAGTTCAATTCCTTAAAAACAAACCAAAATTAATCTGCATGTTTAGTTGTCTTAATGTGGGAAAGACTATCACTGAATACTTTCAATTAGTAAGGTGAGTGAAGCTTTATTTATTGGAAAGTATCCGGGCCAAGAGGCATCCAATGTCAGAAAGTACTTAGTAATGATTATAAGGAGTACAAAACCACCACATTTTTGCGTGCCACAAGAATTATACTAAGGATTGGAAGAACAAAATGTGTTTATTTTGTTTTGTAAAAGGAGTGTTATGAACAAATATATGGTTTTCAAGAGTTAAAGATAAAAAATAATTACAGAAGTATAAAGCATTTCTTCTAAAAATATTATTCTCCTCTTTACTTAAAAACTTATTTAGTAATTTTTTTGAATGTTTACTCAATGGAGGAATAATTTATAGTAAACTACTAACCCATTATGAACAATAAAATAAAGCAAAATAAATAAATTGCATTTGGCCTTTTCTTTTTGGGAAAAGCAGTGGAATTTTTAACATATTAAATACTTAAAATTAATTTTTATCACTCTAGCTTCAGATTTTTCCAATAACCTTTAGAACATGTTTTTAAAAACTAAAGTTTGCATTGTTGTAATTTGTTAAATTTTGATGTCTTATGACAGTGATCTCATTACACAGCACAAAGGAAGTATCTAGAAACATAGGGGAAACTGTGATAGTGAGTTTAGGCTAATTATAAAGATCTCTTTATTTTTCCTTAGAAATTGATATACAAAACGATGCTTGCACGCAGTCTGTAAAACTTCTTTCATAAAAAATTACAAAAAGTATGAAACTAGAGTGATAAATAAGTAATTTTGAAGTAGCTAACATCATTTAACTGCCTTTTCATGCATCTGTCAGAAGCAGGAAATAAAAAAAAAAAGCTGAATTTAAAATGTTGGTTGTCTTGTACTACAACATGCATGTCCCATTATTAAAAGTTGTTTTTCTTAAGACTTCCGTCATAGGTGATAACAATCCCTTAATGATAGTAAAAAGTAAAGGGATTTACGTCTATTTATCTAAACAGAAACGGTAAAAATCAGGTTTTTCTATCCAGACAGGTCTTTTGTTGCACTACCACAGCTCTGGTCGGACATAAAGTCCATTATATTTGTGTGTTAGAAGTTTGTGGGACTGTTCATAAAGGGTTAATGATTTTGTAAATATGACAAAACTGTTGATAACACTCCTTAAAGTACACCAAAGTATGCAAGAGAATAGGAGATAAAATAATTACATAATAATTTAAATGTAAAGTTGTGTTTGCCATATAAGAACCACACTTTTATAGTATTATTGAAGCTGGATTTATGTATCACTTGAATTTTGATTATTACATTATGTAGTTCTGAAGTTTATGAACTCAAAAAATGTTTCAAGGTGTCTTTATCCCATAACTTCTGTCTCCATGAAAGACAGGAAAGAGAAGTAAGAAATGCAGTGTCCATAGATATTTATGCTAGACATACATAGCCCAAATATCTTAATAACCCTGACATATCAGGTGCTTAAAAAACTAAATTTGACTAATTTTCCATGAGAAGAAAAATCAGTTTACTTTTTTCTTTTCATATCTAATGGTGATTAAAACTGAGGGACATAATATGAAACCCTTGATTATAGTCTTTTAAAAATTTGAGATTGTAAATATTTGTGTGTTTAATGTATAGATTCGATGATATTAAAATTTACAATAATATATAAAACAGTAGCATTATTTTGACATTTATTTCAGAATAAATATTATTTAAAATGTATTTAATATAATTTTTTTAGAAATTGCATTTTGTCTCTCAGTGGGAGGACAGAATAAAAACAAAAATTTACAGCTAGAGCAAGCAGTATCTGCCAGCGAATCATTTCTGATATCAGAAAACATGTTTCTTTAGCTTCTGCCATGGAGAGAACTCACTCAAAAGTACAAAGAAAGTGAGTCAAGGAACCCAGTAAACACAAGCTGTTTACTTTCCTCTGCACCCCTTAAATGCAGTTCTCTGGAGAGTGTTATATCACAAAGATTCACTACTTCACCACTGAGATGACTGATCTTGATCTAGACACTTTTGCATGACTAACGAGATAGGCTATGGCACAAATCAGAATTGCATAGTAATGGTAGTGTGAAACACAGCTAACATTGTATAAATCATCTTTTGTACAAATTTAACAAGCAATTTATGTGTCGCCTAATATAGAGATATTAGGTGAGTGTAAGTTTACTTCATTGGACCATGAATAGACTAGAAAACTCAATTTCAGTTTGCGCTGCAGCCTATTTTTGTTAGTTGCACTCTTTGACAAATGGGGCTAAAAAAGTCATGGAAGCTTATGAAGCAATATTTTTTCAGTAAATGAGTAACGACTTCCTGTTTAAGTAACTCATATTACTTCTCTAATACATTTTACCAGTTTTTTCATGTGCTATGTTAATGGTAAGTACATATCTTGAAACCATTTACTTTAATTTCTGCAGCTGTATACTGTTCCTAGAAATGCTGGAAGTAAATGTGCCCCTTTATACAGCCTTTAGAAACTGCAGGTAAGGAGGTGAGGAGAGGCAGTAAATTGTGTAATTTGAGAAATAGCAAACATGGTCTTGTGAAAGCCGTTAGTAAAGAGGGAAGGAAAACGTATATAGTTTCATTTTCAGGTTCTATAGAGCCAGCTAGAAAAACATTAATAATCACATTGTTCTTGAACTGCAAAATAGATTGTTCTAAAATCTACTTAGTGTTCATAGATGCATTAGTGCAGTAAAAGTAAATTTGAAAATTAAGCATTCTATGATAGCCCTACACTACCTAGATGAAAATCCACAGGTAAAATAATTCTAATATTCAAACTGAATTTTCTTTTCTAAACTTTACCAAGAATAAATTTTTCTTTCTTTTAATTTTAATCTAAAACTGTACCTATTAACTTTTCACATGCTGCAAAACGCTGTTCTATTTTCAAGAGTCATGTAGTAAAAACTTTAATATCAGCTTTCGAGCAGGTAATTTCTGTGTTATCACTGATCTAGTTTAAGTAGTCTAATGCTTCTGTTTGGTACCAGGATTCTGGAATGGCAATCATATTTTTGATAAACAAAATATAACTGCAACACATTGACTATGAGTGTCGCAATATATAATCTATGGTATGCACTTATAATCACTTCACTCTTAGAACCCAACTTGATGTAAATATCATCAATATGCAGGAAAACAAAGCACACATAATGTAAAGTATCTTAAATATGTGTGAATATTTCGGATTTTCAAGAAGTATGTTCATCAAACATAATTTAAAATGTATATCCTAAGCTTTCACAGCCGGCATTAATCCAGAAGATTGCAGTTTCAAGGCTTGAAGGCCACGGTCCAGTTGATAAGAAAACATCTAACATCTGACTGGATCACATCCTTCAAGGCTGGAAACTACATTCTTTTGGATAATTTAAAACTTTTCCTTAAAGTAAAATAGTAAATTAATGATTAATGAAATTAAAGAAATTTATTCCTTTCAATAATAAATTGTATGAGTTGATAGGAATACTGGACTTCAAGAGCTATTGAAACTAGTTCATCAGTTGTTCAGTGTTCTGTCGACTCATATAATTTATTAGAATTTGCTTCACTGTCTCCAACTTTTGCACTAATATTTGTGTAGTTATAGCTTCCATTTAATTCTGTGTGGTCTGCGATAATGATTAGCAATTTGTTTCTAATAGACTGATAACAACACAAGGCTAACTTGGAGGGATATAAAATGTTCAAGTTCAATTCTAAGACTGGATTGAGTATAATTCATTTTCTACGTAATAATTCAGATATTTAGACTGCTTCAGCGCATTGATTCTCTGTAAGGTTGACCAACTTCTGAACATCTTTACTATGAATAATAATGGATAGTGGTAGCTAAAGCATGAATGCACCGGAGAGATGTCCAATAGTGATTGAAAGAAGTGGTTGAAATGCAATATGTACACAACTGATAGTAGCAACTTTTTTCATTGAACACTGGCACTAAGTATTACCTACAATAACATAGAACTAATCATGAAGTTTAGCCAACATTTTCCACAAGCAAATATCATGCTACTGTAAAATTTACAAATAAATTACTGAACAACATATCAATTTTAAGGTACTTTAGAAGGTACCTTAATGTTTCAACGTGTATGAGCTAAATCCACCATACCTTTTTCTCTGACTAGTGGTTATTGTCACTAAACAAAATACATGGAAAACAGAATAGAGCATTTTTGACATTATATATATGCACACGCCAGAAGCAGGTATTCCCATTTTTACTTTGTCTAAATATTGTAAAAAGTGGGCTAATTAGGAAGAGGCTTACTTAATTAGTGTTTAGAGACTGTGTGGGATAAGAAGTCACAGATTTCTAGAAATAGAAAGTAGCACTCACCCTCTAGCTCGCATACAATGTTGTGAGGAACCTAGGGCAAAGGTGAAAGGGGATTTACTCCCTGAGTCTGCTCACTTGAAGAAGCAGTGGTGGAAGAAAACTGACAACAAGGCAAGTTGTGACCGGAAGAAACATCTATTTTCCATTGTAGTGAATGAAAGGTACTTTTGGTCATCCCTCCACTATTGCTCCTTCTAACATCTTAACCCAAACGGACTCTAGTTAAATAAACAAAATGTCAAGTTATCTATATGATTTTAAAAGCAGGATGGGCTGATAAATCCCTTACCACACAAGAAAAAAAAAAAAATCGTTTTTCTTTAATTCTCAACATAATCTCCAGAAAGGCCATCTCTGAAGTGTGATTTATCATGGTCCTCAAAATAGCTGTTTACCACATCATTGCTGTGAAATCTTTGTCCTCTAAGATATTTTGTAGTCACTGGGTGCTAGATCTGGCAAATAGGGTGGAAGTTCAAGCAATATGACTCTAATTCATACATTTTTTCCAATTGCAATGACTGAACAATGAGCTGGAGCATTGTTGTGAATAAATAAGATTTTTTGTTTGTTTGCCAAATGAAGTCTCTTTCTATTTACCTTATCAATCAAATGTTGCAGTATGCTTGCATTGTAATTACCAGTGATACTTTTATCCTTTTACAAGTAATCAATAAAAATAATTCCTTATGCATCTCAGAAAACACTCGCCATAACCTTGTTGCTAGCTGAAAAAAATTGAGTTTGCCTTTTTTGGAGTTGGTTGACCTGAAGCAATCCACTGTTTTGTGTTAGTTTCTGGAGTAGTGATGTGTCCAAGTTTCATCCATGGTAATAAGCCGTCTCAAATAATAAGCCTGGAACTTATCAGCTGACCGTCGTATATGGCTATAAAAATAAAAATAATAATAATAATAATAATAATAATAATAATAATAATAATAATAATAATAATAATAATAATAATAATAATAATAATAAATAATAAATAATAATAATAATAATAATAATAATAATAATAATAATAATAATAATAATAATAATAATAATAATAATAATAATAATAATAATAATAATAATAATAATAATAATAATAATAATAATAATAATAATAATAATAAGATAAGATGCTTTATTGTCACATACGCTTACAGATAGTGAGTAAAACCTCAGTAAACAGGTGACTCGTCAACAGTAGAAAATTTAAAATAATAATAATAATTACACAAAATAACAATAACACTAATAATATAAATACTAATAATACAAATAATATAATTACTAATAATATCAATACAACTATATACAAATATTGTTATAATTATGACATGCCCTTGGAATAATATTGTCAGAATATTAGAATTACAAAATGACAAAAAATTTCATTATAATTCAATTTTATCATCCATATATTCAATAATCGAGTAGTAGGCTTTGTCCATTAGTAGGTTATTTATTGCTTTATTAAAGCATTTGAGGTTTTTCATTTCACGGATTCTTACAGGTAATTTATTATATATTTTTATTCCTGCATATTGTGGGCTTTTTTCATACAGTGCTAATCTGTGCATGGGTGGTTTTAGATTATTTTTATTTCTCGTTCCATGATTATGTTGCATTTGTGAATTATAAATTGTATCAAAATTTGAATGGATGTATTTATTTATTTCATACAGGTAAATAAATAATAATAATAACAATAACAATAATAAATAATAACAATAACAATAATAATAATAATAATAATAATAATAATAATAATAATAATAATAATAATAATAATAATAATAATAACAATAATAATAATAATAACAATAATAATAATAATAATAATAATAATAATAATAATAATAATAATAATAATAATAATAATAATAATAATAATAATAATAATAATAATAATAATAATAATAATAATAATAATAATAATAATAATAATAATAACAATAATAATAATAATAATAATAATAATAATAATAACAATAATAATAATAATAATATAATAATAATATAATAATAATAATAATAATAATAATAATAATAATAATAATAATAATAATAATAATAATAATAATAATAATAATAATAATAATAATAATAACAATAACAATAACAATAACAATAACAATAACAATAACAATAACAATAACAATAACAATAACAATAATAATAATAATAATAATAATAATAATAATAATAATAATAATAATAATAATAATAATAATAATAATAATAATAATAATAATAATAATAATAATAATAATAATAATAATAATAATAATAATAATAATAATAATAATAATAATAATAATAATAATAATAATAATAATAATAAACTCGGAGTGGTGGAGGTAACCAGCAAACTAATTATGTCAGCAATTAAAGGAGATTTCAACCATTGTTCAACAGGGAATGCCTCAGATGAGAGAAGACACACTGAAAGCTGTAAATAAAGCAAGAGAAAAAGGACAAAAAGATTTATATGAATAAAAGGAGAGCATAGAAATCATTATTAGGGAAGAAGAAAGCAGGATTCTTAGAGGTAGAAGCCAAAAAATAGCTCAAGAAGCAAGGTCAAATCTGTGTGTGGAATTGAGAAAGAAGCAGAAAGCAAAAGTGGTGATTTTTGGAGGGAATGGTATTGAAGATACAGAAAATATGTTTAGTGAGACAGCCCATAACACGCTATTTAGCGTCATAAAGACTCCTGTGGAAAACACATAAATATGACAAATAACAAGGGGCAAGAAGATATTGCAAGGGTAAGAACAGAATAATGGACTACAAGGTCAAAAAAAGGATATGGATATTCCAAAATAGCAATATCCTATATATGGTAGAAATGATAATTTTGAATGTATAATATTTAAATGTAGAGGAACTGGAATTTGGAAATAGATCATTAAGAGATCATTAGTATTCTATAAACCAATGAAAAGCTCTTGGGGAAGGATAAAATGCATAAATATTACAAATAAAGAAATAAGAACAGAATATGCCAAAACAGCAATAACCTACAGTCATGGACATAAGTATTTGTACAGTTACAAATATCAGTAAAAATCTTTTAATTTGAATACACTCCGCTTAGAAAACTTAGAACAAGATTCACAATATGAAGTTCACATACTCTATTAGTGCACAAATATTATGGAACTAAAATCAACATTGCTCTACATCAGTGGTCTTCACCACTAGCTAAAACAGGTATTGGGTAAGCAGTGTACCAGTAAATGCACTGTATGTGGGAGGGGTGGAGAGAGAGAGGCAACCTGTTAGCTTGTAGGGTGATCAGTATAGGCTCGTTAGCTACCTGTGAATGGGCATTATGTACAAGAAGGTCTTCTACCCCTGTGTTATTTAACGCTTCATACGGGCAGGCATATTTTCGTACACCATTTGATAATGCTGCGCATTGTTTATATGCAATAAGGTCCTGAATGTCATATGAAAATATAATCTCCAGCGCCACTATGACACTTGTCATGCTAGTGATTAAGACAAATTAGAAGGTGATAATGAATCCTAATGTTGCAGCAGTTACGGGACACCAGCAGACAGTTACAGTACGGTTATTATTATTGTATTGTCTTTTGTGATTATTATTATTATCATGCCCACCTCGGTAGCGTAGATGGTAGCGTGTCTGCCTCACATTCAAGAGATCCTGAGTTCGAATCTCGGTCAGGGTGAGTCACCTGGATAAGGTTTTTCCGGGGTTTTCCCTTATCCTTCAAGACGAATGTCGGGTAACTCTAAGCTCCATGGACCCTGGACTCATTTGAGCATCATTTCACCCAATTCATTCATCGTCCAATATGACTTAACGTTGGAGGATGTAAAATTACCAAAAAGAAAAATCGTAATTGTTTAGTTGTTCTATATGGCACAGCATTAATAAGACTGCCCTAGAGTATATTATATATTTATGTTAGCATATTAATTTCCTAAAAGAAATGATTGAATAACTGGTATGCTAATTACATAACATACACTTATTTAAATACATGTGAACATTGTATGCTTTGATTGTCTCTGAACGTGACTAAGGAGTTGTATGACACTATGGACAAGCCATCACTGCAACACTGCTTACCCGTCAGCAGTTCCGAATGCACTAACATGCATGCAGGTAAGAGACGGCAGCACGAGGGTGCAAGCTGCTGCTGATCACTGCTCTACATTAATAAATAAAATATTTGTTCTCACAAGTTGCAGTTTAAGGACACAAGTATTCATGTAGGAACTTTATAAATGTATAAATAAAACTTATATTTCTTCCTAGCATTTTGTGTGCCAACCTCTTCTATAATGAATTCTCTCAGCAATTTGGGTATTAAGTGGATTAGGTTTTTTGTCTATTCCATACAAATGTTATGTAATTCTGTTACAAGAGCTGTTTAAGTTCAGATTTGCTGTGGTTTTCTTAATCTGTCTTCCAGCTCTCTCCATAGGTGCTCAATGGGGTTGAGATCTGCAGATGTGCAGGTGTTTTTGGTGTGTGGAGTACTATATACTAACCACAAAAGGACGATTGTTTAATAATTGTAATGTGCTGTATTTTAACAAAAAGTGAATACATAGTCAGAAAGCACTACTTTTAAGCTTTAAAATGATATTTATTTCTAAATAATACAATAAATATGTTATAAGAAATGAACTTTGTTTACATTACTGTGTGCACTCATTCCAGAATTTTTTGACATAAAAATTCCAAAATAATAAAGTATGCCCAAACAAAAGTATAATGATGTCTTTAATTTACTCATAAGGCATAGAAAAAGTTATAATAAAGTTTGAGAAATGGAGGTTATATTTTTTTCAGTTTGATGTGGACACACTCATATATGAAATTATAGATACTGTCTCATAAGTAATGTCATTTTTTAAGAAAAACAATTATTTGAAATGTGTTCTGACAAGCAATTAACTAATTTTCAATGTACAGACCATTAGATTCTATGGTCTTGAGCCATCCTTCAGCGAGTTTTATTATCCCACGATGGTACTAGTATCTGGTTTTTTATGCAAAGAATTTGGTGATACCCACTTGCACTGCTTCAATGTTGTCAAAATTTCTCCACATAGAAAACCAGGGATCAAAAAATATGATAATCGGCGGTGCGAAATCAGGACTGTATGCCGGATGTGGTAGCAGTTCAATTTCTCCCAATTCCTGAATTTTTTCCATGGTTGTTAGTGCAGTATGAGATGTTGCATTGTCCTGTTGCAATAGAACTCTATTTCGGTTAACTAATGCTGGGTATCACCATCTCAAAATTTCATGAATTCTGACGAAAGAAATCCACTCTATGTTCAAGCTGTTGAAGTGTCAGTTCATAAGATACAGATCTACAGCTTTTGTATAATCTTCCAAGTGTTCTTAATGTGGCGATGTATGGTATCTTTTGATGCACCAAGTCCTTCTGAAAGCCTACGGGTACTTTTTTGCAGATTTTCTTGCAAAACTTGGCATGTATCCTTAACATTCCATACCTTAACTCTTCCAGAATGTGGTAAATCTTTTGTGTATTCGTCTTCATTGTTTAAATGTTGGAACCATTGTTGTGCTACACACTCACTAATGACAGCTCCTCCTTCCACTTCATATATTCTTTGAGTTGCAGCAGTGGCTTTATAATCTTGTTTCCGTAGTGTTTTAGAAGGACTCTAAGGTAAAACTTTGTTATCTCCATTTTGTACTTGTTTATTAACCGCTTCGCCGATGGCCATTTAAACCCTTCAGGGGCCGGAAACGGATACCCAATAAACAGAACAGGACATTTAAATTGTTAAATACTGTAAAAATACATCAAAAATACAATTCCATATCTTCCGTATTTATTAAGTTATTTAAACGAAACAAAAACTGGTTTAAAACTCATTAAAGGCAGTATAGATCTACAGTAACAAGAAAGTAGAGACTACATAAATAAATTGTTGAAATTTCACTACTTTGTTTCACTGTAGCAAAAGCCATTCTTTGTGCCGAACGCGCCTAATATTTGAATCATTTTGTTTTGTGTGTATACGAAAGAATGTGTGTATGTATAGCTACGCAAGTGACTTCTCCGGTTCAAGTTTAGTTTATTTATGCTATACCAAGCGATAATATGACGAGAATATGTTGCGTCACACACTCACACACTGGAAAGAAAACTCTCTGTCAGCATCTCTCATTACATTGTTTCTCAACCAAGGTTTCTGGTGGCCTTATGCAGCTGTTTTCGCTCTGTATTTTAGTTCTTTATAATCTCTTTTTGTTCAGAGTGATTTCTTATAGCTATCAAGCGCTCAATGAATGGCACATTTGAAATTGTTAAATTTCAATGTTAACCATGGCTTATCCCCGTAATGTAGCAAATAAATTAGCTTGGGTATGATGTGTACAGGCTTCTGATATCACTGTAGAAAATCTGGATGATTTGTTGTACGATGAAGATCTTTAGGACATACGTAGCAGTGACGTGTGCTGGTCTACAGATGACATGTTAGCTACTCCATTGTTTGGGGAAATGGCGGGTCAAATATGCGTGATGCGGATCAGCTATTACTAGCTATCCCTCTTTACGGAAAACGGTTAAATGGTAAACAAAAAGTATTTTTATGCCACTGTATGTAACTATGCACAGTTGTTTAGTAATTTTCAGAACTGTAAATTCATGCAAGACATTCATCTACCTGTACTTGCGCGTATAAATAGCTTGTAACCTAATTGAGTATTATAATACTCAGAGGCCTCTTTATACTAGGGGCTAGGAAATTCACCACGACATCACCCCTCATACTTGAGAGAAAACATTTTCCTAAAAGGATACCACCCACAACCAAAAAAGTCGCAACCTTTGCGAAAATGTGTAGTGTGTTGCGAAAAAGAAGTTCGCAAGGAAACCAATATTATTTGGTGTGAATCTGCAGATGTGCCCTTGGGTGTTTATCTAGTCTTGGAGGTGTACAATTCAAAAAGAAACCTTTAAGGGTACGTTTACATTCCTTATAGAACTAATTTAAATTTATTGTAAAATAGCAAGATTAAAATAATTGGCGTTAAATGAGCATTAAATGCATGTATGCGCAGGACATCTATACACGTCCATATCGGTTTGGGGCATTTTAACTTGGACGTCATATGACGTCCACATCAGTGAAAGGGTTAACAACTGAAGATTGATACATGCTCTCAATGTACGCAACACTAGCTATGGCATCCTGTAAATAGTATTGCCAAACCAAAGAAACCCAATAAATTTTCCAAAACACCAAAATAATACAAACAGACTTCACTTATGAGACCAACTAATACTTAACATAAACTGCATATTTTAATGAGCTTCATACTGGTTTTTTTCCATAAGGTTTTTCTCATTCCATAAAGATTTTCAATTTACATAAAACTCAATGAGCATAAAGAGGATTTCATAGGCTGTTTATAAAAAATTGATGGGATACATCTCATCTGTCATGTCAACTTTAATCAAATTGTTGTATACAATGTAAATTGTAACTACTGGGAAAACATAGTGTGATATAATGCTGTGTAGTACATCCTGTTTCTCACTGCTCTATAAAAATGTTTAAATTCACTGAGTACTCATAAAATACCCAAGTCTTTAAAACAACATTCACATTTTAACATCACATTTTCTATTTGAAATATATTTGGTAAAATTGTTATAAAACTTGGTGTATAAGATAATATAGTGGTAAGTCGCAGTTACAGAACAGACTGTAAAGACATTCTAAGTACTTTTCCCAAAGGGGAAGCTCTAATAGAGTCCAAAATAAAACATCAAATCTCCCTTTATTAGCTAAAGTGCTGAAGAGTTTTGCTAAAATATTGCAAGCATAATGTTTTTGACAAGTCTTTTTTATCTAAAATGTTTTAGCACAATGAACGCTTAAGAAGGTAAAAACATTTATGTTTCTGGCATTCAAGTGTACTAAAAAAGTTAACAGAATATTCTGATCACAAAAGAAACACAAAAGTAGACACAAGTTTGTGTTACTAAACATGCTAATTAAGTATTAAAAGATATACTGTCATATTTTATTAAAACTTAGAACTTCACTCATTGACTATTATGAGTATTTCCTAAGTTTGAATGAATATTTAAAGATTACGACATCAAATAAGCACCACAAAATAGATTTTCGCTTAAGAAGTGGTTAAATAGTCCTTTAAAAAACACAATAGCACCAAACAGAAATCAGGCATAAATAGGATAGATTGTGACAAATTCTATATTGGACTGACAAAAAGGAATTTAAAGTTACACAAATATCATTATTAATAACAAAAACTTCATATATATATATATATATATATATATATATATATATATATATATATATATATATATATATATATATAAAAAACCTTCACTTATCTTTAAAAAATATTTAACAAAATTTCAAGAACTTGTGAGATCATGATTTCGTAAACCCTTGTTAGTTGATTGTTAGTTAACCGTTAGAAATTTCCATCAATTTCTCTTTAAGTGAAGTTTTTGTTACAAATAATTATGTTTGTGTAGTATTTGTTGCTTCACTATTACTAACTTAATTTTTTACATAATTAAAAATTTAAAAACTACATTAACAGAACACAGAAGGAACATAAAATATAAACAAATAGAAAAATCAGCCATAGTTTTCATTTGTGAAACGAGAACCACCATATTTGAGAGCAGATTAAATTACGGAAACCATTAACAACAAAACTTGAACTTTCAACATGGGAAAAGATTTTAATTGCAAAGAACATTCCACATATTGTAAATTTTGACATGTCATCGGTGCATGATCTAATACACTTATGTAGGAAATATTCCGAGGGAGGGAGCCAATTACAAGAGGTTCACACAACAGCCGATTATGAAAATAGAGGTCAGTTGTCAATCAGCTAAGGATGGAACTGGGACAGTCTCAAAAACGAACTTGTTTTTAATAATGCGTTATGCGTGATTGGAGTTTTGTTTTTAATAAGTGGAGTTTTAAGTATTAATAAAATATGATTCACTTGTAACAATGCTTTTAATTATAACTATTTCAACTGCTAATTAAGTTTCAATTTTTATTCACAATCCAGAAAAATAAAACTTCAATTATTAACTTTCAAAATATCACAGCGATGCAGAGAAAGGAAGGGAAAGAGAAGCATTGCAGTTAAAGCAACAGTGTAAATGAAAGTGCAGTTCTTAAAATGTCTTAAAATGCATAGATTTATAAATTTAAACCTAGTTGTATTTACAAGGCATCATGGTCTCCATAATAAAGAAATTATGCAGTTGGTTGCACCTTTAAACATGTGACTTAAGTAGAACAAAACATTCACATATTTTCCTTACACTTCATTTCTTACTAATAAGTATAAAGATAAAATATGATCTGAAGCTTTCCTGGCAACGTATATGTTCTAGACGTTCTCAGGCTTCAAGCCAGGCATAGTGATGTAGAGCCATCGACGTTTCGGGAGTGTGCATTGCTCCCATCATCATCCTGCTATCACTATACCTGGCTCGAAGCCCAAGAACATCTAGAACAAGGTATAAAAATCTTAATGAAGATAAAAAAAGCACAAAAGAATTGCACATTTCACAAGTTGCACATGATTTTATTAATATATCAGAACAAAGATTTTAAATAAACAGTTATGGCCCAAAATGAGCAAATACTGAACTGCATATTCAGCATATCTTAAACAGAACATTCTTTCCATTTGTAAGGGCATTGAATTTTTCATTTATGATTGTAACTTTCAAAGCAAGTTCTTGTTTAAAAATCTCTACTCACACTCAAATCACTTTAATTATGCTGTGGTTTATGTTGTGACTGTAAATAAAAATATGTTCTGTCTTTACTTTGTTTCTTTATCACTTTAGCTTGACTTTAGACCTTTGAAATCCTTTCCTAGAAGAAAAAGTTCTGCAGAATCACTGCGGCTTGCAGGAGGTTTAACATTCTTGACTGTCCTATAAAATTTGCTTAGATCTTGCTGTAGCGTTATTGCATCACGCCCATCCCAAAGTTTTAACAATATAGATGCCCCTACATTGGAAACAGTTAATGCAAAGCGAAGTGCAGAATATGCCAGTTTCACAATGTTCTCATGGTCCAATTCTTTAACACCTGTTGCATTGGGTGCCATATCACTGAGCACTACATCAACCTTCCGCCCTTCAAGTGCTGATAACACCCGCTCCTGAGTTTTAGGTAAGCTGAAGTCTGCATTAATGAGTGTTGCACCATCTACTGGAAATACTGGTAAAATGTCTATTCCCACTACTTTACCAATACGTCTTTTTTTATCTATGAGAAAGAAGAAAACAAAAGGACATTTTAAAATGATGAATACAAGATATATAGACATTAATGTGATTTGAAAAATAGAATAACCATAACTAAAGCCTATTGTTTTAAAAAGTTAAATTTTTACATTTAGCTTAAACTTTTCAGAGCACAAGTACATTTCATTTTCACTAAGACTATCAAAATTGTACTATATAAACACTACCTCTGCCATCAGCATTTACATAGTGAACTGCAACCTGAGTCCAACTTCCAGGCGCTGCTCCACAATCCACAACACACCGCCCAGGTGACAGTAAGCTATGCTTTTCATTAATTTCTAACAATTTGAATGCACTCCGACACCTGTAATTAAAACACAGAACATTTTTATTACTTGGAATCAATTCCATCATCCACTGCATAACGTAGTTGGGATATCGAGGTCCCTAAATCACAGGGCATTGTCTCGCATTGTGTTTTATATGCAAGGGGTGTAGCATTTAAGACCATAACTGCAAAATGAGGGAAAGTGTAGCCAAATCCCAATGATCCCCGACTACTCTTTATTAACTCAGGATAAATATGCAGCTATTCTGAAATGGCTATTGTAAGCGTTTTTCAAACTTTAGTAACTGTAAGCTATACGGAATTAGAACCCAGTGGAAATGATCCAAGGTACTAAAGAATCTCCAAAATATGTATAAACTGTTAAGTTGTACTAAATACAAATCTTAAAGGTTAGGTGCTTATTACATGTGTGATTTAATACAAACTAAAAGCACAGAGATAAAATAGCCTAAATATTACTCTTCCTTATGTGTGTTACGTCAATGGACATCTGAGATCAGAGAAAAAGAACTATGCATCTGTTACTGCATACCTGTAGTTTTGCATTTTTGCCTTTTCAACATATGGATCAGCAAACTGTCGCAAGAGCCATTCTTGTGAACTAATACTTTTTCCTTTTAATTTATTTGGTTTTTCTTTACACAAATGTGAAGTAGTAGTAATATTCTTAAACATCTTCACATTAGAAGATTTGTTTTCCAAAATCTTCATAATTTTTAACATGTTGAGGTTATATGATATCCCAATGCTCATTAAGTTGGCAAATGCACTACTGTTTATAAACATGCCCATTTCTTAATTTAAAAATTGGGATCAAAGTTAAAACATTACATTAAGTATCAAATAAAATCATATTATACATCTTATAATATTCCCGGCGTTAAACTTCTCTTGCACATGTATTTATGTTTCATACGTCACACATAAGGGTCGTGGATTGGTCAATCGACGGTGGCGACGAGTGATTGGCGGAAAAGATATGTCAATAAAAATGGCTGCTAGAATGTCGTAGTTATGCATTTCATGTTCTAGAAATGCTAGATTTATAAGTAATTTATTCTTTCAGAACTGCTTTATATTTTAATATTTTAAATATGAATTTGGGTGTTTCAAATCCATATGGGAATGGTCTTTTATACGCTGGATTTAATCAAGATCAAGGTACGTTGGCAATCATGTGGTTAGATTTGACAGCGTGCCGCAAAATAAAAACAACATTAAATCTAACCTCTAATATAAACTCGGTTTTATGTCTTTACAGGCTGTTTTGCCTGCGGAATGGAAAATGGATTTCGCGTTTACAACTGTGATCCACTCAAAGAAAAAGAAAGGCAAGATTTTGCGGAAGGAGGTTTAAGCTATGTAGAGATGTTATTCAGGTGCAACTACCTGGCTCTAGTTGGAGGTGGACCACGCCCCTTATATCCTCCAAATAGAGGTAAAAATGTTAGCTTCAGCATTTGGTAATTGTTAATGTCATCTAGAAACCAGGAGTTTTTCTCATATCTATATCTGAGTTTAATAATTGAAGTGATATTGTACTTGGAACTGTTAGTATTCTTTCAGAAGGTATTATCTTTGGAATAGGTCTTGTCACTATTGACTACAGCATAAGATAGTAGGGCTAAGAAAGACTTAAAGTTTTAATATTAAATACTTAGCACTTTCTTAAATTATTTTCAAATACCATGAAAGTGTTCAAATTTGGAAAATAGAAGCCATGACATCAAATGAACAAGCATGAATGGCTAAGAAATTGTATAGTCTTTAATTAACTGCAATTCAGTTATTACGGTTTGCAGCCAGGTGAATGTATTAGGTGAATGTACAATCTGATGTTGTTTAATCAGAATTTATTAACAATTTCTAATTAGGAAGTTGTAATACTGTTTCAGTCATGGTATGGGATGACTTGAAAAAGACGCCAGTTATTGCCTTGGAGTTTAATGCACCAGTACGTGGTGTGCGTTTGCGTCGGGACAGAATAGTTGTGGTGCTTGAGGGAGTTATTAAAGTGTACACCTTCACCCAAACTCCCCAGCAGCTCCACGTTTTTGAAACAAATCCAAATCCTAAAGGTTGGTACTGATCTAATAATTTTGTATATGGAGTTCAATTAATGAATAACCTTCTTGAGTAATTTCTCTTACAACATCATTATTCAGAGCCAGCTGAATAAGCATTTATATTTTAATCTCTTGCACCTTGCAAATTAGTTTATATTTTATTTTACATAGGAAAAAATCACCAGTCTGTCAGCTTCTGCAAATGTAAATATTACTGAATATGCTATGAAATATTACAAACAAATTATAGACTGCTATGAGAAGACTAAAAAGTGGACATTGTTGAGTTTTTGAGTTTGATTTATGAGTCACTATGTTTACACTCAAACTTCACTTACTTGTTGTATAATTGTTGTATAATTTTTTGTTGAGTTTGTTTCTCAGTTACAATAAAACATTTAAAGTGATACAGTCAATTTATACATTTCCTGGGTTTGTTTTAGGGCTGTGTGTACTTTGTCCGAACAGCAAGAATTCATTGCTTGCTTTCCCAGGGCGTAAGACTGGTCATGTCCAGGTTGTTGATCTGGCCAACACTGAAAGGGCTCCACTGGAGATTGTTGCTCACGAAGCTGCTCTAAGCTGCATAGCACTCAATCTCCAGGGCACTCGCCTTGCAACTGCTTCAGAAAAAGTGAGCAATAGCAACCAATCTAGTTACACGAAATCTGTCATAAGGAAAGTTAAATATATTTCAGAAATTTATATAATATGAATCAGCAGTTCTTCACAAATCTTTTAAGTTAAAAGGGTGTATTATGAACAGAGACTCAGGGGTGCTATATAACTTACAGCATCAGCAATTGAAGTTTAGACTAATCCAAAGTAGTACAAGGGTCATTCAATAAATAACCAGAAATTTAAAAAATAAATAATCATAAGAGGGTCGTTTGGTAAGTCTGGTAAAAAACCAAAATTTGTTTTCTTATGTCTCACCTTATTTCTCAACATAGTTTCCATTGATGGGTGTACAATAAGGTAGATGAGGAACCAATTCAAAGCCCATCTCATGCACTTTTGCCATTGCGATTGCTGATGTGTGTGATGGTGCATTATCCTGGTGAAAGAGCAAATTTTGCATTTCAATCTCAGTCTCTTTTCAGTCAACTCATGTTGCAAATGATCCAACAATGAAGCATAATAGGCTCCAGTTATGGTTCTGCCCTTTTCCAAGTAGTCTGTGAGGATTATCCCATGAGAATTCCAGAAAACAGTGGCCATCACTTTACCAGCTGACAAAATGGTCTTTGCCTTTGGTGCACTTTCACCAACCTTTGTCCATTGTTTTGACTGCTGTTTTGACTCTGGTGTGTAATGATGGATTCAAGTTTCACCCATAGTCACAAATTGGCACAAAAAGTTTTGCGGATTGGGATTAAACATCACCAGACACTCGGTAGAAGTGTTCTTCCAGATATGCTTTTGGTCGACTGTCAGCAGTCGTGGCACCCATGTTGCACACAGATTTTTTACTGCTAATTTTTCATGCAGGATATTGTGCACTCACTCATTTGAGATGTCTGCAGCCTTAGCAGTTTCATGAATTTTTGTTCTGCGGTCTTGCATAACTAAACTGTGGATTTTTTCAGTGGTGGTCTGTGTGTTGACCTCAATTGGGCTACCAGAGCGCAATTCATCTTTGGTGCTTCTACGACCACATTTAAATTCATTGATCCAATAGTAAATAGTCTTCAATGTTGGTGCAGAGTCTGTGTGAACTTCAATTCAGTTTTGACTTGTACGGCAGTCCAACCATTCAAATGAAAATGTTTAGTAATAGCACGAAACTCCGTTTTTTTTCCATTTTCAATCGCAGCTATCACACTCACCAGTTTATATTTCTATCAACAATGAACTGTATATTGTAGCACATTCAGATTTTCTGTACAGTCTTTTGAATAATCAAGCCTACTACCCACAAAGTTGCAACAAGAAATTTCCATCCCCTCATGGAAATTTACCGGACTTATCAAACGACATATGTAATCCCCTGCATCCCCCCTCCCCCAAGTTCTGTGTACTTATACCAGCACTGGATAAGCTTTTCAGTTCCAATTGAAAAGAAATGAGGGAATGTATGCGTAACAGTTATGCAGTGCCGCCTGGACTTCCCTGTCTTCAGTAAATCTTGAGCCACAAAGATATTCTTTCATTGGACTAAAAATGTAATAATCTATAGGTGCCAAATCTGTAGAATACAGGGGTGGGCAAGCAGACGAACTTCATATCTCTTGTGGTATCTAATGTGACTAACTTGAACAGTGTGTAACCTTGCATTGTAATAATTCTCCACTGGACATTAGTTTGAGCCACTTCCTCAAAGTTGCTGGTTTCAAATTTTGAAATAAGGTATACATGCTGTTTATATTTTGGCTTCTCAGCATCTAATGTTCAAGAATTAATCCTTTATGATCCCAAAGCAGTCAACATGACCTTACCAGCACTTCTTTCAGTTCACACTTTCTTTAGTTTTGGAGTTGAAGAATGCTACCACTCCATTAAAGCTCACTTTCATACAGGTTCATAAAAATGCACCTAACTTTCAAGTTCTATAACAATATGATGAAATACTTCCCCTTTATCCTTGTACTGTCATAAAAGCTCCCTATGTACATCATGAGCCTTTCTTTCATTTCCAGTGTTAAATGTTGTGGAACCTACTTTGCACACACTTTTCTTGGACTTCAGTACGTCATAAACTGTATGGTGGGCTGATCCATCATTAATGTTCATCTTTGCTGCAATTTCACTCACTGTAATCCACCTGCTTTCCTGTATCAACTCGCCAACTTTTGCAATGTTGTTCTCCATGTTGGCACAAACACAGCGTCCTACATGTTGAGAATTTTCTGCATTTGTTACGCCTTGTTTGAACTTATCCACCCACTTGTTCACTTTTGTTCGACTCAACTTTCACCATATTGCGATGCCATCCAACAGTGAATTTCGATTGGTTTTTACCCTTCAGCTAACAGAATTACAATGACATTCAGCTGCTCCATGTTGGTGCAAACCATCTTGTTTTCACTGAATCCCAGCATTTCATTTGGGAGGCAGCTATGCCAAGCTATCAGGTAATAGTTCCAGGAAATCATCAAAACATAAGAAAGAAGCACACACTTTGTCAATGTTTTGTACTTTTTACAACTTTTATGGTTATTTATAGAATTGATCTTTAATTTAGTGTTACTTCACAGAATTAATGGAATTGAATGTTAGGCTTCTATGTGATAATTGCATATATCTGATTATAGTTAATTTATTGTACTTATAATTTTGCGGCTTGTATAGTCGGAAGAATTATGCATATCGATTAACTACTGATTCTATAAACAAAAATATGTTTTGCCCATCTCTATGGTATGGGATAGCTGGTCTGTCTCAGATGCAAGAAACCTTGAATTTGAATATCTTAGGGTGAGTTATTTTCAAGTTTTCTTTTTATAAAGGTTTTCCGTTTTTCTGAAAATATGAATGTTGGGTAACTTTAAGTTCTGTGCTCAAGGCTCATTTGACCATCATTTCTTTCATTTGATACATTCATCATCCAATATAATCTATTCAGTTGAAGGACATCATCAGTGATTAAGGTGTGTTTGAGGTCTAAAATTTAGCATTATTGTATATATGTTAAATTGAGTTGATTCTGATGCACCATATTATAACTTAAGTACAATTAATTGGATAGTTTAGTAATAAAAATCATTTCACATTAAATGCGTTGTTAATCTTTACCTGATATAGCCATTTCATTTTAATTTTGTTAAGAATGAAACTACAGTGTTACAAGTTTTCATTGTTAAATTGAAATACATTAATATGTTTCATTCCATTTGTTGAAATAAAAGCACTCTTTAGGGATTACTTTCACCTACCATTTCAGTTGAGTGTGCAAGCGAGCACCTTGTATGTGCAATTAGTTGATGGCTGCTGTGTTCTGGACTATCAGTATCATGCTTAACAGAACAATTTGATTTCCTTACAGGGTACCCTGATTCGTGTGTTTGATACCTCATCGGGTGCCATGATTAATGAACTAAGAAGAGGGGCCAATACTGCTAATATTTATTGGTAATTATTCAACACAAGTACAAAGTAATTGCATTCATGCACCTGTGTCTGAAAATACATCCTTTATCAGAATGAAGAATCTGTTCTGTCTTTTTTTATTTTTTTTTTATTAGTTCAATAAAATTACATAGTACAGGAGTGCAACAAATATTGAAAAAGCCAGTTTCTATTACATCAAGTTTTAAAATGGTTATTTTTCATATAGATTACTGGGCATAGTCATGACTGAATTACTGCACATGCATAAAAGCCTTGTTTATCCAGCCCTCATTAATCTGTATTGATTTTTGCTTACTTTCTTCTTCTTTTTTAACTTCCCTAGTTGTACCACTATCATGGAGTTGGGGATTCTTGTTTCTCTATCCCTTTTAAGGTCGAGCCTGAGGAACTGAAGCTTTGGATTTGATAGAGAACTAAGATAGGTTATCAGCCCAATGCCTGGTGTGAAGGTGAAGGAAGTGGATGATATATATGAGGGCGATATGAATGATAGGAAAGAGGATGGAGCAATTGGTGGAATGATGATGGGGGAAACTAGAGATCCCAGAGAAAACCCACCTGAGTGCCATGTTGTCCATAGCAAATTTCACTTTGCAGTTGCCTGGGATCAAACTCGGGCCATCTCAGTGAGAGCCAAATGATCTAACCACTCAGCCATGGCATGGCCCTTTTTATCACAAAAATATATGCATCCTTTGAAAAATACATATGATTATTACTGTATTATTTATATTGCTTTACTGTCATTAGTTTCAGTTTTTATGTATTAACATATGATTATACCTATACAGTTGATTATACCTAGAGATTGTAGCATAGAGATTGTTGTTGATTTAACATCTCAGTAAGTACTTTACTATGGTCAGTGTCAGAACAATAGAAGCTAAAGTGTAGGGAATTGTTTCATTAGCTTCATTAACAGTCCTGATAGAAATCTTACTTGTAATTCTTTTCTCTTCTGCTTTTGCAAGGTTTCAAACTTCCTTATTGTACATTATAGTTTGTATTTTATTTTTTAGATCATCTGGATTTTCATTAATCCAGATTAGCTCCAGTCCCTTTAGTCTGGGTAAACAGGGTTCTTGGTGATGTATATTTAATATTCAGTCATAATTGAAAAAGAAATGTTATCTCAAATTCTGATACAGAATGAATGCAGTAATAAAAGTGCTATGCCTCAAATGATAAATAAGTAATTCTATTTCATTGGTTTTATGAATTAAATAACACATAACTCTTAGAACACATAAAGAATTTCCATAAGATAAATTGGTACTAGTATGTAAAAGTGTTTAAAACCTTGCTTTCAAATGTAAGCATGCACATCAGTTTAAAACTTTTCAAGTTTCAAATCTACATTTGTTGTCACAGCATAATGTGTACTTATTGTGTAGAACTGTCTTCATTGTATAAGTACTCAAAGAGGCTGTGAACTGTAACAACTCTTTTAAGAGCAAGGGTTAAAAAAATGATTTCCTTGATATACTGTATAGAATTTCAAAGTTGGCTAAATTGCATTTAAATATAAAGATATCTTCTATGGACAAAATTATACTGGTCACCAATCTAGAAAGTGATTGACGTTTTCTATGGAGAGAGAGGTGACGTTGCCACTTGCCGCTAATTGCTACCACAGATACATGGACCCTAAAACACGTAACCCAAGGGAAATTGCCAATACACAATCTCTAACTGTTCTAACAAGAGTAGCAACAAACATGAAGGCATTGTGTTTATTGCAGCATTAACAGAAGAACAACAGGCAGCAAGGTATTATGTTTACTGTAATGTTAACAGAAGATAAGACATGCAGATAGTATTAATGCCCCTCTCATTCTTCCGAGAATAATCTGTGTTATCTGAGAGGTTTCTATCAACAAAGATAAACCCAAGTTAACCTTTTGAGTAGCACGGTAACACTTGCTCTCTCACACATCATGCTAAAATGTGCTAGAATAAAAGTGAACCGAGAAGATAATGGCACATTGGCTACACTCACACTCCAAAACCTTAGCCTAGTGTGAAGAAATTATTAATTTCCATCAGTTAACTTAAATATGTCAATATATTCTCGATTCACTTTTATTTTAACTTGTGCTTCACTGTCTCTACGCTTCTTTCACTTTTTATGCTTTGGACATGCTAGAATATTGGCAATAGGGGTTTAGCATCTAATGTTGTCATGGAAACATCTTGACTTTTAATTGGTCATTCGAATTGTTGCTATGACAATCATTATGATGTACCCATCTCACATTAATTTAAAGCATTCCTCCACATGGTTAGTAAGTGTCAATTACTTTCTAGATTGACAACCATTATAATTTTCTACCTCGTTAGCAGTAACTCACTGTAAATTAAAAGCTTTCTACACTAAGATATTTCACCTTTTGTTTTCTCTTTCCCAGTTCTCATAGATTGTGCATCAGCCTTACAAGCCCATAAATTCACATTTATCAAACTAGATTAGGATTATTGTTTGTTAGCATTCTTAATTATATCTGTATGGCAATTTACCTTTCTATTTTTTTTTTGTTCAGATTTTATTTCCAATCTTAACCTTTGACAGCTGTGCACCAGCTGAATGTATAGTTACAGAAAGGTTCAGAGAGGTATTAAGCTGTTGCATATTTGCCTAATGTTAAGTTACTGAATTGAACTGTTATGAAAGAAGAATATTTATTTTTTAAAAGAATGACAATTGACAAAATGTTTTTAGTGTAAACAGGCAAAATATGTAAGTGTTCTAGGTCTCTTAAAAGAGGGTGCTAGGCCAGTTTTCAATTTGCTCACTTTTATTCTAACATTTTTTCTCCCATCTTGAAACAGATGAAAGTCCTCAAAGAATTGGCATGTAATAGTGAGAGTATCTGATTTGTATTGGAAGTTTGCAAATGTACGTATCTTTTTTCTTCCTTCATTTTCTTTAAAAAAAAAAAGTAATATTACATATATCTTAACTTTTTAATACCTTCTAGGAAGTGCCACACATGCTTAAGAAATGCTTAGAAATGCATTATTTTATATATAAGTTACTTGTTCCATAAAACAGCAGATTACCCATTTTAGGTATGCTACTTCTTATTTAAGTTAATTGATGGAAATTAATCATTTCTTCACACTAGCCGTATATAGGCTAAGGTCTTGAATAGATAGAGTCAACCTGAAAAATTCAATGCCATGGCTGGGATTTGAACTACAAATTTCCTGGTTTCCATCCAGTTGCTCTTACCCGTTGAGCTACCATGGTTGCATTTTTCAGGTTGACTATCTATCCTACTTCTTTCTTAATCTTTTGTATTTAAGGAAGGGAACATTCTATTTCTGGAAAATCAAATTAATATTTGATTCATCAAACCAACCTTACATAAAAAGTAATTAAAATTGTTTTTTTGCAGCATAAATTTCAATCATGACTCATCATGGCTGTGCGTTTCTAGTGATCATGGAACTGTGCATGTGTTTGCTGTTGAGGATCAGAAACTCAATAAGCAGTCTAGGTAAATAATTTTCTTTTGGTTTTTTAATAAGTAATTTATAAGTACAGATCACACAGAAAATGAAGCTAGTCACAGTGAAGCAACAAATATTACACAAATAAAAATATTTGCAACAGAAACTCCACTTAACTTAAGAAGTTGATGATTCCTTCTTCTTCATAAAAGATCGATTTCAAAGGCGATGTGCCTTTGAAATCGATCTTTTATGAAGAAGAAGGAATTATCAACTTCTTAAGTTAAGTGGAGTTCCTGTTGCAAATATTTTTATTTGTGTAAACTTTATAAGTATTTGAATTTGAATTTTATTTTGTCCTTGGCAACATATACATGTTATGTGACACGTCAAAATGTATAAATACAGTGTATACATGAAGTAAAATTGATAACATACAATACACACATTAAGCAGCTTTCTATGGTTTCATGTGGTATTTGCATAGACTAATTTACCTACAAGAAATGTCATACTATAAATATTACAGGTTTGTGAATGTACTATGCTCCCAGTGCTCATTTAAATGGTTATAGTTCTAAAAATTCATTAACCGTAATAAAACAGTGTGCATGCAAAAAAAACTTAACCTTATTCTTAAAGTGTTTTAATGATGCGGCTTGTTTAAATGAATTTGGAAGTTTATTAAATAACATTATCCCTTTGTAGTTAAAGCTTCCTTCATAAACGCTCGTTTGGTGCACTCGAACTGCCAGTTTATCTTGTTACGAGTGTGGTGATAATGTACATCAGCATTTACTTGAAAATTATTTATATTTGTATGAACATATAATAATATTTCATAAATGAAATGTGTAGTGTTTAACGCCCGCTTTTACTACATACGGCACCGCAGGCGATGACACTGATGATACATGAGATGAAGATGGAGCACCGGTGGAATGAGATGGCGGGGGAAACCGGAGATCTCGGAGAAAACCCACCCCAGCACCATGTTGTCCACCACAAATCTCACTTTGTGGTCACCTGGGATCGAACCCGGGCTGCCTAGGTGAGAGCCAAGTGGTCTAACCACTGAGCCACGGCGTGGCCCGCTAATATTTCATATATATACATCGAGG
This sequence comes from Mantis religiosa, assembly GCA_030765055.1. Taxonomy (NCBI): domain Eukaryota; kingdom Metazoa; phylum Arthropoda; class Insecta; order Mantodea; family Mantidae; genus Mantis; species Mantis religiosa. The sequence continues at coordinate 96,233,588 of CM060955.1, forward strand.
GCAAAGGTAATATAAGCAGCTCTTTAAATATTGGTCTACAGCTGCTTGTTGATGATTTCCGTGCTATATGCCTTAGTACCTGTTTTTTAATTAAAATTATATATTAGGGTGATTCAGATATAAATGCTAATTGTTTAAAAACTATATATTGATGTTACATATACACAAGTATACTTCTGCATTTAATATACTTAATCAGAATTTGTTTACATAGCTTCTTTCATACTCTATATACTTTTGCCAACGTTTTGGAAGTTCGAACATTCCTTCTTTAGAAAAGGTTTAAGAGCGCGTCGCCATCTAATTGCTCATATGCTCCTTGACGTCTTCACTGTTTTTGAATTGCTTCCCTCTAAGCTATTCTTTCATGCACTCCGACAGAAAAGTAGTCTAAGGGTGTTCAAGGGTTTTCCAGTGTATAAGAGCCACTGTTCTGTTGTCAGATTTGTGGCTTAAGGCTTGTCCTGGAGAAAGATGTCATCTCTGATGGGCATATGACGATAAGTACAGACCTTAACAACCAGCAGTAGTAAGCCACGCTTACCATATGCCGATCGTGAAGAAAATCAACCAGTAAAACTCCTCTGTAGTCAGAAAACACCATTGCAAGGACTTTTTGGCCTTCACTGGGCAGGCTTCATGCTTTTGTCGCCTCTCTTTTATTTGCCATTTTGGATGGAGTATTACGATGAAGCCATATCTCATCACGTGCAATGATGTGCCTCAAAAAATCCTCTCCTTGCCAGAAGTGATTAAGAAGTCTCATAGATTTCCAACCTGGCCTGCTTTTGCTGTTTGGTTAACTTCGGAACCCATCAATCATTAATTTTTCTAAAACCAAGATGCTTCCTAATAATGATATGAGTACTCCCAATGTTGACTTCCACTTCTGATGCGATGTGTTAAATATGGATTGGCAAGCTCGCCTCAGTAGCATAGATGATAGCATGTCTGCCTCATGTTCAAGAGGTCCCGAGTTCGAATCTCGGTCAGGATGAGTTACCTGCATAAGGTTTTTTCTGGGGTTTTCTCTTATCCTTAAAGACGAATGTCGGGGAGCTCTAAGCTCCATGGACACATTGGAGCATCATTTCACCCATTTCATTCACCGTCCAATATGACTTAACGTTGGAGGACATAAATTACCAAAAAAGAAAAAAAGAATGGATTGGCAATCACCTTCAATAAACTCTCAAACAGCATGGATGGATCTTGTCATTTGTGAGACTTAACCTTGGACATCAAGCATGATTTCCATTTTCTACAAATTCTCAGCTGCCCTTAAATTGTCCCAAATAAATGCTATTCCGGGACAAAGTAGTGTCTTCCAAACTGTGCCCTTAAACCAGTTGAAATTTCTGAAAGTTTAACTCCTTCATTGGTTAAAAACTTTATAATGTGTTGTGCAAGAAACAAAGGAACCTCCTGCTCACTAATGACTGTACTGATACCAGAACCTAGCAGAACGACTAACTAAGCTAGTTCCTTTTCTCTAACACTAGCCTTCAAACCCCTACTCTACTGTCACAGTAAGAACTACTTACTCTGTGAAGCACAGCAATTACTATTTAAATTTGAATCACTTTCAACTTTAACTTTGCGCAGAACATGATAGCGATTAAGAAATAAAAGAGGGAGTTACTTATAAATGACAGTGTATTTCTCTGAATGTAAGGTAACCCTTCGGGTAATCAGCACATTTTAAAAAATAAGACTACATTTATGAAATAAAATTTAAAATAATGTTCTATAATAGTTTGGGTTCCATATGAACTTTGACCAATTGTGATGATATAACAGCATAATCAGCCAACAGGAAATACAAGTAAGAATGCCAGTAGAATTCTTTCACCTAATCATATGATGGATATTGCAATGCAATTGCGATTTTTCTCTTTTCATCTTGTTACAAAATAGTAATTTCTAGATTTTGGAATCAATAGAGAAGAAATTGGTGTATGGATGGATAGTTGAATGGATGCAATTTACTTTCAAATTAGTTAATGGACTAATAACTATAATAATTATGCATATACACAGAAACCTATTTATCTGGACTAGTGGAATGTTAGGTAATCCGATAATATGGAAAAAGCTGCTAAATAATATAAACATAATAAATACATACATTATTTTGAACTTAAAAAGGTAGGAAAAAAGCACTCAATAGAATACTCACTTATATTTTCTAAAATAGTATGTACATTTCTTAATTTCAAATTTTGAAGAGTTTGAGAATCAGAAAGCAAGGTAATTAAAAGTAAGAAGTGAACATTTAATTTGATCAGTGGGAACCAGGAAAACAAAGTCCGAAGCTGACTTCCATATCTGGTGTGAATGGCCAGAAAACACATGAAGTAAGTGCAGTGTGCATTGACACAGGGTAAGTGATGGACATTGCAAATGAAAGAGAAGAATCTCAGAAATGGCAGTCGTGGGGTGGAGAGAAAAAAATAAAAAATGAAATTGCATTACAGTGAGTACACAGTGAAAAAAGTATGGGAATTGAGGTGATCAACAAAAAGCAGAGTGAAACAAGTGTGGGGATACAAGGGATCAGGGAAAAGCAGTGTGAAACAAGTGTAGGGATTCAAGAAATTAGAAAAGGGGTGAGAATTAGGTAGGGGATATCGAGATGCAGGTGCATATCAGCAAGGCAAAAGTATGGCTATTATAGGTAATTTGCAAAAAGGAAAGAATAGAATGAAATCTTGAGAGGTAAAGGAAAATATACATATGAGCAAATGAGATATGGCTGTACAAATTGCAGAAAGGGAAGTTTTTTGTAATTTACGCCCTCCAACGTTAAGTCATATCGGACGGTGAATGGAATGGGTGAAATGATGCTCAAATGAGCCCAGGATCCATAGAGCTTAGAGTTACACAACATTGCATCTTTCAGGATAAGGGAAACCCCCGGAAAAACCTTATCCATGTAACTCACCCTGACTGAGATTCGAACTTGGGACCTCTTGAATGTGAGGCAGACACGCTACCATCTATGTTACCAAGGTGGGCGCAGAAAGGGAAGAATGTGATTGTGGGAAGCTAAGGAAAGGATTTGAGAAAGTGAGATGAAGTGATAGGTTAACTGAAAGAATGCTTGGAAAATCTGTTGGTTAAATTGTAATAGGGAAAGGGAATGCAAGAAATGAGATGAGGTGCTAGTGTGAAATATTGAAAAGTGAGGTTAAGTGAATACAGACTCGGTGAAACTAGCAATATGAAGCTGGAACAAGTGGTACTAATTTACAGGGATAAATAAATATATGGCAAATAGGAAAAAACAAGCACAGGCTAGAAAAGTAAATGGAAAGTGAATGACTATTAAAAGGGGCAAACATGTATAAAATATGTAATTAATTGTATTGAAGGGCTGCCCTATTAGCAAAGGATCCAGGGCCCAGCTCAGGTGTAGCCCAAAATGTATTTGTTTTAATACTTAAAAAATCATATCATATCGCACTCCAAAATTATGGATTTTTACTGGACTTATATATTTAAAACAAATGTCATTTCATTACCCACAAAACTATGGTTTTAAGCTTTACTATAGTGCTTTATTGACCTTTATTGTTCAATGAAAAATGTGCATTTTAATACAATCTTTATTTGTAAAATAGTCATTGAAATGAAACCACAGTGCTAAAACTGACGTAACCAAAATTATTTATATCAGTCACTTTTAGTGGTGCATTTATGCAAAACCGTAATGGTTTGATTTGCCTTTAAATGGGAAATTCCTTAGTAAATAAACATCATACATGAGAAATGCATGCTTGTTTCAACATACTGCAACCTGGTGTGGGAATTCTCTTGGTGTGGTAGGGCAGGATGGTTAGGGATTATGTGTCAGTGAGTGAGAGTACTCTCTCAGGGTCCAGCAATTATCACCAGCCAATGAAAAGTACTGCTTCAATTTCATGTGGATTGTTTATTCCCACAGGTCTCACTCTCGTTGCGTCGCCATCAGATATTAAACTAACGTTTCTTCTCCCTTTCGTTGTAACCAACCGAGTGACCCTTCTCACCTCTCCTAGATGAGGTTTCCTCCTAGATTTATTTGTCTGTCTCCACCCTGTTTCTATTTGTTCTCTATTTCACGCCTATCACGTGGTTTATTATACATTTTATTGGGGGAATTTATTTCTATGATTTTACCTTATTGGTCATTTCCATTCACCGCCAACTGTGCAGCAGTCATGGGCCCACCCCCTAAAGTTGTATGACCCTTTGGCATCATAACGGTACAGTATCCTGCCTCTTCATATTTTCCTTAAACCTCGCTATTGACTGAGGCTCCGTGTTGGTGAAGGAATTTTGGGCTTCTATTGTCCTATTGTTTACGTATCTGGCCTCATCTGCCTGTTCTAGCTTAAAACAACTTTTTCCTTATATTTATTTCATTTGCACGTTGTTCCTATTACAATATTTCTTTTTTACTTTATTTCATATATTATTTATTCCCAATTGCTTATTAATAATTTATATGGTTTTATCATCCCTTTCTTACATTCTTCTGACGGAAACCTGTGGTTTCCGCTTCAAACCATATTGAAACAGCATAGTAATGATTTCTGATTATTAGCAAATATGAATAGATGTAGAATATTATGCAATGTTGTGATGCAGAAGCTATGGTTCAAAATTAGGAGGCACATCCTCGGGAGTCAAAATGTAAATGGATAAGCAGCGTTCATTCCAAAATAAATATTGGCAGCATTATCACCAGATAACAAGAATTTACTAGAAATTTCACTTTCTAAAATGTTCTGAAACTATGGAAATTTCCATCAGCTATATAAGCAAGTGCTTATATTGTAGTACATTTCAACATCATTATCGTCAACCACCATAACAGAAACAACAACACGGGTCAGTCACACATGTTCTGAAGATGGGAACACATGTTCTGAAACATGTTAACAGATGTTAAAAAAAGTGATGTTAGTGTTACTAGTATCAATTCATCTTAAGTAAATACAAGTTAAATTAAATTTTTCTGCCTATAGTTTGTAGTACAAATTGTTTGATCTTACATGAATCCCAAACTTGTCTACAATATGATCATTTAATTTCACAGCCTTGCCTCAGCTACCTTCCTACCAAAGTACTTCAGCTCCAGCTGGAGTTTCTGCAAGTTCCAAGTCCCTGGAGGACCTCAGTGTATGTGTGCCTTTGGAGCAGACAACAATTCTGTGATTGGTATGTATTTCTATACCTGTAGTTACTTTTCAGTTCAGAAATGATTAAATCTATGCATTACTTGTTGAATAGTGATACTTTTATGTGTAATTCAATACAAACAACTCAACTTTGATATGTTTTTAGAGAGGGCAGGTAAAACTAAATATAAATCCCAATATTACCCATGCTTTGCATTCAGTTTCATATAGACTGCACCGTAGCGGAGTGGTTAGACTGCTTGGCTCTCACCAAGGTGTCCCGGGTTCGATCCCAGGCAATTGCAAGGTGAGATTTGTGGTCAACAATACGGTGCTGGGGGCGGGGGTTTCTCCAGGATCTCCAGTTTTCCCCGCCATCTCATTACACCACTGCTTCTTTTCATCCTATGTATCATCAGTGTCACCGACTGCAGTGCCACATGTAGTAAAAGCAGGGTTAAGCAGTTCACATACACATTCAGTTTCATATGCTCAGTGCTTTGCTAAACATCTGCAATAATTGATACTGATTTACCTGTGGGTCACCTTACTCTTCTGTCTAAACAGTTTGTATTTTAATCTTTTAATTTTTTGACTATCCACATGGAAAACATTTGAAGTTTTGGCAAGTTGTACTATCATTCTAGGTCACTGTTGTATATAATTTATTATGAAAATTTTTGCAAATCCTCATTCACTTGTCAGTTAAACAGAGCTTAAGTTGTGAACAATGAATGATTTGTAAAACTTGTCCAAATAAGATGAAGTGAAATGACTTTCTCTACTTACTCTTACAAACTGTTCTAGTTACTTTAATCAAAGTAATATTACATTATTGAGTTTGAAAATGAAGAATAGTTCACTGTTAATAATGCTTCTGCTTTTAATATTTATAATATTACATTAATCAAATGTTACTTTAATCAAAACCGTTTGAGTAATTTTTGAAACACTTAAAACTTTTAAATAATTATTTCATAAGGAAGTTAGTTTTGGATGTTGGTAATTTCTTTAAAATCTGTCCATTGCATCCTTGCTGAACTTAAATACTTTTTTTTTTTTTTTTTTAAGTTAGTTATACGGTTGAACTTGCTTTATACGTAATCCAGTTCATATTTATACATAAATATTTGCAGGTCCTGGAAAAAATGAAGTTTACAAACATGTTAATAGGATCCTTTTATGGAAGTGTTGAAAACAGTGTTGTTGTATAAATTAAGTTAATTAGGAGTCGATTAATAACACAAAACAACACTCACTTTTAAATTTTCCCGGAACCGGTTTCTGAGGTCTTCCCTCTATCTTAGTCGATGTCCGGCTAAGATAGAGGGAAGACCTCAGAAACCGGTTCCGGGAAAATTTAAAAGTGAGTGTTGTTTTGTGTTATTAATCGACTCCTAATTAACTTAATGTTAATAGGACCTTATTTATAATTAATGCATTTATATGTAATTCACAGTTATACATATTAAATTTAAGTGAAATACAACTGAGTTTTACATAATTAAATGAACATATGGCATACACTATCTTAGAAGAAACTGAAAACACATTTTTCTTATCACTGCTGACAAAGATGCAAGCTGTTTGGGTGGCTTTCGGTCACGAAAACAAAAGACTGACGTTGGCTCATACATGTCTTTTGGCACAATGTCATAGCAACAAATGAGAAGTAAGGATAATTTTACTGATCTGTTGTTTACTGTTCAACAGTAGTCTTACTTTACAGTTCTCAGTTGCTTTTAATCAGCCATGGAATAAAGAAAAAGGAAATGTTATATGCTAATATCTGTTTCATATAACCTTGCCCGGCTGAAATGTATCACTCCGCGTTCAACAACCGTCCCCCTCCCCCTAATTGGCTAATGCTTTTGCGTCATAGGCAATAGGCGGTGCCTTCCCGTCACATTTCGTAATAATTGCCGGGAAGATAAATAAAATCATACAAAAATCATACAAATAAGGATACGAAGGCATGCAAAAATACAAGTTTATAATGAACTGAGCAAATTGAAACAGAATGACTGAGCAATGAAACTGAAAGAGTTTATAATGAAAGGCCTTTGGCCTTTTCCACTGGGATTTTTTAAACCAGAACACATACCTTTCAAAAATGCTTGTCTTTCAGTCTTAAAAGTCGTGTCACACCATACTTTACTTTTCGTGTGTTCTTTGTGTATATTTAGCGATTTGTATCTCGGTGCAGTGTGGTTGTCCTTAAAATATTGTCTTCGCCACACAGCAATATCACCTCTGTCTTTTAGCACATTTTTCTTGCCTCTTTTTTCATTCACAAATCCCAGCTGTATAAGCAATCTCCTGAAATTTGGTAAATCTGTATCCTCATTTACAGCAGACGAAATGTTACTTATGTTAGGGAGTTCGTTTCTAAAGAAAAACTACACATATGACGACGCACAACACTTTTCACGTATTTTCTCCGAGCACGCACTTTTGTTTATTCCTGCTTTTGCCTGGAGTGGTAAGTTTTCCTGTTTCCTCAATTTCATGTCGCGATGTTCCTACGGATCTAACACTCACACCTGTAACTCAGAGCACAGCTATTCGACTTCTCTCACTGACAAAGACGAATTCTTCTCTGTGAGTGCATTAAACACATGCAACACAATTCTTTTTTCGCTTGTTTGTAAATAATTATCCTTGCGATACTTCAGCGAAAAACTGGCGGTAGACTCTGCCATTATACATATAATAAGTACATGCGCAATAAACGATCAATAAAATAATTTAGCTCCCGCACTCTCGAATGGCGATGCATGACTAATCCAGTTCAAAACAAGGTCAGTGATAAAAGTCATATAAACAAATGTCACCACTACCGCTAAATCACGTGCTATCGTGCCATGTGCTTGAGAGCAAAGGAACCTCCTCTTTACTTCGTTTAAGAATTAACATGCATTTCAGATAAATCAACTGTTGCGTAATATATTTAATTAAAACAGTTAAGAAAATATAAATTTGATAATTCTTTTCCAACATATAATGATATATCACCATGTTAAATAACGAACTAATTTTTACCGCACGACAGTCATTACCACAACAGCAACCAATGAGAGGTGATTAGGTCACATGACCGTTAAGAGATACTGGGCAAGCTTATGTGAAACAAGGTATATATCAGAAAGTATAGTTCATACAAGAGGTGACATTTAATAGACAAAACCCAAACTGAAATTGCTTCTGATTTAGGAATTGCTTATACACGCTATGTACAGTCATCACTAATGGGAAACCCAAGAAAAAACTTATTCACATAACTCACCTTATCTGACTCATCCTAATTGACCGAGATTCAGACTCAGGACCTCATGAATGTGGGCTGTGTAGTCACTACATCACTGAGAGAAGTTGTAGTGAAAAGACTCTTAAGTTCTTTAGTAAATATTGTAAAATGAGTTGTAAGCATCTAATGCAAGAAAAGTGAAACAATCTAATTTAAATGAATACTTTAAAGTGGGACCAATTTCTGAATAATGTTTGCTTCATACATGTCTTTATTTTTTGTAAAGTTTTACACATGCATGTCCACTGTATTACTTTAAGAAAATGATACATTATCAAAATCATATTAGTACATAATTCTGAGTTATAAGTAATCTTTCCTGTTCCCCTTGATATATGTATAAATTAGGTTCAACTGTATTATGCACACATGACCACACACATATATGCAGAACCTTAAAGCATTTTTAAGAGTCAGGGTGACTCAAAACATTTTTCTTGTAAAATCATACCAAATATTTGGGCAGAATGCAATACCTTCTGTACCTAATATGTACTTGATAAAGAAAGTAAAAGCTGTGAAATATAGATGATAGATGACTTACCAACTTGTATAGCATAGCTTGCCACAGCAAATCATACAACTCAGGAACTCAGATGAAGCACAAAGTGAAATGATTAATTTTAGAGAAACATGACTTTTGCTTCTTTCCATTTGCTGCTCATTTTCAATAACTAATAGCATCTTTCCCCTTCCTACTTACAGCAAATAGTTTGGAACTTTGGTGTAATTGAGTCAGTAAAGTTAACATTTTAGGATGATAGGTACAGATTGTCTTAAAAGTATCCAGAATGCCATACAGAACACATCACTACTTTAGTTTATTCCAGGTTACAAATAATTTTTTGGGAATAACGTTTTGTTGAGGCTAAAATTTCTGAATATAAGATACATGAAAGCAATACATTAAGGATTTTGTTTAAACAGAAAAATATTTTAATGCAAAATGTTAAGTGCTGTATTTGTATAAGGGTGGTTCAATGAGTACCCATGTTAGAAATGAAGATGCCAGTTTTTTAAAAAACAAATTATTTATTTCTCGCTGAATTATTTGCAAGTCATGAAGCAGTGAAATGTTACAACAGTTTACAATGTACTGCTTGTGTTTACAGTGACTTACAGGCAGCAATTGCTGCTTTGAAAGATACAAACAGTAGTAAACCTATTGCAGCTGAAATAAGGAATCAAATATTGCCAGAAATGAACAGACCAGAGAGCTGTGACTTCAGATCTTTTGATATTTTACACTTTATGCCCTATTTTTTATGTGAGGCAAACACTGAATAAGATTATCATCCACAGATCATCCACAACTGAAATGAATACTGGTTAAAAAGTGATTGTGCTGCTTTGACTAAAGATTTATATTTTCCAACTATTTCTGATACACATAAATGTAAATTTGTTAATCCTAATTATGTTCTCACTCAATTCTTAATTGGTCATGGCAAATTTTCTGCTTACTTATTTTGATTCAAAATTAAATCCACTTCTGATTGTATTTGTGGAAATCACCGTCAAGATGTCCCTGACATTTTATTTCTGCTTATCCCATTTTCTGATTTGAAAGATATGAATTTGAATTATTGCTTCAATACTTAGGTTACACTTTTTCTAAACCACTTACATTATTTTGATGAATTAAAAAACTTAATATTTCATGGCTTTCTTGAATAAAATATTTCTTAAACTAAGTGATTAGTTTTGATGTTTACTGTTTGTCACCTTGATGACATTGTATTGTATTTGGTTATATCATGTAATTTTATTATATTCGTTTTATAATTTGTAAACTATATTCCTAATATACCTTTGGGTAAAATAGGAATCACAAAATTGGATAAGTAAATAATAAATAACATAATCTTTTAGGGGCATGCACTTTTCCCAATTTTCCTTCCATTTTTTAAACCCTCCCCCCCCCCCCCAAAAAAAAAAAAAAATTGTTAAGCTCTACAAAATACGTCTCTGTCTCCGTGATGACATCCTCATTTGATTTAAATGTTGTCTCTCTAAGCCATTTTTCATGTTTGGAAACAGGAGAATATAGGTCTCCGGAAGCAACCTATTGTTTTGGTTGTTGCTTGGTTTCTAGAGTATAATGAATCCAAGTCTCATTGACAATGACAACTCAATGCAAAAGGTTCTTTGAATTTCACTTAAACAGCTTTGAAATTGAAAGCCGCACCTGCTTGTTGTCCACTGTGAGCAAACGCAGCACCCATCAGGCTGACAGCTTTCTCATCTCCAGCTTATTGTACAAAATATGAATTGCCATTCCCATTGATACATCTAAGACCTCTGCCACTTTGCAAACTTTCGTTCAACTGTCAGCAAATTTCATTTCATTATTTTGATGTAAATATTTTCAACATGTCTCAAACTCAATTTAAAATGGATAGAGTCAACATGAAAAATTTAATGCCATGTTATTGAAAATTCAATGTTGACTCTATCCATACAAAACCTTAGCCTATGTACGGCTAGTGTGAAGAAATGATTAATTTCCACCAATTAACTTCAATTTAAAATGTCATAATTTCTAAATACCTTTTCATCTAATAGTATAATTATTAACTTGATATGATATGATTACTGTCAGCAAGAATCATATCGTGGACTTTTTCAATGATTTCCTCAATAACAACATCTACAGGGTGTCCTGGGCTCTTCTCGTCAGAAACGGATGTTTGACCATGTTTAAATTCATTTTAACAATTTTTAACTGTTGTCATAGAAGGCAAAAGTGTCCAGTTTCACTTTTAAATCCTCGGAAGTTTTCCCATATAAAAGAAAAAAGCAAATCACTAAACGATAGTGCACTTTCTCCATTTTAGCAAAAACATGTGGAACAACTTATTGAAATGTCTGCAAAATCCAAACTAGTCTACAATTCAGCACCAAATTTGTTTTTACATTGTGTAACAAATGAAATACATAATGATAATACAAACTTCTCTAAGCAACATTATGTATTTTGAAACATGGATATTTATTGAACTGCCCTCATATTTCAGAATTATGTACATGAAAATTCATCCCTTTTGGAATGATAAACAGGTTCTACTGTTTAAGATATAAGATTAGGTAGCATTTTTTTTTTTTTCTTCTGCTAAACAAGAATCTTATTTTCTGTTACAGTGATATGCGCCGATGGTAGCTACTACAAGTTTGTGTTTAACAATAAAGGAGAATGTTCAAGAGATGTGTATGCCCAGTTTTTGGAGATGACCGATGACAAAATGTAGCAAATAGTCCTTCTGGAGGATAATGCAATATACACTATCCATTCCCCATCTCTAGCAGTGCTTGGCACTACTGGGCCACTATTTCTGTGATGACAATGGGAACTGGTAAAAATCACTATGGTAGTGTTATGGTTTGCAGTTTAAGTTCCCATTCTTATTTGTGGTTTTAGAGAAGTACCCTGTGCCATAATAATAATTTTTAATGTTCACCATCAACTAGTTATTTTCCAGTTTTGGTATTCAGATTCATTGAGTTCGCTAGTAGCTGCAAATTAGATAGTAAATCAACAGCATACTGTAAGCCTTTTTTGAAACTGGTTGTAAGTAATATGGTATGGAAGGTGAGAGCATCGTGGGTTTATTATAGGTGACGAACATCCCTCGGTACTTTATATTACACTTTCAGCCGTTATTAAAATATCCCAGACTTTCAAAAAAGTCAAGAAGTATTACTAAAACCAAAATCTTACTAAACATAAGAAATATATGGAATAAAAAATATTTTTGGTGTAATGCTTCCAAATTTGAAAAGGAAAAGAGATTTGTATTCTCAGTTTTGGACACAATAATAATTTTTTTAAATTCTGCACAGAGAAATGCAGGTTGTTATATAGTTGTTACTAACATATGTTTCCAATATATCAACTCTTGTTGTGTTATCCATTTAGATATTCATAAATTCAGAAGCTTTCAACAGTATTTTTGCTCATAGGGAAGTGAGTGGTGAGGGGCTTGTGATATGCAGTATGTCATGATTGATCCCATGCAGAGTGCTTTCAATGAAACCTTCGAGGCTGGTTCACCATAACTGGAAATGAAATGACAAAGAAAAAGCTATGCATGTTATAATGTGAGCATTCATAGTTTATGCAAGTTTAATGGAGCCCTGAAATGATAATGGAAGATCTTGTTTGGATTTTTTGCTCCTGTTTTCAGTAATAACATGTATTCCTTATGCGCATAGGGTGGAAATTAATGAGAACTGTAACTGCTGCTAGAGCTCTCTAGTCACAAGCTTGGTAAATCATAACCAGAACAATAAACTTTAATATATGCTATTTATTAGTAAACCGATAAGGATGATGTTTCTACATGATGAATCGGAAATAGTAATTATGTGGCATATAGCAAATGTTTACTGTATTGAATATAATAGTTGAATAATCAGTGTTATGTTGACTGAATTACAAGCAGATGAAAATGTATGATTGGTCAGCCTCAGACAAATGGGATCCCAATTTACAATATTAAGCTTCATATTTTATATATTATTTCAGTTTATTGTGAACCAGTCTTTGTTCCACAGATTTATAAAACTTTCCTTTTCTGCAGTCCTTTGGGTGTGGTCAATTGGTTGAAATGGGAGGGGATGTTAGTAAGTTGTATATAAACAGATTGTATTATTATGTTGGAGATAATATATTAACATTTTATAGTGTTGTATTATATTCCATTGAATTCTTTAGAACTCAAGTCACCTAAAATATTATGGATTAAAGAGTTATTCTTAAGCAACCCTTCTTAAAGATTACAAGGAAACAAGGATACCATTAAGATTTTCATTGTTACAAAAAGGCATGGATATGTACTAATATCTATAACATTGTACATAATAGATTTGGAAGTTCATTTTATTGTACAGAATCTATGGAAAAAACACTGAACTATGTACAGTTATACTTAATATACAGCGTGTATAAATGTTTATGTTTAGTAAGTTGTTTTTAAGCTGAACTAAGTTGTATCACATCTTTCTATTACTATTTCACTTATTTTAGAAACTATAACTCATAGTAATCAAATTTTAAAGAAACAAATTCATATAGTTTTATTTAATCTATATATGCAACTTTATGTTCCATCATAAAATATTGATCATCACTTTATGATATTTATTTGCTATTTTGTTAAAAGGATATTAATGCCAGATTTCATTGTATAAAAGAGCTATTGCAAAAAAATAAAAAGTAATGCAGATTTAAAAGCTCATTGCTTTATTGTTTGGAAAAAGGACAAAATCCAAAAACCTTTTGGGAAGAGACAGCAAAATGCAGTAATTGTTGCAATAATAATGCCAGTAAAAACCACTATTTTTTGAGCATTTACCTTAATCCTGTTTCAAAGGGATGTTGCCTCCCTCAGCTAAAACCTACTGATATGATTCCAAGTTTCAGTGCAGATGTACCAAATTATGACATCTGCAAAAGAATCAAAATTAATAAAGTCAAACCAGAAGCCAGTAAGTTGGGTGATTTGGGAAAAGCTCTTGATATAGAAGAACAAGGATCACCTAACCTTCCATCTGGCAAGGGTCTCAGATCCAAATACATCTGCCACATCTGCATCAAAGCCAGTAATTGCATCAGTGGCTTTTAGCTGATGATAGAGACAACATACTTGAAATGTGTTTGAGGTAAATATTAAAAGGTAGTGGATTTGTACATTGTGAGTATTATTGCAACAAATAGTACAAATTCTGTTTTACAATACTTGATTTGTAAGTTAATCATTGTTAGCACATATTTGGTTGTATAAGTGTAATTTACAATTTATTTGTCAATTGTCATGGCAACAAGGATGAAACAGGTTCTTAATACCTACAGTTCTAGTTTTCAGTACTTACAGTAACAGTGGGAAGTGACGTAACATCCAATAGCATAATAGTTATGTTATCAATATAAAAATATCATTATCATTTAAAGATATAGTCACATGCAACATAGAATAATGGCACCATAAACTTGCTTGAGATGCATATCTTTTACTTTTCTCATGAAAATATGCCTTTAACTGTGTCACCGGTATAACTGTTAATGTTTTTATCAAAGCCACTTTCAGAATACATTGTAAGCTTCATCATACCTTTCCTTCGACTTTGCTGGTAAAAGTGATGCATATTGTAGATCCACAGCTTGTTGAACAGCAGTGTTGCTCATTTTTATAAAATGTTACTTCTTTATAATAACCATCAAAAACAAAAGATTCAATGTGGCTACATAAAATATAACCTAACAACCAAGACATGCATTACTTCAATTAGTTCATTTAACAAAGGAGTGGATAGAAAGGCCTTGCCCATATAATTTTGATGCAGCTTTCCATTTGTTCAACTTGTTAAACTTGTATTACACATTTATACATTTTGGTATAGGTATAAGAAGAATCCAGTATGCCAAAGCTTTTAAAAGTGGATCCTTATGTAATGGCTTTGAAATTCCCTCCTATTTGCATCGCCATATTAAAAAACAAAAACAAAGATCAGTAGGGATTTGCATTTGAAAATTCAAACTAGTAACAAAGGGAATTTCAGGTATAGTTAACATCCAAAAATGTTAAATATAAGATTGAATATAGGATGCAGTACTGCAATCAGTCTTGATCTATTATGCATATGCCCCAAGTTGAAAGATGAAATGAGAGGAGACAGAGAGCGACTCATCCAAAGAATCACAACAGTGCAGAGGTTGACCAATTGGAAACAACCCTGGCAGGCCAGTACAGCCAGCATCCCACCCATTGTGGTTGTGAAATGACCCTCTAGGCTGGCCTGGAAACCGGAAGACGAAGGCATTTACCATGAGCATATCATCCTGCCATGCAGCACCGAAACACCTGCCAACACTTCTATTCTGAAAGAGACCACCAGAGGAGAGATGATGTGAAATGATAATAGAAATGAAATAGAGGGACAGGAAATTTGGGGATTTAATTAACCTACCCAGCATTTACCTGGCAACTTGGGAAAACCTCCAAAAACACCATGGGTCAGGTAGATTGGCCACGAGAATTAAATCTGGACCTCCCAAATGTGGGTCACAGATGAAACCGCCTGAGCCATCCCATTTGGTTAAATATAACTCACATTCTTTAACAAGATCTATATTGAGATTTAACTGTATTGGAACACCACAGTGAAGCGAAAAATTATTAAATTTTAGATGAGTCGTATTTCTTACACATCTGCTTCACTTTCGAAAGTGAAGCAGATGTGTAAGAAATACGACTCATCTAAAATTTAATAAGATCTATATTGTTTGTGTTGAAGGAGTTTTGTATTTGTCTTACAGTTTGACAATAACAGTTACTACTTCTTTAGCTTCCTTCTTATAATAATTACACTAGTCACTCAGAATTTAAAGGATTTTACAGACTATTCCCAGAAAAGTCAAGGTATACATTTTATTTGCCATGCGAGTATCTTGAGCATATAATGGTTTAATCAAAATCATAGAGTATTTTTGAGAAAATAAGTTATAAACATTTTTTTTTTTTCATGTAAATGATAGATTGGAGTAGAGATATTTTTTTGAAAAATGTTGCTTAGAAGATATAAGCTTAAAATTCAAGTTTGATTCCAATGTGTAAGGACTATGATACAATGAAGCACAATTAATATAATTTTGAGTCAAACTAGTACTCAATGGTAAAAACTATTTGTAGTCGGTTTTTTGACACTCGTCACTTACATTTTTTATATATTCGAGGGACTAGTTTCATAGGCGATTGCCTCCATTTTCAACCTCTCTCTCTACTAAATTCCTCCAAACACACATAGTACTCAATGCTCCACTTATTGCCAGTATTTACCTAGAACGCATTTCATTAGGATCTTCCTAACATCATCAGCTGTTGTCAACAACGCGTCTCATTAGAATCTTCCTATCATCAGCTGTTGTCAAAAACAGCTGATGATGTTAGGTGGATCCTAATGAAACACATTCTAGGTAAATACTAGCAATAAGTGGTGCACTGAGTACTAGTTTGACTCAAAATTATATTTCAATTTTGATATTTAAGTAATTCTTTTGGTATTGTGTTAACCTGTTCACACACATGAACCATTTTCTAAGTATATATTTTGTATTCAGGGAATGTCACATATATTTTGGGTGGAATGCAAAACTTTCTCTATATACCACAGGTAAATAGTTAAGTTAAAAACACTAGCACTTATCAGGAAGAGGAAGCAAAATCGGCTGGAATTGAACTGCTTGCTGAAAATGAATGGTGAATGAAAAAAAGATTTGGGGTATGTGATGGATGACATGCAAGTGTGGAAATGAAGAGGAGATAGAATTGGCATTTGTGGTAATGCACATCCTTTGGACAAACAACTGTGATTGATATTTGTGGTTACAAAGTTGCCATATATAAAATCTTTTATTAACAGTAGTGTAGAGTTTCCTGCATACTGGTATGCAATATGCTTCCTGCACATTTGTGTTAGAATCACATTGATTAAAGCAATCATTTTTGTACTGAAAAGTAAGTTTTAATTGAATTTTTGTAGGTATCAATACAAAAGGAAATGAATTGTTGAAGTTATGTGATCATTACACATCATATTTTACATTTCAGCCTTTATAATTGTGTGTAAAATACCTTTACAATTATCATGTGTGGTAAAATTCTGTTCATTACTGAATGGAAGTTGAGTTATAGTTCAGAGTATAATAGTTGACGTTAAATGCATACTTTAAAAAGGATATACTTATTAAAAAACTTATTGAGTCACAGTTTATTAACACTTAAAGCTTCACTCACATCACTATTGTCCCAGTCCCATCCTCAGCCGATAGGCAACTGAGTAGTCCCGAAAATGTTCCTGTTTTAATAGTGACATGAGTGAAGTTTTAAGTTTTAATAAAGTATGACTCAGTAAGTCTTTTAATATGAAATAGCTTCACCTTAAATAACACTTTTATTCATCACTTTCAAAGATGTGCTTATCTACTTTACAGAATTTTATCTTAAAGCGTGAAGTAGGCAGTCCATGTGACTAATTTTAGTTCCTCATTTCATACATAACAGGACTCATTTATTTTTTTGAACCCTACTTGTTTGTAAAAGAGCTATGAATAAGAGAACTATGATTTAATTTCTGCTCCATATTAATTTTTTTGGTAAATAGAGACTTTTGATTACTCACTCATTTGATGACTCAGTTACCTTTGTTTACCAAGCATTCCAGTAATATAAAGAGTTTCAGCTTTTAATGTCAAATATTTAGCTTTTATTCAATAATATGATACAAATTCAGAGCTTCATAATTTTATTTTCCCTCTGCCTACACAAAGTGAACTTGAAATATGTTAGAAATTAAATTTAATCAATTTTGCGATGTAATTCATTCAAAATTACATCAGTAAGAACAAAAGTCATTAACTGCATAGTAAATCTCAACCAAAATATACTTGAATAAATTTTAAAGATTTTGTAAACTCATGAAATATTCAAGAAAATTGTGTTAAAGCAATTTTTTGACAATATTTTAGTTTAATTAGCTTTAAATTTAGTGTTTGAATTTATGACTATGTATTTATATCCATTTACTGTATAAGAAATCATGGTGTATGAAAACGAACATCGCTAATCAAATCCCTTGTTTTAATCATCACAGATATTTACCTCAAAGACACTGCAGAAACCTCTTTATTGGTAATTCTGTAACATTTCCAAAATTTGAAAGCAAAATGTTTCATTAAGCTCTGAATGCAACTTGTAATAACAAATGTGCACTCTGGCTACCTGAACACTCCCTTCATCCACAATGCTGGTGAAAACCAAAATAATAACCAATACTCTTCTGGGCTCATTGGCCGTAGTCTAACAGTGCAAATTTTGCCTGACATTTCACTCAAGACTGCATTAAGCATTCTCAAAGGACTCTTCGAGTCTTGAGCGAAACGTCAGGCAAAATTTGCAATGTTAGACCACAGCCAATGAGTCTGGAAGAAAATTTACTACAAATGGACGCCGGCCATGAAAGCCTAAGTACATACAAACCAATACTCAGTTCATAAACAGCTCTAATGTATACCATTCAGTGCATGCACTGAAACAGGATATCTAACTGCATTTTATAATAAAATATTTTCAAACAAAATGTTGACATAGATTATTGATTAATTTATTGACTTTTGAGAACTCGGGGCAAAACCTGGCACTCAGCAGTTCCACATTCTATATTACCATTTTCATAACAGCAAGATAGCCTCCTATTTAACAAGATACATCCAGTTTACTATGGAAGTAGAAAGAGACAACACCCTACCCTTTTTGAACCTCAAGATAACTAGAAATCATCATGGTGTAGATTTTGGAATATACAGGAAGCCCACACACATAGATAATTACATAAAGAAAAATGAATACAACCCAGTTTCACATCAACTAGCTGCCTTTAGAAGTCTAATTCACCGGCTATACAACATCCCACTGAGTAAGGAGGAATTTTTGAAAGAACAACACATAAAAGACAGCGGTATTAAATGGATTCAACCCAGCCATCATAAGGAACATGATGAGAAAAAAAAAAACTGAAGATAAAATACCACTCTCACACCACTTAAAAACAAATTGGCAATATAGAAAATTCATCTACCATCCATGGGCTTTTAGAAAATTTGAACGAATCTTCAAAAGACTAAACTTAAAACTAGCACCCCAAAACAAATGGGGAACATGCTAAATAAACCACTGAAAAATACAATCCCCAACAATTTGAAATCAGGAATTTATCAGATTAATTGTGAAACCTGTGAAAAAAGCTACATAGGAAAAACTAAGAGAAACTTGTTAACCAGGCAAAAAGAACACCAGAGGAACATTAAGTTGAAACAAACAGAAAAATCTGCAGTTTCACACCATTTTTGGACAGAAAACCACAACATTGGCCACAACATTAAACTGTTAAAATCTTTAAGTACACCCATAGAATTGGATATTTGGGAAAAAATATTCATAAACAAAAACCGTGATAAAGTTATAAATTTTGAAATCCCGGCATTAAATGAAGTATTAAAACTTAGTGCCCCTAACACCAGATGGCAGAGTGATCGGAGCTCTGTAGTAGTGGAAGAAGAGGAAGGTTCATTTAGTCACCAAACAGCTGAGGATGAGATTGAATGATCTTGAAAACCTTTCAATTATACAACAAGTAAGTGAAGTTTGAGTGTAAACATAGTGACTCATAAATCAAACTCAAATATAAAGATACTTTTTGTTTAAGGTGTAGCTTCACAGGCAATTGGCGAGTGGTGGTGTAATTTTAAACAATGAATTTATTCTGTTGTTTAAGGACTATGATACAATGAAGCACAAAATTAATACAATTTTGAGTCGAACTAATACTCAATGCTCCATTTATTGCTAGTATTTACCTAGAACGCGTTTCGTTAGGACTTCCTAACATCATCAGCTGAGTCGACAACAGCTGATGATGTTAGGAAGTCCTAACGAAACGCATTCTAGGTAAATACTAGCAATAAATGGAGCATTGAGTATTAGTTTGACTCAAAATTGTATTAATGAATTTATTATTGAAATGGTGAGCAAGCAAAAGTAGGAAAAGGAGGTAAATTATGGGAACTATTTAAGCAATGTATGATCTTTGTTTTTAAATCTCAGTACAGATGTGAAAGCAAAGAAACTAGAAACAGTGGAATGGTTAATGCACAAAACTAATAAAAAATAAATAAACTTTGTAAACATGTGTGTCTTGAAATCAAAATTGCAGTGGAAAGTTATTACTTTCACTGCAGTTTTAGAATAAGTGGCACATGTATTATTTCTTTCAAATATTTTAATGTTAATAAAAAAAAAAAAAAAAAAACAGGAAACAATGGCAATGATAGTTAAATGTTTTGTACTATTCCATGCTGAAAGTAATTAGTTTTTATTAAATTTCAAAGAAAAAACATTACATGCTTTTATGTTTAAACTTTATGATTGAGAAAGTTCACAAATCAAGGTTTATCAGAAGTTCTGCAAAGCTTACATGCATTTTGCATGAAGTGGAGTTTGAAAATTAATTTAAAAAAAGTCAGATAATGGATTCAAAAGTGAACACAATTTAAAGAGGAAAAGTGGTATGTAGAAGGGGAAGAATTAGAAATAGTAAGGCAATTTGATTGTTTAGGTGTAAGACTAAAGCAGCAATGGTAGATGGAATGACCAGAAGATAATATTTTAGTTATGGGAAAATTAGCAATAATTATCACAAGATCATGCTAACGAAATGCTAGTTACTTGGTCAGAAAGGGTGTAGACGTTTGGGGAGGTGATGAGGAATGGAAGATTATAGGCAAAATACAATGTTATTTTGCCAACAAATCATAGGATTAGATGTAATATCCCGAAATGGAGCAGCAGTGGTAGAACTGAGAAAAGTGGGTAGTAAGGATATAGGAGAAAGGCTGCTGAAATACTGGTGCAGAATAAGAGCATTGGAGGAACATATATGGGCAGAGAGAGAGAGAGACAGACAGGCAGAAGTTTTAGTAAATAGTAAGAAATAGAGTTGATAACATAGAGAAGCAAAATATTTCGAAGTCTTAGAGACAAGAAAAGTTTATTATATAAAAAAATGAAGTAAGGGATAGAAAGAAATATATAGACACTTGTAATAGGCTATGGAGAGAAGTGTGGGCATGGACTATATTGAATGCACTTACAATAAGGGTAGATGGGAACGGAATGAATCTAGATATATGTCCCCTCTTTGGGGGAGAAGATAAGGAATCACATTATACATACTGTCCAGCAACACAAAGAAGGTTCCTAAAAGGAATGTGCTGTCTTACACAGTGGGACAAGGACAGCGGATGTGTTTGACAGGGAACGCATGCTATACAAGGAGCAGAACCATTAAAAAACATGTGCCCTTTTCATTCTGTACACTAAAACCGAGAAGATTCATTCACAAAAGAAGAAGCCGTCATGATGTTTTTGAATGGTCTATAATTGTACTGACATGAGCTGTCATAAACCTGTCCAAGGAGGGTGTGGGAACCTTCTGCAATCCCCCTGCGTCTCAGGCCCTGAAGACTTTCTCTCCTGTGGAGGACAATATATTAGAATGTGAAAAAACAGGGAGAGCACACTATATACCTCAAATAATGGGAGAATAAAAATATAGCAATTATAAAAATAAAGATAATGAAATTAAAGAATAAATGAGAGAAATTTACTAGGGGAAGTTAATGGAAAAACAAGAGAAAAATGATTTTAGTTAATTGATGGAAATTAATCATTTCTTCATACTAGCCGTATATACGCTAAGGTCTTTGATAGAAAGACTGGACGGAAACCAGGAGATCCATGGTTCAAATCCTGGCCATGGCATTGAATTTTTCATGTTGACTATCAAGAGAAAAATGAATTGAAAAAATTATTTGTCAGTTTTCTTGACACTTCGTCACTTATTGTTTTATATTATTGAGGGAGTAGTTTCAGGAGCCATTGTTTCCATGTTCAACCTCTGTCATCTGTTATCGTCTGCTCTCTTTTCTCTGGAGTGATAAATTAAAATAAGCTTACAAAATGGGAGAACATATTCATATGGAAAAATAAGGTCTGAGTAATGAACTTTGAAATCCCACCAGTAGATAATTTGAGAAAGAAGTTCATAGTTCCACCACCAGAGAGAACAGAGCAGATGACAACAGACAATAGTTGGATAGAGGTTTAAAATGGAAGCAATGGTTCAACTTCAATAATATAAAAATGTAAGCAATGAAGTGTCAAGAAAACCACTACAAATAGTTTCTGCAATTAATTTTCACGTCACTGTTACTAAATTCCTCCAAGCATGCATAAGAGAAAAATAGCTTAGACAAATAAATCAAAAGGCTTATGATATAAGTTAGTTAAGATCCACCATACATAGATAACCATAGAATTGAATCTACAGCGGATTAGAGACAAAATAGCAATTCAAGCGAAATGTATAAGAAAACTGTAAAACTGTAACAATATTATGGAGCAATAAGTACTTCTATCTATCGTCTATCATGAATGAGAAAAGCAACTCAAGCCATTTAGTTTTCTTCTTCTTTACCATTACTGTAGTTTAGTTTCACATAGGATGATGAACAAATGAAAGAAACAAATACCAAAATTAGAGTCCTAAAGCAGTATTCATCCTATGCAGAGTGGGTAAACTTAATGAAAAAGCTACAGAGCGAGATGGCTCAGATGGCTTCCTCTGTGGCCTCCATTTAGGAGGCCCAGGTTAGATTCCCATGGCCGACCTCCTGACTCAGCAGTTTTTCCAGGAGTTTTCTTGGGTCACCAGGCAAATGCTGAGTAGGATTACATCTACCGAATTTCCTGTCCCTCTATTTTATCTCTGTTATCATTTCATATCATCTCTTATCTGGTGGTTTCTTTCAGGTAGAAGTGTCAGCAAGTGTTTCGGCGCTGCATGGCAGGATGATATACATTTCCTCCTTCAGTAGGACGGTTTCTGTTCTCTGGGCTGACCTTGTGGGGGCCATTTCTGGACCATGGTGGGTGGGATGCCGGTTGTGCTTGCCTACTGGGGGGTTTTCCAACTGGTAAATAGTAGGGACTCTGATCTCTGCACTTTGTTACCCGTTGAATCTACCACCCTCTGTCTTCTCTTGCCTCATCCTTCCTCCTCGGGATGA
Organism: Mantis religiosa; assembly: GCA_030765055.1. NCBI lineage: Eukaryota > Metazoa > Arthropoda > Insecta > Mantodea > Mantidae > Mantis > Mantis religiosa. The sequence goes on from CM060955.1 coordinate 96,256,740, forward strand.
CGTACTTGGGGTACAATAAACCACATAAGATTTAAAGCTCATTTACTTAAGCATTGTTTGATTCATGTGCTGTCATTTGCTCTGGAACATTCATTCTATAACTTCTGTAACTCTTGAATGTGCTCTCAAGGAGATTCACTGATTTGCCAGAATAAACTATCCTTAATCTTTGTTTATGTAATTTGTAATTTATTTCTCATCTTTCCTTTTACATCATCAAATGGAAATACAAAATCAAGATTACAATTATAAAATCCATACTGGAAAATGCTGTATATTCCTAAATCCTGAAAATGCTACCATGCTGCCTGCCATTGAATAATTATTTGGTCCCCATACATCTAACCCTAGGTTTTTGGGTATTGGAAGCCCTCTACTCCTTTTTACACATTTTTTCATTTCCCCTATCCTACTCTACATTTTTCTCTTAATTGTTCTTAGCCATCTCTCTTTAACTTTCCCTAAATAATTACCTATATTTCACCTGTTCTTTCCCCTTTTACTGACAAAATTTTTCTAATTACTACTTCACCCCCCAAATTGTCCCATTTACATAGCCAGGCCTGCTCTCTCCATATCTTTGTTTGACTACAATATAATATACAATGGAAATCTGCGTTCTCTTCTCCGCACAATGGACATTTATCTAGATCCCTCTCTTTCAAGTTTCTCACTCGTGTTCTCGCCCAAGCAAAACCTTCTCACCCTAACTTACTACATATATCTATATATCCTTCCCTCCCCCAGGTTGTTTATGTAAAATAAACCAGAGTAGCTACTCCGCATTGGTCAGACTGTTTCTGTATTTTATCGAATGAAGAAAACCTGCATGTTCTTACATATGCCTTTGCAAGAACATGCTTAAAAATCTGTGAGCAAATGTCTACTCTGTGCTATTTAGAGCCACCTACATGGGCAGAAACAGTGTAAGTTGTGCCATCATTAATATTTTTGTGAGAGGGGTTATCCAAAATTTGGAGAAGTGCAAAAATATTGAAGTAAATTAATACAGGTGATTAAACATATTTATTACAGTTTTTAATTGAATACTGCAATTGTTAACACAGTTTATTAATTTAATTATACTCTATTAAAACAAACAAACAGTAATTGATAAGACTATTTGTAGTCAGTTTTTCACACTACATTACTTTTTGATTTTTTGAATTATTTTTTTAAGTTTTTACTGTTTTGATATCATAGTTACTGTAGTACTTAAGACATCCCATTTGCAAAGCTTCCAGTGGCATAAAAAAGCAACTAAATAGTTGGTACAAATCTCACAAAATAAAAGAAATTGAGCAGTGAATGCATCATAGTTTTGGGGGAGAATGTGCAGCCCTGATTTTGTGCATATCAGCCTTTGCCATTATCATCTTATTGCCATGCTTAATAATTTAACATGGTGCATAGCTTTGATTGCAAATTATATTTATCATCTAGAGTTTGAGTAGTTACAGCTAATGAATTTCTTTCCTTAGCTGGCTGTTTGCTTTAGCATTGACAATTATTCAATTACCCTGTGTGGTGATAGAGACACATAAACTACGTAATTTAACATTACATATCTTATACAGACAAAATGTATTTCTTTGTCAAAGATCAGAAGCAAAACTGATTACAGTGTTGGTTTTTTATTTTTTTTTTGTAATTTAAGTCCCCCACCATTAAGTCATATCGAACGATGAATGGAATGGGTGAAATGATGCTCAAATGAGTCCAGGGTCCATGGAGCTTAGAGTTACCCGACATTCGTCTTTCAGGATAAGGGAAAACCCCGAAAAAACCTTATCCAGGTAACTCGCTCTGACCGAGATTCGAACTCGGGACCTCTTGAACGTGAGGCAGACATGCTACCATCTATGCTACCGAGGCGGGCACAGTGTTGCTTGCAAGAGATAGGATGTCTGCACTGGAGAAGAATAGTGTTGGAGATATCAGTGTTAATGTGACAAACATTACTATTCTTTGTGAGTAAGAACTATGATGCAATGAAGCACAAAATTAATATAATTTTGTGTCAAACTAGTACTCTATGCTCCATATATTGCTATTGTTTACCTAGGATGCATTTTGTTCGTACCTTCCTAACATCGTCAGCTAATGTTAACTGTTGAATTTTGCAACCCCTATTGCCTCCAAAGGGTTCACCAAATCAAAATTCAACCATCAACGTTAGCTGAGGATTTTAGGAAGATCCTAGGTAATCACTAGCAATATATGGAGCATGGAGTACTCGTTCAACTCAATTATATTACTATTCTTCCCAGGATAACTCAGTTTGTAACATCTATATGAGAATATAGCACATTTGTATCTCATTGCAGCTTTTACAAATAATTACCTTCTCTCACATTTTGAGCTTTTCCATTTTGTTTAATGTGAAATGCAAGAAAAAGGCTGGAGAAAGTAAAAATAAAACAAACCTTGTAGGTCATACACTACTTCAGCTTTTTATTGAGAACGTTAGTTTTGACTTTTTTCTTTTGTAGTGAACAATGTATTAGATACAATAAACATTAAGTATAAAAATAAATATTACAAAACTCAAACACATCCTTTTAAAAACTGGTATACCTTCAATAACATTTTTAATTCAAGTTTCTTTAAATTTTCAGTTTGTGTTAAATATGCGTAATATATTTTTGGTTACTGTGCTTGGATATAGCTATATCAGTAAATAGCCGTTCTTAAACTAAGAGTTAATATTTAATACATTTAAAATTTTCCTATAATGCAAAATGCCTTTGTGACCTTGTCGGAAGTTATTTCAGAATTTGCTGGGACCATTATTAAGAAAAAGTTTCTCTTATGGTCATGTTTTAATACTTAACTGATCATTTACTTTATAAAACACTGTTACAACATACATAAAATACCAATTATACTTAAACAAAACCATACTCATTTGTTGTAATATTTTTAATTAATTTTTAAATAAAAAATCAGTAGCTTTGGTATAAATGTTTGCCGTTACTGGATATTGGATTGCTTTAAGGGGAGTTGGAAGCTTCCCTCTCATTAATGTTGAGTTTACTAAGCTTATACACCTAAACATTTTGCCAAAACATGACAGTTTACAAAGGAAACCGTCACTGGGTTGTAACCATTAGTCAACAAAAGGAGACCCTCCTAAACGGGAAGAGAGACAATGTAGTCAATCTTCTAGTTCCTCTATTTCCTGCACATTCTGCAGTCATTTTAGTTTCGTGTATTGTGTGGTTTGCAAATCAGTGAGTTAGTGCACATCATGTTCTTTTTCCAAACTTGGAGATTACCTGAAGCTGTATTTGATTATGTGAATAACTTCAGCAACCTGAGCCTTCTTCACCAAAAACCTTAGAATCAAATACAAATAGTGTTGTCATTGGGAGAGGTACTAGATTATGTAAACAGATAGTGAAGATAGTGAAAAACGTAAAATCTTTCTTGTCACATGTTCTTGAGAGCGATGGTGTAATATATGATACCAATTTAATTAAAGTCACAGCAGAACCATCAGACATTGCTGCATCAACAGTGGAAAAGATAGCTCATATAAGTGATATTAATTTGTTCCCCACAACTAAAAAGAAAACAATTAACAAAAGTAAATTTAAATTCAATAGAATTGACAACTTTACTAGAGACCTACTCCATTGAACAGATTTTAATTTTTATAAGGACAAAAACTTCCCAACAGTTGCATCTCTACAAGAATCCATAGCTAAAACGGATTATGAATTTAATTACTCGGCTACCATGCTCAATTGTTTTCTCCTAAGCATATGTTTTAAATGTAGAGAAGTTAGAAGACAGCTACCAGTCCGTGCAAGCAAGTTATTGATGAATACATCAGAAACAGTGTTCCTGTCCTCATCCATTACAGCCCTTCTCTTTCGCTCTTATTGCAATCATCTACTTATTCCTCTTTTCTCCAATCCCTTTTTATTATTTTAGAAACGACATGACCTTTTACTTTCAAAGTTCCCCCATATCTCTTGCCTACCTATGTCCTCTATCCTATATCTCATCATTTTCCAAAATCCTTCTCCATTTCCCCTTCCCTTCTCCCAAATGTCTCCCATTCCTATTTCATTCATTTTACTTTCTACATCTATCCACCAGCTGCTCTTACAAAACCATGCATTTTTGCTTCTCCATGCATAAACTTAATATCTCTTTATCTTCTTTTATCTAACATGTATACCAAAACATCAAGACCTTTTCCGTTATTACTGTATATTATCCCATAAGCCCCTTCCCTTGCATATTTCTTTCCCCTATGAGTTTTCATCACTAAAAATTATTTACCTATTAAACATTGCATAATTCTCTCTCCTGGTTCATTCTTATTGGAGCGGTCTTCCAATGAGCATGGATAATGGACAAATGGACAACAATCGACGCAGTGGTGCTTGTCATGGACAATAATGGATACAATGCTTGCCACAAAAATACTCATATTGTCATTGTCACAATGTATCATAAAACTGAAATGTGAAGTTGAGACGTGTTTCTAATTCAGTTTGTTACAAGTTGTCATAATGTCGAAATATTCAAACTACACAGCAAAATTTAAATTAAATGTATTATCTTATGCCGATGCAAATGGGATGAAAGCTACAGAAAGACTGATTCTAATTCAATACAGTATTGGTGGAGACCAAAAGATAAACTCAAGGCTGTGAAGACAAGCTCCAGTCTTTCTGTGCGCATAAAACAGGAAAATATCCTGAAATTAATGGCGGCGGGATCTCATCAACTGACTCCAGGAGGCAAGATAAGGAAGCCATCAATACCAATGATGTGTGAGTGGATAATCTGTGCGTGGGAGAAAATTAGTGTCGATATTGTTCTGAGGACGACATATTGTGGAATAGTGAAAATGAAGATGATGTGTAATCTGAGCCAGATGTAAATGAAAATAGTAATGATAGTGACAAAAGTGAGACCGCAGAATAGTCAGAGAAAAGAAGCAATGAAAAATACATTGTAGGCCCAATGAAACAATGGTATGTACACAGTTCATTCACAAATTACTGTATACCTATATAATTTTTACATAATACTACCTGGTTTCCTTACCTTGCTGAATTCCTATAAGCACCACTTGCATAATTCCCTCCCCAGTGTTTTCAAACAAATTTTTCAAGAAAAAAGGGGGCGGAATTACGCGATAAAATATGTATTCCTTATTAAATTTTAGATGAGTCGTATTTTTTACACAGTTTTTTACAGTTAAATCTCGATGGTATTCCTTTCCCTTTTGGTCCACCTAGCTCAACTAAAGCAACTTCCCTTGGTTCCATACACGATAACCCAGTACTTCCTTACAGAACATCCTATGCCTCTGAGCTACTTTCTCACTCAAATCCATCCCACCCCATATTTCTGCTCCATTTATCACTCAAGAATTCCACTACTGCCTCATACACTCCCTCAATTCATTTGGTTATATTTTAAAATTATATTTACACACATTCAAAGCCATCATTGCTGCCTTCCTTCTAGCTTGCATCTTTCTACCATTGCTGCTCATTCTCACCTCAAGATAATCATACTCCTTAATAACCCCCAACTCTAACCCACCTAGATATCATTTTTCATCTTTTCTTAATTTATTCCCTCTTTTAAATACCTTTGACTTTTGAAAGTAATGAGTCGGTAATTCAAAAACAAACATCACTTAAATATTTGTTTTTGAATTACTGACTAATTACTTTCAAATGTTAAATACATCACTGTTTCTAACCTTTTGCTTCAAATAATACCTTTGACTTGTTTATGCTGACTTTAATCCCCATTCCTCACAAAACTCCTGTACTTCATTAATTCCTTTCTGTAAACCAATTATTGTAAATGCTGCTGCCATTAAATCATCCACATATAATGGACCGGGTATCTCTTTATTCTTTATTACTGACACTGTAAGTTTTTCTCCCTCACTTTTTCTAATGTACGAGATAAGTAGGTTGAATAAAATGGGACTTAATTTACATCCTTATCTCAAATCTAATCTTTGTTCCATTGTCTCAGTCACTCTATTATTATCACACCTTGAAAGAAAGAAGAAAGAGGTAGTAGACGAATTAGACTCAAAATATGGACATAATGTTTTACGTTTAAAACTGTAGCAGTGCATCCTCAACCCCATTGAAATGGTGTGGTCTGAGGAGGACAACCTCAGAAAATCTGAGAAAGAAGCTTCTGGTAGATATAATCCGATCTGTAAAACATGCATGTAATCCTGTGAATCCTGTAAAGTGGAAAAATTATGTTCATCACATAGAACAAGATTGAAGATGGCTACCAGTCTGTGCAATTAATTTTTGATAAGCAAGACATCTCATTGACCTGGAGAGTCATTATAAGAGAAGGTCTTCCGCTAAGAATGGGTTTCAAATGTAAATGAGTGCCAAAAAAATCAATCAGATCTGAAGCACCGGTAGTAATTACCTAGAGGTATCAGTATCTTCAGGCTGTTAAGATGTTTTGGTCTCAAGGATATAGCAATGTCTATCTTGATGAAATAGTCATTTTTGTAGAGTGAAGAACTGAACTGGCGATTCTGACATTTTGGCTTTGTCAGTGGTGCCCTTCTAGTGACACGTAACAAAATGGTTGAAGCTGCTGTGGACTACTATGGTAGTATGAATGCTGAAATTTTTAAATCTTGGTACAAAGAAAGATTATTAAAATATCTTGCTGAACCATCTGTATTTGTAACAGACAATGCCCCATACCACAGCCATGCATTAAATCCTAAGCCAACCGCACCATGGAAGAAAAATGATACACTTCAGGACATGAATGACAAAACAATATCAGCTTCCCATCCTGTTTCTACTATTTCTGTGCTTCTTGAAATAATAGAGGAGCACATCCCTGCTGGTGAAAGAAAGAAGAAATAATGTGTTAGATGGGTTAGGCTCTTAATATGGAAAAATTGTTCTATGTTTACTACCATACCACTGCATCCTCAATCCCAATGAAATGTTGCGGTCTGAAATTAAAAGGAGGACAGCCTCAGAAAATCTGAGAAAGAAGCCTCTGTAAGATATATTTTTTTATCCCATCATTACAGATTCCCGGAATTTTTCTGGTTGCGTTTCAGCCTAGGGCTTATTGTGCTAGCTGTATTACTTTTATCTATCCCACTATAGCATGTGGCACAGCGATGGTTCCAACATTTTAACAATGGAGATGAAAAAATTTAAAGATTTACTATGTTCTGGAAGACCTAAAGTATGGAAAATTGAGGATACACACCAAGTTTTGCAAGAAAATCTGCAAAAAAGTACCCTAAGCATTCAGAAGAATTTGGTGCATCAAAAGATAACATACATCTACATATTAAGCCCCGTCCGATATGACTTAGCGTTGGAGGACGTACATTTCAAAATAAAAAATACACATTAAGCCACTTGGAAAATCATACAGAACCTGTAGATCTGTACCTCATGAACTGACACTTTGACAGGCTGAATGCAGAGTGGATAACTGTCGTCAGCTTATCTGTAATCCCATGGATGATAGATTTGTCAGGAGAATTGTCACTTGTGCTGAAAAATAGGTATGTTACCGAAAGCTTGATGCCTCAAAACAGTGGCTTGATCCCTACCAACCTGCCAAAGTTATCATTAAAAAGAATCAGTTCGGTCCCAGAGTAATGTGTGTCTGGTAGAATTTTGAAGATGTGATTCACTGGGAGTATGTTCCATATGGGTGGGCAATTGATGTGCATCTATTCTCTACCACTGAAATGAGTTCATGAAATTTTGAGATGGAGGTACCCAGCAAAATTAATCAAAATGGACTTCTATTGCAACAGGACAGTGCAACACCCCATACTGCACGAACAACCATGGAAACAATTCAGGAATTGGGAGGAATCAAACGGCTACCACACCCAGCATGCAGCCCTGATCTTACACCATCACATTATTATCCTTTTTGTTCCATGGGCCATTTTCTATGTGGAAGAAATTTTGACAACATTGAAGCAGTGCAAGTGGATGTTAGCAAATGCTTCACATCAAAAACCAGAGATTGGTACCATTGTGAGATTGTAAACCTTGCTGAACGATGACTCAAGGCTATGGAATCTAATGGTCTATAGTTTCAAAATTGGTGAATTGCTTGTCAGAACACATTTTAAATATTAATTTCCTTAAAAATGGCGTTACTTATGAGACAGCATCTATAAGTAGCTGACTTATTTACTGGTACAAATTATATTTTATGTAACTCTGTATATTCTCAGCCAATGATGAATCATATCTTAAAAGGTCATGAAATATTTTGTATATTATAGCTTTCATCCCAAGTAACATTTAAAATGGCACATTTTGACTAGCATTACATGACTCTTGGCTGAAAATAATGATGCTACCTTTATAGGGTAGCAGAATTGAGAATATATATGCAGTTATAATATTTTAAGCGGTTAATTTTCAGTACAGAAGGAAAACATTAAATATCGTACATTAAATAAAAAAAGTGTAAAATTATTTGTGGTTGGTTTATTGACACTCGTCACTTACTTTTTCATATATTTATGAGAGACTAGTTTCAAAGGCCCTGGCCTCCATTTTCAATCTCTTCCCAACTGTTGGGAAGAGATTGAAAATGGAGGCCAGGGCCTTTGAAACTAGTCTCTCATAAATATATGAAAAAGTAAGTGACGAGTGTCAATAAACCAACCACAAATAATTTTATATTAATTTTGACGTCACTGTTACTAAATTCCTCCAAACACACATAAAAAAAGTGTATTAACACATGTATATGACCTTTATAACGTGTGTTTGTTTTCAGATCTTATTACTAATTAACACTGGAACTTGTCTAATAATTATGTACAGGTAATTGGTTTAATAACATATTAGATGTGCAAGTGTATTTTTATTATCTTTCAGTGTGTTTTTAAAATCATTTGTTATACTAGAGCTAGTAGAGTATTTGCTCCACACTTTCCATTTTGACTTATACTTACCATAAACAGAAATAAAAAATACTTTTCTGATATCTTTCAGTAAAATGTAAAGAGTTTTCTTCACTTTAAGTGTAGTCACTTTTATATATTTATTTGGATTTTCCATGCAACAGTAACTGTGGATGATTCACATGCTTGTAAAAATACTATGACTAAAAATTTATAAACTATAACATAACAATTATAAAAATGCTTTTGGTTTCGTCATATTTTTAGCAGAGCTCATTAAATTGGAGATGCCAGTAAAAGGTGCTAACTGTCAAAAAAACTAATTTTTGAAAGAAAATCTATTGACAAATATATTCATTCAATATTAGTTTCATTTAAAGCCTAGGTTATTCTCAATGCACATATTTACAGAATGTCAAGAACAGAAACTACCAGTAAGAATGCTGAGATTCTTAGAGAATAATGTAGTTTGCAACAAATACAAGAGGAATTTGAAAGTTTAGTATGTCAATAGACCTGTGCTACATTTACAGTATCTTGTGTTATGATAGACTTCAGATAACTCTATAGAAGTGTTTTTAGTGAGTATGGAGTGAAAGTTGAAGAAGCAATATGAACATACAATATAAATCCATAATATCCTTAAACTAAAGTGCTAAAATTAGCAAATTTTGCAATTTCTGTATGTGGCAACATGGTTTCTAGATGAAATGTGGAGCATTGTCAAAGAACTACCTTCTGTAGAAATCTATTGTCATCAAACTATGACAGCTTCATCTTCCATTTAGCGTATGAAATGTCTTTTCTTATTTGAAATGTAGAATATTTCAACATTCTTATAGTTGGTTTTAATTCCACATACAATAAATATACCTACAGTTGAATCTGATTTAAACTATAATAAGGAGAAAAGGAAAAATTACTTATAACTCAGAATTTCTTATAAATAAGGTTTTGATAATGTATCACATTTTTAAAGTAATAAAATGGGCCTGCATCTATAAAACTACACAAATTATAAAGATATGTATGAAGCAAACATTATTTTGAAACCGGTCAGGCTTTAAACTATTCAATTATTTTGGCTTGTTGCACTTTTCCTGCATTAAATACATACTACTAATTTTGCGAAACATATTAACAAACTTAGAGCTTTTTCACTACAACTTTTCACATTGCTATAATGCCTACATAGCTGGCGTTCAAGACGTCCTGAGTTCAAATCTGGGTCAGGGAGAGTTATCTGAATAAGTTTCTTTCCAGGGTTTTCCATCACTGATGATTATACATTGCATGTGTAAGTAATTCCTAAGTCGAAAACAAATAAGGTTTTAGTTTTGTATCTATTAAGTGCCACCTCTAGGGGCCCGGGTTTGATCCCAGGCAACTGCAAAGTGAGATTCATGGTGGACAACATGGTGCTGGAACGGGTTTTCTCCGGGTTCTTCAGTTTTGCCAGTCCGCAAGCATTCCATCAATTGCAGTATCATCATCTTTCCTATCATTCATTTCGCCCTCATATACCATCCACTTCCTTCACCTTCACACCAGGAACTGGGCTGATCAGTTATCTTGGTTCTCTTTCGGATCCAAAGCTTCGGTTCTTCAGGCCCGACCTTAAAGGGAATAGAGGAACAAGAATCCCTTAACACTATGATAGTGGTACAACTATAGAAGTTAAAGAAGAAGAAGTGCCACCTCTCCTATGAATGTTACTTTCCAATGTAGCGTATAACAATTCTTTTTTCTTTTCTCAATGTTTGATTAAAAGCAACTGGAAGCCAAAACTGCTGTTCAGCAGTAAACACCAGATACCAAAAATTATCTTTACTTCTCATTTATTGCTATGACACTGTTGTACCGAAAGATGTGTACTAGCTAATGTCTTTGTTTTTTGTTTCTGTAGCCGAAAGTACTCTGCTCAGCTCACGACTTTGTCAGCTGCGATAAGGAAAATATATTTTGAGTATCTTTTAAGGTAGCATGTGTTGTATGCTCATTTAATTGCATAAAGCTCAGTTGTATTTCACTTAAATTTAGTATGTGTAACTGTGAATTACATATAAATGCTTTACGTATAAATAAGGTTCTATTAATATGTTTCTAAATTATATATTTTTTTAGGACCTGCAAATATTTATGTATAAACTACATGTAACTGGGTTATGTATAAAGCAGATTCAACTGTGTTTCTTTTATTCACCAAAGGCAATTAGTGCTATTAAATTGGATTTCCAAAGAAACCTTGATTGCAGTATAGTTTTCAGATTGTATAATAGAAATGTTTCAGTTAGTGATGAGAGTAATACATGAGTAATGAATGACTTTATTGAAACAACAATATTAGGATTAATATTAAATAAAAACTGACAGTATTACACTGTAAAATAAAATAACTTTACTAGTTAACATTGAAGTCAAATAAACACTCATTGCCTGACCAAAGTGATTACTTACATAGGAAATATCTCATATATTTGTCTTGTACAAGAATTGGTTTTGGGAAAATGTATTAAATGTTTATTAAATGTTTATTTGATTCTAATGCTAATTGGTAAAATTATGCTTCACAGACATATCTTATGTAAGACAAAACTTTTAGTGAAGCAATTTGAATGTTAGGATCAGCTGTTAATTAGTAAAGTTATCATGTATGTTTAAGCTTCATATGATATGTTTTGATAAATGTCATCTATATCAAGTACAAAATTATTTGTTGTTTGTTTGGATAAACTCTTTACCATTAATTCATTTTTAAGTTAGCACCTTATCTGACGATGCTCTCTGATGCTCAATATTCTATTGCCATAACATGTACTCTGTTTTCATTAAACATTCATTGTAATAGGTAAAATTTTAAACTCCTTTCTGAATTAAAATTGTTTCTTCTTGGCATGCATTATAATTCCAAAGCTTCATTGCTTAATACTATTTTTGCAGACAACAAATTATATATGGACGTTTTATAAAATATAACAGATACAAACGGTAAATTTTTTCTTCATTGATGATATTTAATAGATAATATAAATATGTACTATCTGTTCATGATATGAGGCACAATCTAAACCATGTTAAAATTATTACAGCCGGCATCTTTCATAGCTTTATGTACTCTTTCACTCTTTAGGAAGTCAAATAGTAGATAGGTACAGCATGTATATAAAATATATTTTGGCTAAAGGATAACAATAAGCGTAAAACATTGCACATAGGCTTTGAATGGAGAATTATTGTGCGAGTTACCTTTCTCTAACATAAGTGTATAAGGGAATTGGTTAAATCAGTCTCTGTAGTAAAGAGCACAAGTGTTATTCTAAGGTAACTAATGCTGGGTAAAACTTTAATGCTAAATGAAGGGGTTAGCTCAGAAACCAGCTCATTGCTGTTAATAAGTTGTTAAAAATAGTAAAACTACTTATATTTTGGTTGTGCACAGTTAGAAGTAAGCAGATGAATCATAATGAGAAATACATAGTAAGTTATTATGAATCTTTTAATAGCACATGAATGTTATAAGAATAAGGTCATGTAATTATAAAACAAAGACTACAAGACTACTAAAAATGATCTATTTAGTTTATTTTTCTATTTTTTGCAACTATTTTACTTAGGAGTCCTGCGCTATGGTATAGTGGCCTAGAGCATTGCACTTTGGTTCCCAGCCACGGAATATGACCAAGATTATCCCATCCCTGTGAGTTGTGGATTTTAAGTCCCAGGTATAGCACCGGTGCCTGCTCAGCATAATAGGAATTTGAGGAGCTACACTAGGTAGCAAATCCTGGTCTAGAAAGCCAACTTTCTGGGCAGGGATACCGTGATGCTGACCACAACTCCTCCCTGTATTGGTTGGATGATTGCTCATCTCTGCCATGCATATGTGGGCAGAGGCCTGCAGTCAGATTAGCAGGCTCTGGCCTGTTAGTGAGCAGTTATGCCATGGGTTATGTTATTTGACTTAGGATAATGAAACCAATAGTAAGTGAAAGAAAAACTTACCAAGTTTGAATTAAGTAATAGCAGGAGTAGCTCAGTTTGCTCATTTGGCAACCATTCAACAATTAGTAAACTAGTGAGTACAAGAGAAAAGTATGCATATTACATGTTGGAATTTCAAAGTTCAAATACATTTTCCTAGACATTTTGAAATAGAGAAGTCAAGTAATACCAAACAGTCCAAGTTTGATATTTGTAATTTTCACCAACAGGTTGCATGCTCGAGTGAAAGTCCACTATCTGGCTTCAGTCGTAAAAGAAACGGACAAGTGACGACCAACAAGTGGATAAAATTGGCTTTCCAAAAAATACCATAGAAGGATCTGTAATAGTAATTCCACAATAGAGAATATGGAAGGTATGACAAAATATTTGAAGATAAGCCATATCCTTTGAATAGAAGACCAAGTTGAGTAAAGTTACAGGAATACAATAGGTTGTTATTACAATAAAATATAATTATTTGCCATAAACTTCACTTATTTTTTAAAGAAAATTTATGAGCTTTCCACAGAATTCAAGAGACCACTTTCATGTTACACTCCCACATCTACCATTTTACTAATTGTTGCATGGTCACCCAGTCATCAAACAGTAGTACTTTCACTTCATTTAAAGCAGCTTGTTGAGATATCGTGGTATTGTTTGGTTCACTGCTTCAAGAGAATAGTTTACTAATAAGATCAGGAAGATCACTTTAACTGCTACATCAAGGTCTCATTTGTTGGTAAAATTCACAGTGTAAATGCTGTCCTCATAATGTACTTTAATATGAATTAATAAGTACTGTTTTCTGTTAAATCACTTAGGATGCAGGATAACCAACTATACTATACTTGCTTTATCCATTATTTGTGTTTGTTTCAGAATCTCCTACCGCATTAATTGATCATACTTGGTATTTGAAGTAAAGATATACTGGATTTACAAACGAAATAAACAGCTGCTGTTTGTCTGCCACATTATGAATCAGCTGACTTTCAGCATTAGTTTTTGCTGAAAATTCAAATTAGATTTTTTGGCACATAACTGGTTTTTAGAGCTGACCTCTTCAATAACTAAGCAATTCTTATGAGAAGCTAAACAAATAAAACAAAAAAATGTACCTAAAAGAAGATATAATGGATCTTATAACTCTTAGCACACAAAAATAATTTTCCTTATCTTAAATAAAGGCTAAAAGTTTATTCCACCAATAACACAGCACTTTGATGACTCAGGTAGCATAACATTTATATAGCGAACACATTTCTTAGTAGAAATGTGATTTAGTGGGATTATGTCTGTTCTTGCAGTCTGCTCACTAAACGTCTGAAGGTTTATTGGGTGGTGGGAAATGCATGAAGCCAGCCTTAATGCTCAAAGCATCACGCTGCACTGCTGATGCACAACTTGCTGACCACTCTGCATACAGACGTCTGTAGTGGCTGAACACTACCACAAGTAGGAATAACCCTGTAAGATAAAACAAATAATCAGGATATGATATTTTTTCAACTTTTTTCAACTTCAGTATTTTTCAACTTAAGCTTATATAGATAGAGTCAACATGAAAAATTCAATGCCATGGCCAGGATTTGAAGCATGGATCTCCTGGTTTCTGTCCAGTCTAATGTAAGTCGCCTCAAACAGTGTATCTCAATGTGAGAGCCCCTAGTGCTTTACTGGGGAAATATACGAGTCAAATGGAGAATTTAATGTCATGACAGCAAGTTGGCCATGGTAGCTCAATGGGTTAGAGCAACTGGAGGGAAACCAGGAGATCCGTGGTTCAAATCCCGGCTGTGGCATTGAATTTTTCATGTTGACTTGTATATTTTTCTCTTAGTTGAAAAAGAAAAAAAAAACAATATAGATAAAGGGGATGGTGGCACGTTTCAGTTAGTTAACCACTGACGCGTCAGCCCTTAGAGGGCTAAGGCCTACCAACCCGACTACCGGCCTCACGCCCACTTACGCACGGCAGAGGTAAGTTGTATTCATCCAACCGATACGGGGAGGAGATGTGGTCAGCATCTCGGCATCCCCCAGCCAGAATGTTGGTTTCCGTGACCAGGCCGCTTACCTAGCGTAAGCTCCATACTTTCCTCACGATGCTGAGTGGGCACCGGTCCTATACCTGGGACCTAAAATCGGCACTCCATGGGTAGGATCGAACCCGGTTCGCTTTCCATGGCCAGGGACCAAGGCATGCTGCCTTAGCCCGCTATGCCACGTCGCAGGACGGCATGTTTCAGTGCTCCTGCTAATATATGGCCTTTTGCTCCCTAGAGTAGGATTATCGGGTTCTTTTAATGAAATGTAAGAACACTAGTGGTCTAAAATTTAAGACAGTACACAAAAAATGCAGCACTTTAAATAAAAATTGTTTAACCATGTATAAATTGTTTTTGTAATTTCTCAAGTATTCATTGCACATGAACTACACTGCCAAAATAGAACAACAAAAACTCTCCTCCCCCCAAAAAAATTCACTTTTCTCAAAAATGTAGTCAAAAAGTAATTATATTTAATTTTATTTGACATAAAATATTTATTGTACACTACACAATTACTACAATAAATAGTTCACCTTCACTAAGTTTCTCATTCATTTCAGATTTTTGATAATAGTTCCATTATATACTCTTGATTAGAAGCTACATGCAAGTATACTGGAAACTAGAATAAAAATCTTAAAGCTAAGATTTAAGTACTTACGAACTATAAGTCACCATTGGGTTAAGTGATCTTGTATAGATGTTTCCTCATGGTCTACCAGGAAAATATGAGTCAGATGGGAAACTTAATGTTGTACTGGCAAGTTGTCATGGGAGCCCAGTGAAAGATCCATAGTTAAAATTTTGGCTACAGCATTAAATTTTTCAGTTCTGTGTTTACCTTTAATAATATTACTGTCTGACATTACTTTTTTATTTTTTTATTTTTGAAAGTAGGCTTTAAACTGCATTAAAAATAATAGTAAAATGTGTAGGTTGCAATAAACGCTAGCATAGATGAAGTCTATTCGGCAATAAATTGGAGAATTTAATGTCACAATGGCATGTTGGCCATGATAGCTCAATGGGTAAGAGCAACTGGACGGAAACCAGGAGATCTGTGGTTCAAATCTTGGACATGGCATTGAATTTTTCAGTTTGACTCTATCTATCCAAAATATTAGAAATTAAATTGGAAACATTACAGTGGCCCAACTTAATTATGTGAAACAGAATGTGTTTTCCTGATATAATGCTTGTTTAGCCGAGGGCCGATGCCATTTCCAGCATCTTTTATAAGGTAAGAGTTTTATACATGCTTTACGTGAGGAGTTTGCGTAGGAGCTAAGACAGCTGTGGCACATCCAATCATGCACAGACTAAATGCTGTGCACCCATTAGGTTTTATATAAAGAACCAACCGCTAATGTTATTGGATGGATTCTAATCACAGTGGAACTAAAATTTGAATGATATATATTAATATTAATTATCAAAAAGAGAAAACTATAATTGGTAAACATGACTGTTAAATCGAGATTTAACTGTATTGGAACACCACAGTGAAGCGAAATAATTATTAATTTATAGATGAGTCATATTTATTACACATCAGCTTTACTTACGTACCTATTTTGACATGTTTTGCAAACCATTGTTTGCATCGTCGGCTCTTATGCGACTAAAGCTTGATCCAGTGGTGTGACAAAATGGCTGTCCAAAAAATTTCAGTCCTTTCCACAATTCAATACTCTGAGCATAAAAAACTCTTTAGATCTGGTAGAAAAACTTCAAAATCTTAAACTAAACCCTCAAGACACTTTAGTATCCTTTGATGTCCGCTCCCTCTTCCCTAGCATTCCAATAGACAAACTTTTGATTCAACTTAAGAAATGGCTAACTTCTATTAACCTAGATGCCAATACTATAGAAGAATATTTGGCAATGACTGAAATATGTATACATCAAAATTATTTTGTTTTCGATGGAAAGTATTATAAACAAATATAATACAAATAAAATATTTAGTGATTATTTTCCGCTTATCTTAAGAAGTTGATGACAATACTTCTATCTTCTATTTGAAATAAATTTCGTAGACATTTGCCCACATCTTCAGTCAAACACACTTCATTGTCAAGGATACCATGTATTTACGTATTTACGTATTACCAACATCTGAAGAACTGTGTTTGACTGAAGATGTGGGCAAATGTCTACGAAATTAATTTCAAATAGAAGATAGAAGTATTGTCATCAACTTCTTAAGATAAGTGGAAAATAATCACTAAATATTTTATTTGTATTTTATTTATTATTCCACTGTAACTAGCTTCATTTTCTGTGTAATCAGTATTATAAACAAATTTCAGGACTAGCTATGGGAAGCCCGCTATCACCATTTTTGGCCAATTTATACATGAGCTTTTTCGAAACACATATAACTAAAGCCTTCCCTCATATTTTTAAAACATGGTACAGATACGCAGATGACATCTTTGCAATAGTGCACTACAAACAAATAGATGATGCTTTGAAACTTGAAACCTTCATACAATTCAGAGTAGAAACTGAAGAGGACTGTACTCTACCTTTTTTGGACCTTAAAATCACAAAAGGCAATGAAAAACTAGAATTTGGTATTCATAGAAAAGCAACACACACAGATAATTACATCAAAGCAAATAGTTTCAACCCAATTCCACACAAACATGCCACCGTCAACAGTCTCACACACAGATTAGTAAATCTACCCCTCAGCCAGCAAGAATATAAAAATAAATACAATCAAATCTTAAAAACTGCAATTAAAAATGGATATGGAAAAAACCTTGTAGATAAAAAACTAAAATCATTCAAACTTCAAAAGAGATTAAAACAGATCACAGCTCTCACACCAATAAAACAAGAAATTAGATTTGCTAAATTTACTTACCACCCCTGGGCCACAAAAAAGTTCCAAAAAATATTCAAGAAATACAATATAACATTGGCACCAAAAAACAATTACAAGATTAAAAACCTACTTAACAGTTATAATACTGATAAGATAAAACCAGAAGAAAAGTCAGGCATGTGAAAAAATTTACATAGGGAGGACAAAAAGAAACATAGGCACTAGAGAGAAAGAACACTTCAGGCACTTAAGATACAAAAATATTGATAAGTCCACAATAGCAGCTCAACATGATTACTTTACAAGAAAAAAAGTCAACTATCCCTCACAAATGCATTCATTAGAATTATATAAAACTAAACCAATAGCATCAGCATGTGAACTTTACAATAAACTTCCACCATACCTAAGAAGCATCCAAAACCATAACATTTTCAAAAAGGATCTTAAAAAGTATTGTATAAATGAATGTTTCTACTCAATAAAAGAATTTTTAAACAAAGAATTGTAAATACAGTAAATTTGTAAAAAATAATGAATGAGTATTTATGTACTATAGTAAATAACTTGTACCATTTTATTTCTTTGTTTTGTACATATACTTTGTAACCATGACGTGTCCAAAAACATGTATATGTTTTTAAAGTATGAATAAAAAATGAATGAATGAATGAATAATGAATGAACGAATGAATTTCTGGTCTGAAAATCATGAAATTGAAGACAGCACTGAATTACTAAAATAGATACAAAAACAAGTGAACTTGTCATATGGGACAGAATATGCATAGAAAAACATAAAAACCAACTAATGAACTTTGAAATCCCTCCAGAAGAGAATCCCTCATTTAAGTTCATCACTAAATCAACAGATGGCAGCAGCAACTCCAGAATTACCCACACCACTGGATCAAGCTTTAGTCGCATAAGAGCCGACGATGCAAACGATGGTTTGCGAAACATGTCCTCAAAATAGGTACATAAGTGAAGCATTCTGTAATAAATACGACTCATCTATAAATTAATAATGACTGTTAAAATTAATATTTTCCTCAAAGATATAAGCAGCTTGAATTGAATACATTTTACTTACTCTGTTGGATGTAGAGGCCTGTAAGCAGAGCAATCATGGGGGTTGCATGACCCAGGATTACACACACCAACAAACCAGCAAGTGTAAATACAAGACCAATCATAACAACACTCAGCCATGGTAGAAGGAACTGTCGTATGTGCTGAAACAGTCATTAATTGTTGTCAACAATTTTACTTAACTGAGTACTTTCAGTTCTGTTGAAAACAGCTGTATTACATTTATAAAATGTGGTGTAGAAAATATTTGCTTGCCTGTATTAGAACCTTTGTTTTCTATGCTTGAAAGAAACTGGTGATTTAAATCACTTCATCAAAATGTTCTCTCTTTTGCCTATTTTGAAACTTAAGGGAAGCTTTACAAGTTAAATAAAATATAATTTCCTAAGGATTTTCCTTAAGTTACATTGAAATCTCTTTGTACACTCACCATAATTGATCCATATAAGAGGAGCATACAGCTGATGAGATGTATTGTGGTGATTGCAATAGCAGCGTACAGTCCAATGATCATAACTGAAATCAATATTGTTCATATAATATAGCTATAAAAACACTTGTTAAATATATGATTTTCTTCTCATATTCCCATTTTTGCTTTACAAAATAATGAATATTTGGTTTTTTATTTAAGTACTTCACATTGCATATTTTAGACCTGTTGAAATTGACTCTGTGGTTGACACATCTTATTTATAAACTACGCTATAATGTAAATTATATAACCAATGTAAATTTGCTTTATTTTAGAGTACCTAAAACTCAGAATAGTTATATGTAAATAGGTTTTAAAATATACAATCATTTACCTGATAATGTAAAACACTTATGTACATATTAAACAATTTAAACCTAAAGTAAATGCATGGTTGGTGAAACATCCATTTTATTTCATTCAGGAATATTTTAATCATAAACTGTATATTTGACAAAATAATTGTGTGGCTGTTTTATTTATACGTCAAATGCCTGTACTGTGCCTAAAGACAAATAAAACCACTACTACTATATCTTACTGTTTATATATTCATTAGTTATTGTTCCTTTCCTCTTTTAGCAATCCATTTCCATTTATTTTATATCTCTAATAAATGTGCCCTATATTTTTCCAGTTTTTGTTTAACATTCAAGTCAGTTTTCCTATTCATTATTTACCACACACTTTCTTTTCTCCAAATTTCAGTTTCTCCACATTCATATCTTCTTTTCCCCACATAATATGTGTTTACCACTGGGTAGTTATTTTTTTTATCTTTTAGCCATCGCTTTCCCCCTCTCTCTATACTGATTTTTGTTTGTTCCAATGGCCATATTGGTAGCCATTCTCCTTTGGAGCACATTGAGGTGTTAACTCGTATTCGTTGGGTTTTAATCATTAGATCATGCACACATTCACACTCTCATTCATACTGCCAGACTCTGGGGAAGATGAGGAATTATCTTGGTCGGAGAAAAATCCCCACCCCTACTGCCAGGAATCTTACTGATGTTGTCTCTCTCCCAACTGATTTTTATTGGAACTTAGAATACTAGTGATCTCTTCCCCGTTACTGGACTGGAAAATGTTTGTCATTCCTCAGTATCTTCTTGCTCTTTTTTTGGAAACCTGTATTAATTGTTTCTTATTTTTCCAAATATTTTCCATGCCATATTTTCTAAATTATTTCTTAAATCAGTTATTCAATATGTAGACTTGTTTCTTTTCCTTTTTAACATTGTTTTAGCAAATTAATATAAGCATAACAAATATGGTTAGTTGATATTTAATGTTAAGCAGTTGGCAATGAAGTCATTTGCTCTCTTGCACTCCAGTATTTTGATGTTATCTTGGTATGTTGACTAAAGGTTGGGCAGCGGAGTAGTTTGTTTATATCCATCTCTTCTATAAGCATACAGAGGAGATTTCACTATACCAATCCTGAATAAAGTTTATATTTAACTTTTTTGTATCTGTTTAAAATTTGGCACCATAAATGATGGTTACATCTCCATAAGAGGAGAAAGGTATGAACAGGAATAAAAAACGAAATAATCCCCTACGCCTCATATATTCTAATACCATCAGGTTCAAAGAAAACAAGAGTTGAGTTAAAAGAGGGAATCTGATATAAGGAAAGAAAGAAATATCAATCCAGGTCAGTAACTCACCAAGCTGACCAGTGCTTATTGGTGAGCAGACCTTCCCTTTAGTTCATCATATAATTTTGTTTGGATCAGTTCTTTAAAGTCTTCAGATTACGGAAGCAATTAAAGGGTCACCTTTCTATTATAACAAAATTGATATGTGATTACTAACAGCTGTATCGCGTGAAGGTGAGGAATTGGACATTAGACTTTTGTCCAAGTCAGCTCCTTTAAGCCTTCAATTAATCTTTAATTAGAGGATCTCCTCCCTGTTAGTAACAAAAGTCTTTCCGCAGCTGCATAATAAATATTGTAATAGATAAAAAGGAGCAAAAACACAACAATAAATATTACAAAAGAAATGATTGTCCAGAGTTGAGGGCCATGGTCCATTGGAAGCTCTTCTTCCAAGACAAGCCCAAATAATCGTTTTCCATGTAATGTCACCGGCAATTAAATTTATAAATATTATTTGAGAAATATAATGAATATTATAGATCTATGCTTAGGGGTTCCTTAAACAACCAATATTTTAAAAATGTGGGGAAGTAACTATTCATTAAGTTACTTAAAAATATAAAAACAAATAAAAGTAACAAGCGTACATAAAAATTTGTGAACAAATTTAGTATTACTGAGTCAATTTAGTGCACATCACTGTCACAAAGTACAGCAGCTCTATGTAAGTTGTAAAAAAATATTTACTAGAAAATGCTTTTTTTATAGTAATAAAAGATTTGATCCTACATTGATCTTATCCATTTTTGTAATAATTTGTCATTTTCACGTTGGACCTTCGAGATTGAAAATGGAAGTAAGAGCTTCCGAAAATTAATTTCTCAAAAAATAAAAATGTAAATGATGGAATGTTAAAAACTGACTACAAATAGTTTTTTCAATTAATTTGGATGCCACTGTTACTAAATTCCTCCATAAATGATTTTTATAGTTTAGAAGAGTATAAATTAAGTGATGTAAATGTAAATACGAGGGCTGTTCAATAAAGAATGATCACAATATTTTTTTGACAACGTACCTTTACTCATCCTCATAATTTTGATGGTCCTTCTCAAAATACTTTTCCCTGAATGCGATGCACTTGTCCCAGCGTTTCTGCTAGTCTTCAAAGACATGCTGGAAACCATTTTTGAGAGATCCTTAAAAATCGTCTCCGCAGCCTTCACCACTGCTTCTGATCATGGATAATGCCTCCCATGAAGGTGTTTCTTCAAGTTAGGGAATAGAAAAAAGTTATATGGGGCTAAATTCGGGCTATAGGGAGGGTGAGGGATGCACTTCATGTTGATTTTTGTAAGATATTCAGCGACAACATTGGCAATATGCGGCTACGCATTATCGTGGTGCAGGTCTTATATAGGTCTTATATTTCCTCGATTGTCCACCATTGGGCGATCCTTGCTGTATATGCATTTTCAAACGTGTTCATATTGGGTAAACAGCGTCACTTTTTATGTTAACAATAACAATAAAGTCAACTCTTCACTGGCTTCTGGATCCAGCCAACTTCATGGACAGGATCCAGCCAACTTCATGGAAATGTGGTCTTTTGCGCCTGATATGGACTTGCAGTGTTTCCAGGACATCCCTGTAGTATTGTCCAGTTAGTGATGTGTGTGCAGGTACAACAAGCTGATAAACCATTCCATGAATATCAAAGAATGAGATGACCATAACTTTCCCAGCAGAAGCAACCACGTTTGCTTTTTTTGGGGGTTGGTGATGAAGGATATTTCCACACTGAGCTTTGCTGTTTGTTCTCAGGATCAAAATGATGTAGCCAAGTTCTATCAGCAGTAATTACGTTTGTAAGAAACTCTGGATCTTCCTCTAACATCAACTTTAACTGCATGTTACCTCCATTGCAGCGGTAGGCGATACTGAATATGTCTGAACTTGCCTGGTTCTCACAGGCGGGAACCAAGAGTACCAACAATGAAACTACTATGACATGTTTGTTTCACATTAAGCTAACAGAATATAATAAGATTGAATTTTAGTGCCAAAAATTATGATGTAAAAAAATTATGATCATTCTTTATTGAACAGCTCTTGTATATATAAATTGTCTTTTAATGGCTATATTATTGTGTATTGACAATAAATGGAAATGGAAATACTAAGTCCACATCTTCCCATTCATTTTCAAGTGCCCATATGTCAATGCTATAAAATACTCATGGCCTCAACATGAGCTATGTACCCCTTTCAACCAGGTCACCTCCATCTCTGGCATTTTATATATGTGGGTATGTGAGATTTGTAGTGGACAACACGGCACTGGACAACACGGTTTTCTCTAGGTTTTATAGAGCAGATGATCCTTGTTTCAAGTCACAGCTATGGAATTTAAATTTTTAGTTCTGATTCTACTTTTGAGTCTGCCTTCACGGTTTGTGTGTTAGAAGAATCAGTTATCATTAACCACCCTTATGAATGAAAGTCTGTTGCTTTGTTTAGATTTTCTGAGCACTGATATAGTTGCATTTTGCTAATAGTTACCTGCTAATAAAAATTATGAGAAATAATTAAATATCATAAATGCTCTATCTAAAGAAAAGTTATGACAATTGTACAATTGCACATCTAATAAATAGAATTGAATTAACATTCCTGCTAGGAATCATGTAACAAATTTAGCCATTTTAATTTAATTAATTTAATTATACTTATGTCCTCCAATATTAAGTCATATCGAACGAAAAATGAAATGGGTGACAAGATGCTCATATGAGTCCAGGGTCCATAGAACTTAGAGTTACCCAACATTCATTAGTTATTGTAGTGTTCATAGATCTAAGTAAAGCTTTTGATTGCATTAACTTAGAACTACTAATAGTAAAACTAAACAGATATGGGGTACAAGGAATTGCACAAGATTGGGTTGAATCTTATCTAAAAAAGCGAATGCAATGGGTGGAAGTAAATTTTAAGAACACAAAGGGAGAAATTGAAAATATTAAGTCAGACTGGGGATATGTAACATCAGGTATACCTCAAGGTTCAAAATTGGGACCATTTTTATTTTTACTTTATATAAATGACCTTTTTGAGTTGATAAGGAAGCATGGTTGTACTGTAATAGGATATGCAGATGATATAACCATAATAATAAATGAATCTACAGAAAGAGAAGTGGAAGATAAAGCAAAGGAAATCCTAAAAATAGTAAAACAGTATTTCTTAAACTTAGACCTAATGATAAATTTAAATAAGACATGCTGGATAAAGTTCGATCTCAAGAAGCGTTCAACAAATATAAAAATTACTGTTGATGGTGAAAGTATTCCAGAAACATGCCAAACAGAATTTTTGGGGGTAGTAATTGATAAACACCTAGGGTGGAAGCAACACATAGAACATATAATAAAAAAACTAAATAAAGGTATATACATAATGAAACAAGTTAGACGAACTATGGATAATAAAACCTTAAAAAAGTGTGTTATGCATTTATCTATTCACATATAAAATATGGGATATCTTTATGGGGTAATATAAATGCAAAAGAGGTGTTAAAAATTTTCAGATTACAAAAGAAAGCTATACGAATAATTGAAAATGTTGAGAGAAGATCTAGCTGTAGGCAGATATTTAAGAAGCATAACATTTTAACTGTTCCATGCATATAAATATATGAAAGCATTAAATATGTAATAGAAAGGAATACATGTAAAAAGAACTGTATTGTACAGTCATATAATGTGAGAAATAAAGCTGACTATTTTAGGACCACATTAAGGGGAACACTAAACAACAGATCATTAGAAAGTATCGGAAAAGACATGTATAATAGATTGCCAGGTAAAATAAAGAATACTAAACTATGTAATATTAAGAATATAAAAAGGTATTTGTCAGAACAAGCTTTTTATAGTGTGGAAGAGTACAAAGCAAAAAATGGAAAATAAACAATGTACATTTTAGTTTCTAAGCAGTGCATATAGTAGACTTTTGGGTGTATATTTATGTTTTCTTATAATGTAAAATGACGTATCCTCTGTATGAAATATAGAGGATGAATAAATTGAAATAAATTGAAAAATTAAATTGAAATTTCAGGATAAGGGAAAACCTGGGAAAAAGCTTTATCCAGATAACTCACCCTGACTGAGGTTCGAACTTGGGATGGTTTATGGATTGTATGGGTTATAGCATGTCAAATTGCACAAAACATGTAATTCTCTCTTTTTTTTCTCTCTTTGTTTTTTGAAGTATAGTTAAAAATAACTAGTTAAATAAATTAGATATTTGCATAAATTCATAGACACCATTTAGAAACAAAAGTGTTTGAAATTGAGACATCAAAGGTAAAATTCTTCCCTCAAAACTAGCTGAGGTACTTCTGAATCTAAGGCCACAGTACCTAATATATAAGCTGAGACTTTCATGGCCGACATCTTAAAGATAAATGATATGTTCTGTGCTTATCTTTTATGGTCTAGAAGTTCTTGAAAAATGAACCGACATTTTGCCAGGAACTGCACCTAGTAGATCACCTCCCTCATGATACTAGGCACAGTTCCTGGTGAAACGTCAGTTCATTCTTCAGGAACTTTTAGACCCCCATAAGCCTGGAACATATCATTAATCCCCACAGTATCTACTTACCAAGTGCTACATGTTGCCCTCTGTGCAACCTTATTTCATTGTTGCTAAGGTGATGTGGCAGAACATGGACAGAAGTATCATCAGCATCAAGGTAGTAATATGATGTACCAGCACTGTTCTCCTGTATATCTGCCTGTAACATGGCTGCTATTTCCTGTGCATGGGCTGATGCCAGTAGCAGCAGAAACAATGTGATTGCTGACATAAGCTGTAAAACACACAACAATCAGTTACAGTGTTTCAAAGATTACAATTTTAGTTATTTATCCAAATAATTAATATTATTACTCACCAGCTCTATGACAGCAATCAGCATTGTCCCTTGCTTTAGGGTGAAAACGTAGCAACATGTTCGTAATGGTATGATCATCTTGGCTTGCCACCTTTAAGAGAAATTTTAATACAGTATTAATAACTTAACCTATGCCAACCTATGTACATAGATGTAATGATCAGTGCTTGATCTCTGATGACCTATCTTCCTTTAATTATTTATTAAAGGCATTGCTATTATGTACATAAATCCTTAACAAGGGTCCCAAGTTATAAAAATGCATATGCATTTATTTGTTCATTCATGTCTCAAACTAGGGATGAGGCAATTTCTTCCAGTTGTTTGTGCTGGGCAAGTTGAATTTCCATACTCTACTAGAAATTTTTCTCATGCGCGTTTGTACGCTAGCTTGACTTGGTATACTTGAAAACTTTGAGGGCTGCCTTCAAGAATCTGACTTTAACTTTTTACCATTTGTAGTAGGTCTCTATAGCTTAGCTTTTCGCAGTAATATACTTATGTATGTCCTGTAATATACGAAGTGTGTTTTTAAAGCAAATAATGTTTAAATATTTTGGCTCTGCATTCGTGGTTTTGAGCATGCGCGATCACTTTCTCCATTCATTAGGGAGCCAGAGATGCAGCTATAACCTCATCGCTTTGTGATTCCCTCTTGCTAGAGCGCTTCTAAATATTGAAAACAATCGAATCACCTGCCGACGGTGAAGTTAGTGATTTTTTTTTAACAGCTGCCACCCTCCTGGAAAACCACAGAAGTGGCTGTCAATCAAGAAGTCCTTCAGTTTTCAAGGGGACTACATTTTACTTCATGCAAGCACCTGTCATTTGTCCAGGAAGTCGTGGCAGATGCGAAATCAGACAAGCACATTCGTATATCGGGAAAGTCACAAAAAATCCATGGGAATGTCAACGGGAATTGAACTAGTGACGTGCTATGAGCCTTAAGTAACTATGGAGCCATATTACATGCTGACTAAAGTTATAATAAAGCCATAAGTGTGTAAAGGTATATAAATTATCTCCACAAGCCTATATAACTCACCTTATGAATTGTTTATACTGATCCCAAAGTACAGTCGGTGGAGTATCTGTCTACTATGCAAATGTTACCTGTCGGAGCACAGCACCGCACGTAGACCGCAGTGTGCCCTGCTGCTTCTAAGTGGAATGAATGAAGGGCAACAAGTTCCGGAAGACGATGTAGCTAGCAAAGACGGGGTCCCTAACGATTCCAACATGACAGCAGTTCTAGCCACTCATAACCTTGCTATTCCGGTTATAGACGATACATTCCCAGGAAGGAAGGATGTCCCAGCGTCCCACCAGGGAGAAATGTTACCAGAGCATCGCGTCCCAACACATCACCTGGTCTTACAAATCTGTCACAAATGAAAGGAACTGATGGACAGGAAATTCTCTGTAGAAGGGAAACCACCCTGGACTCGGCTATCGCCCCGAGGAAACCATGGGGGGAAAAATGGTCAGAATGCTTGCCCTGACGGGAATTCAACCAAAATATGACCCTAGTGTATTACAATGGAATTGCCATCTCGTTCGAATTCACAGATGAACCTGAGAGATGTTTCTTTAAGCAAGTATGATGTGTACATGTGAGCGTACTTGAAAACATTTAACATCAGTTCTTTTGTAATCCTTTCGCCCATTAAATCAAGTTTTAGGTTTGCTGTGCATATACCTGAGGATATGTAGTGAATCATAAATATATTTTTAGTGCCAATTCCACATTGGTAGTGATAAAAAATAAACGCATTAAAACTATTTTTAGTAGAGTGAGATTACAATATAACTTTTGGCTTCTTTGTTCTTTTTTTATTTTAGAGTTTTCCCCAGTTGTAAATTATTTCTTATTCATCTTCTTAAAAGTATTATAAGTAATTTGAATGAAGCCTAGCTTACGAAATATATACTCTACAGTAAAGTAGAATATTTCAGGTGACTTCGTCTGTAGCCGACATTTGGGAGGCCCGTGTTCGATTCCCGTAGCCGACCTACCTGACCCATTACTTTTTCGGGGGTTTTTCCGGGTCGCCAGGTTAATTATAGATAGGTTAATTATATCCATCGAATTTCCTGTCTCTCCATTTCATCTCCATTATCACTTAACATTATCTGTCATCTGGAGGTCTCTTTCAGGGTAGAAGTGTTGGCAGGCATCTCGGCGTTGCATGGCAGGATGATATTCCCTTGGTAAAACTTCTTCCTCCGCTAGGACGATCTCCGAATCCGGTCTGGTGGGGACGTTTCCAGACCACAGTAGGGTGGGATGCCGGTTGTTCTGGCCTGCCGGGGAGATTCCAACTGGTAAAGTGTAGGGATCCTGTGGTGTGGCCGCCCTCTGTCTCCTTTTGCCTCATCTTTCCTCCCGGGGTGCCCCACTTGGGGCATAGGTACAATAGATTAAGTTTGGACCTCCGTAGCATAGTTCAGTCCAGTCCAAATTTTATTGCAAGTAAATTCAATAAAAATTTTCATGCTTCTAGTTCAACAGTTTTAAAAATAATTATAGTTTGTATGTATTTTAGTTAATTGATGGAAATTAATCATTTCTTCACACTAGCCGTATATAGGCTAAGATTTTTGATAGATAGAGTCAACATGAAAAATTCTATGCCATGGGCGGTATTTGA
Organism: Mantis religiosa; assembly: GCA_030765055.1. Taxonomy (NCBI): domain Eukaryota; kingdom Metazoa; phylum Arthropoda; class Insecta; order Mantodea; family Mantidae; genus Mantis; species Mantis religiosa. The sequence goes on from CM060955.1 coordinate 96,285,328, forward strand.
ACCACGGACCTCCTGGTTTCCGTCCAGTCACTCTTACCCTTTGAGCTACCATAGCCAAAGTGCCGTCCTGACATTAAATTCTCCATTTGACTCATATATTTCCCCGGAAGACCACTAGGGGCTCTCACATCCGAGATACACCGTTTGTGGAGACTAGCGTAAGTACCTGAGTCCCAGGCTTCATCACTTAACTCTTACTATTTTAGTTAATTGATGAAAATTAATCATTTCTCCACACTAGCCGTATATAGGCTAAGAGTTTTGATAGAGTCAACATGAAAAATTCAATGCCATGGCCGGGATTTGAACCACGGATCTCCTAGTTTCCGTCCAGTCACTTCGCATACAAACTTCCTGGCTCTTGAGGGAAATTATCCTGTCAGAATTATTCCTTACCTTCTACTGAGTCTATATGAGTGAATGCATGCAATAACATCATTGGTCATAAAATCCAGTGTAAAACAAGTTACATACATCAGCGTCTGTTTCCGAAGTCAAAGTTCCTTGTGCAGCTGCAGTATATGTGTATAATAAAGAAAAACATTGATACAAATCGATAGTTCTGTCCCCATTCTATTGTATAAAGATCAGAATTCGCAGCGCTCACTGTGAAGAGACCGTATCGATCTCGGTAATGGTGTGGTGATTTTTTTCTCCTGTCCTCTGAGAAGAGTGGCACTAGATGCACTCTTTGGGGACCATTTGAGCAACAAAAGTGGCAGCTCCTGGTTTGGCAAACCGGCGTTCAGGAGAAGTGACTCAAAAGCCTTGTTTATTCGTCCCCAACACTACGTAGCGGCCTTACGATCGCCTTTGGCCCCTCTTGATTTTTTCTAGAATATCTACTAAAGATTAATGCATTAAGAATTTTTAAAATGTACGAAGAGCACAGTACACGTGTAATTGCGTAATGAGTTGTATAACTACAAAGTGTGAGGAATCTTTATGATGCGCCTCAATTTTGGTTTATTGGTTCAAAATTAAGGCTAGTCTATATGAAGATTTCCTTAAGAAGTACGTTTTTAGACAAACTGTTCACATCAGTTTGGAATTTCAACTAGGTAGAATGTCATCTCTTTGTGCATCGTCTCACAACTAAGCGAGATAGTTTCACAGTAACTATGAAGCTCAGGTTTCAAATTTGTTGGCTCACCACGCCGATATTGACTTTCTTGAGGCTTTCCTAGATCTTAGGCGATTGCTGGAGGGCTTCCTGGATACAGCGAATTTTCCTGTCTCCATATTTTAAGTTCATTACCTCTACATGTTTCAGGATCTGGTGTAGTGGTGAAATTTGTTTGGGACAATTGTCTGCCCTTGTGTGAGAACCAACCTACAACAAGACCTACCGTTTGAGGAAGGTTTGTATAGGTGGCCTCTGTTGCGTCCGAGTCTGCCACTTCAGATTTGGTCACCTTCTACATCCTCATTTCACCACTCCCTCCTAAATTTCAGCAGGTATAGCTGTGCTGCTCGAACGGTTACACTGTCTTTATCTTTGTTAAGAGAAACATCTCAGATAACGCACTGATTATTCTTGTAAAGTCTGTGTAGTTAACGCGTGTGCACGTCGGCTTCTGCCTTTGACGAACCCTTATAATCGTTTTACAACCCCCGACCCTCCTTCTCCCAGACCGTTCTTCAAGGTTGCCACCTTTCTCGATACGTCATGGGTATCGTACGAGGTTTCGTCTAAATAAATTATCTTATGTCCATTACTGCAAAACTTCCTAGTTTTCACACACACACACACACACACACACACACACACACACACACACACACACACACACACACACACACACACACACACACACACACACACACACACACACACACACACACACACATATCGCCAAGCTACAATTCTACTGGATTCCATAATAACCCTTATCTTATTCAAAGTGCAGTATTTGAAACCCAGCTCCTATAGGAGACCGCGCAAAGTGAAGCGCCCATAAGGAAAATCACAAATTTCTTGCAAATGTGCAACCAATTCGTCTGAGGTGGGTGCTCTCCTTTTTGCATAGAATCTATAAATTTCTCGACGAATTAAATCGCACGTAAAATTATCTACTTTAGAGAAATGTTTCCTTTTGTTTTCACACTTGATCGGCGTCTTTGGTATTCCTTTCGTCACAATATTTCTCACTGTATTTCTGTGAAAATCCAGAATTTATCATAAGATTTATTGCATGACCCCTTACCAAGATTATTTGTCAGCACATATTTATATGTGTTCAAAACAAGCGCTTGAATTTGCTTAGAAACAGTTCCCGTTATAACTTTGTTATTTTTTTTAGGCTTTTCCAGTAATATAATTCGGCCCAGTTATTCACACTGTCTTCACTTGGATTATTTTCACTTGATTGAAAGTCATCTCTACTTCACTTGCATTTACCACTGCATTTCCCTCCTACCGTCTCCACATTGTGACAACACAACGAATTTCTGCACGTAATGAAACAGATCAACTAGAAGTTGGAACTTTGGCAACTGAGACTCCACGTGGAGTAGACATGTGACTGTCACTTCGAGAAAATCAGGGTTGCTATTGGTCCTCAACGACAGTGTTCCATTTCTGAAGTGTGGAGATAGATTTATGACGGTCATTAGTGGGCGGGCGGCTCAGGTTCCTTTGACTCGGAACTGCACATGCGTTAACTAAACAGACTTTAAGAGTGACAGGGATACTGGCGCGCTTCTCGGTCATGTGCTAAGCACCAATTAACGCATCACATCAGCCAATGGAATGACAGATGCTATCTCCACGTGGAGTAATCTATATGTTATCTGAGAGGTTTCTATTAACAAAGTTAAAACCAGGGTAAGCATTTGAACAGCACGACTATACAATAAGCTTCTTTTTGTGTTAACGTCCGCAAATCTTCCTTCAGAACTAATCTGATTTATTGTATCTTCCACCCTTTTCACTTACACTTCTTTTAAATCATTTTTTTTGCCTTGAACTTGGTATAAGATATAAATTTCTTATAGCGAATTTAAGGAATATTTAAAGGAAGCTTTGTATCTCGTAGAAAATCGTTAGTAGCTAAGCAAACTAGAGGCTCTAAAATAGTTTGTGTACTACTTCAAATCTGCGCTGTCATTTGTTTCTGTAATCAATGTTTATTCTTTGTGACTTTAGCCAAAGAGGTCAACCCAAATAACAGCCATAATAAAAATAGCTAATCACTATTGGATATTGTGATAATCACTATTTGATATTGTGGTAATCATTATTGGATATTGCATCAGGTAGTGATGTTAATTGTTTCTTATAAAGTACTTGGGATTGAACAAACATGTATACGTCAAAATCGTGTGAGAGATAATTTTAAAGGCCCCTTATTGCACTAGTGATACTCACCTGCAAAACTCTGCAGTCGTCCGTTAGAGGCCTCTGCGTGTGCCATGCCTAATTACTACTGGAAATTTTGGACCCTGTGTGTCGAGGGAAAAATAAATTCGGTGCCTTCCAAATGTCTTCGTCGTGTAAGTGTGAGTGGGAAGATGACGAAACAACATATGAAGACGCTTTTTTCTGTTAGTTTTGGATCCATATTTTTCAAGAAAGTCATTAATACTTTGTAACTGCTAGTTCAGACATAAGGGTGAATAAGTACTAATGGAAGCATCTGGCGGAAAAGATGTAGATTTAAAAATCATACCACCTAAAACTGCAAAATATGAACAACTTCTGGATGTATATTTCTTCAGGAAATATAAAATATATGCCAAGAGAATAAAATACTTTATTACACTACGTTCTAGTAATATGCAGCCAAAATTGCATGACAATATCATGAATTTGCATTCTGTCATTTACAATCAGTTATCTGTAGGAGTATATGGACCAATGCTTCGTTATGTGTGGCAGAACGCTGGCTACGATATTGGTGAACCAGTGGACAACTTCAAAGGTGTAATTGACGTGGTGTTCAACTAATATGACAGAATGTGCAAATATACTGTGAGTAGTTTATTGAAAGTACCCATTTACATTTACAGTTAAGAAATCTGCATTACGTATGGCGTATACAATGTCATTTTCAGTGATATGCAGAACATGATTGCAGAGTTTTGCAGAACAATGACACCCACCAGCACACTGAGAGGTAACGTAATGGTCCTGAAACCGAACTTTCATACAGATATGTCTGTTCGAGCTCAAGTACTTTCCTTGTTAGTTGTTCCTAGCACATTACGAATATATATTGATTTGAGTTCTGTCCAATTGGACTTTAATACCTTAAATCATATGTTTACCTTTCTTATAAGGTAGTAATAAATAAACACAGCAGATCAACAAACTGAGGTTTACAACTGAAACATCAAACACAGGTTACATCATACTACCTGTTTATCTAATAAATGCAAAACACTTCTAAGTTCCGATGTAACTAGTGGAAATCGTTACTTCAGTTTCTATAATTCGAAGTACACCAATTAATATTCGCATCTGTGTCTCTTCGTAAATTGGTATACAACTGAACGATGACGTTTCTCACTGCAGTGATCGCAGTTTTCATTCACTACTAGCGAACGTTGTGTGAGGCGTGAGCACAATCATTTCTATACTCCAACCACTTTAGTTGTGGTTTGCAGAATGTCCCAGGGACATATTAAGACTTATAAGATGAAATACATTTTAAGAAACTGATTTGTTGCAACACTATTGATGTTAAATGGCTGAGCGATCTCTTTGAGGGGGAGGACACATGCTCCTGTACCCTTTAATGTCGACTAACACTGGGCTATAAGCTTAAAACGCTGAATAGAATAATAAAGAAGCGTTTAATGACAAGGGTATGTCAATTATGTGACAATTTGAAGAGTTCAGGTGTAAAAGAGCTATAATCATATATTTGAGCCTGTTATGGAGAAGAAATAGTTGAGATTTTCATAACAAACAGCTGGTACTACATGGCAAAGCGAGAAAGCATATCGGAAAAAGCTCGCAATACAGAGATGTTTACCTCAGCTGATCGCATACACACGGCGAGTCCAGTGTATGTCTAGTCTGTTCATATATAATCATGTCTTCTGGACAGTAATGTGTCATACATGGTAGGCACGAGAAAACATATCATAAAGACACACGCAGCTTCCAACCGCTCTATTCTGTTTCGTAACTTACTGTACGTACTTCTAATGGACTAGATAAGACCCGAAAAGGAACGATCGCAGCGTTGGTCATCTGAAGGTCAATACGTCTCAACGGTCTGTCAAGTATACTCCTCTTATATTCCATATAAAGAATAACTGGATAACACGGATGGCGATCGTCTGGTAGCAAGTATCGGTATGAATGACATCGCTCTGCGTTAGCCTACCTGATGCACCTACGGAGGGTAACAGCATTATTGTGGTTAAGAGTAAGGCTATGTAGTTTTCTAATAATTCTGTTTACAGTGTTTAATTATCATGATGGCAAGCCTGTGTTTACTGCGTTTATACTTGCTTGAACAGTTTGAGTGGCATTGCTCTTAGAAATCAACCATTTCTAGGTTATTAGAAAAATTAAAATACACGTGGTCCGTGTAAGGTAACAGGAAACATTGAGAATCAACTGCGGAAAAGTTAGGTGAAATAAGGGTTATCATAGAATGAAGTACAATAAAATCAATGCCATGCATTATAACGTATACTTTATGACAATAACTGACCTGCTGCTCCTTAGATTTAAACCCATGTGATTATCTGTGGACAGTGCATAAAGATAAAGTTTATGCAAAAATTACCCATACATTTGACAAATAAAAACAGTATCAGGCATGCGTTTTCGAATATTTCGAATGCAGAAATTCGGCTGTGTCCAAACAACGCTTGTGGCGTAATGGTTAGGGTGACCGACTGTGGCGCAGGAGTCCCGCGTTCGAATATCCTCGCGTTTTTTTTAAATATATAGAAATAGGTTCCCTCCCTTCCTCCCTCTCTCTCTTCAAAAAAGAGAGAAAAAATGGTGACGTAATACACATTACCTGTTAGTAAACAAAAAACTTCCAGACTGTGGCAACCATGTTTAAAAAACAAAAGGATTCATGCAAAATAAGGATGAAGGTTTCTTTCTGGTGAATATTTATCTCAAATTGTTCTCAGGTTTTGGCAAGGTCGTTAAGGTTGCAATTCCAATGTTTAAAAGATTTGCATCGTCTTCCTCTTCAGGAAACCCAATCACAATTTTAGACAATATCCAAATGTTTTGGGCCGGTCCACCGCTCCTTCATAAACAAAATTCATATATGTAGCAGTAACTAGAAAACCCAGGCTGTCAGTTAGGTCATTCAAGAGTTGTCATGGGGTTTGTATTTTGCAAAATCATAGCACAGTCACTTGGTTTTTTGTCGTTTGACTAGGATTGGGATTTATATTTATACTTTTTATACAGCATGTTTTCTTTATTTTGAATTTTAAATATATTTATTATTAAAAAAATGTGAGAGCACTGATGTATTTACAATTGAGTATTGTCCGCCGCGGTAGCGTAGATGGTCGTGTCTCACGTGCAAGAGGTCCCGAGCTCGAATCGCAGTCAGGGTGAGTTATCCGGAGAAGTTCCTTTTCCTAGGTTTTCCCTTATATTGGAAGATAAATGTCAAGTAATTCTTAGCTCTGTTAACCCTCGGTTCATTTGAGCATTATTTCACCCATTTTATTCATCTTCCGATATGACTTAACGTTGCAGGACGTAATTACAAACATAAACGGGATATTTTTTTTTTTCTACACAGTTATTGTCTGTAAAAATCGTGGAATTATTGCGGGTAATAAGTACATCTTTGAAATTTTGAGCACAAGCGTCCAAAGAAATATGTTTTATTATATACACCATTTCCCTTTTGTTGTTATATGCGTGCAAGATGATATTTTCGTTACATCTGTGTTGATATTTAAGATTTTTCTATTTTAGTAATTACTGAAATAGTATTTTGTGTTGCCGCGCCGTGGCCGAGCGGTTAGACCGCTAGACTCTCACCAAGGCGGCCCGGGTTCGATTCCAGACACTGCATGCGAGATTTGTGGTGGACTACATGGCGCAAGGGTCGGCTTTTCTCCGGTATATCCGGTTTCACTATCATCATTCCACCAATTGCTTCATTGTCATCGTTCCTTCCATTAATTTTACCCTCATTCTGTCATTTTCTCTCACTCTCATACCCGGCATCGGGTTGACTGTCTGATCCAGTTTCTGTTGCTCAACCCAACGCCTAAAGGCATAAGGGATACAGGAAGAAGAATCCCCTAACACCACGATAGTGGTAAAATTATGGAAGCTGAAGAGGAAGAAGTTTTCTGTGGTAATAAGTACAAAGTGGATGTAGGTTAAGTGCATAAGGTACTGTAAATCTATTATAAGAGGTGGTACTTGCACTGAGAAATTTTGAAGGCAAAGACGTTGGTTAAAAGGTCATGTAATGTGTTGGATTTTCTTTAAGAGAAAATTTTGCGTGCAAAATGACATGTTTTGTCAATGCGTTTTGGGTTATTCGATAGAGAACTATGTGATTTACAAAACAGTGTGTTTAATATTTGTATAGATAGAGTCAACATGAAAAATTCAATGTCATGGCCGGGATTTGAACCATGGATCTCCTGGTTTCCGTCCAGTCTCTCTAACCCATTGAGCTACCATGGTCAACGTGCCGTCCTGACATTAAATTCTCTACTAGACTCATATATTTCCCCGATAGACCACTAGGGGCTCTCGCATCCAAGATACACCGTTTGTGGCGATTTATTATCATAAGTACCTGAGTCCCAGGCTTCATCATTCAACTCTTATTATTTTAGTTAATTGATAGAAATTAATCATTTCTTCATACTAGCCTTATATAGGCTAAGGTTTTTGATAGACAGAGTCAACATGAAAAATTCAATGCCATGGCCGGGATTTGAACTACGGATCTCCTGGTTTTCGTCCAGTCGCTCTAACCCATTAAGTACTTACGATAGTAAGCCGCCACAAACGGTGTATCTCGTATGCGAGAGCCCCTAGTGGTCTACCGGGGAAATATATGAGTCTAGTGGATAATTTAATGTCAGGACGGCACGTTGGCCATGGTAGCTCAATGGGTTAGAGCGACTGGACGGAAACCAGGAGATCCGTGGTTCAAATCCCAGCCAAGGCATTGAATTTTTCATGTTGACTCTATCTTAGGGGAGGGGATCCGTCCCCTTCAGCTGCTGAGGTGCAGGCGCTGCGGACCCTTAGCACTCGTGGTACCTCTCACGTTACTAGAGGAACCTCGGGCCGAACTGCCGAGACCCTCCAGTCGGGCAGCTGTTCGGATTGGGTTGGACTCGAGGGGGCAGTGTGTTCCCGACACCCACGGGGAATTGGGTACCTCCAGCCAGGCTACGGCCGCCCGGAGGGGGTAGAGAGTTGCCTCATAAGTCCCGGGTACTATCCTGCAGAGCTAGTAGAAAGTGTGCTAGATCACCAGGCGGCCCCACCGAGGTTTTCGGTAGTCTTCCATGCGGGGTTGACGTGCGTAAGTGGCGTATCCACTTCCACCCGTCTTGACGTTGTACTCAGCGGGGGGGGGGGGGCTTTTAAGACTCCAGATATTGCCATATGGAAAGAGCCCCGGAGTATCCAGTTGACTCTATCTATCAAAAACCTTAGCCTACATACGGCTAGTGTCAAGAAATGATTCATTTCCACCAATTAACAAAAATAATGTTTGTATATTTATATACTGTTTGTTCTTTTCAGCGATGTTGAGCATTTTCTGTGACTTTGGCACCTTGAGTGAACACAAAAAGCAGGTGTCGAAAAGGCTCTTTGTTGTCGACCTGAGACTCCGTTTCATTGACCTGAAAAGTACGTAATACCCATCTAGATGGAATGGTTCTAGAGGTTCTGACTGATTATATTTGAGATGCAAATTAATTGTAGGCCTAATACATGATTATGATGGCGAATAGGATGATAAGCAATAAATTGTTGGTGCCGAATGTCACTTCCCTTATACAAATAGTTATTTATGCTATTAGGGACCTAATTTACCATCAGAGGATTCGTTAGTGCCCGAACGAAGTGAGGACTAACAAGCTATTTCCTGAAATTGGTCAAAAAGTTGTGTCAAATATAATCTCCTGCAATAATTGCAATATTACAATAAATTTTAAATAATATATATGATATAAAATGGAAGTGAGTATAGAATTTAATAATTGTAATGTGTTTCTAATATTACTCCATTTCAATAAGCTATTTAAGCAATCAGGAAGTAATCTCTCACATCTGTTATTGTTTTCCAAATTACATTTCTTTCATTCGTATTTGAGTTTGTTTCTATTATTGGATATTTTTCTTTGGGTAGCAATAAATAAATAAATATGAGTATTTTCTGATTCTTATAGACGTATTGTAAATATTTCAGCGCCTACAACAAATTAAGTACTTCATAGCAGGGAGATAAGTAGAGAGGTAAGTTGACTTACTTCACTTGAGAGATAATCTCTAATTACTCGTAAAGATAAAATATACATAGTACTATGTTTTCCACAACACGAGTGGAAACAATATTTTGTGAGTGTCCTTACTTACAATAGACACCAGTTTATTAAAATTTCTCCAGAACTTACCTTGCTACGTGATCGATTCAACTTTTTCGTACCCCTGTAGGGTACACAGTATTCCTTTTGCAAAATCCAGGGAATCACATTTGCGCTCACCACTCCTGCAAACAACCAATAATCGCAATTATTCATAGATAATCATAAAATTCCCAAAATTTTACAGGTGAGGACACATACTTATTGAGAGTATGTGATCTGTACATTACAACCTTGCTATTTTACATCATATTTACGTTATTTCCATTTGGAAATAACAATGAAATTTGTAGAAGCCATAGCCTCACATGATTTACTGTATTTGCTGCATAGGTCCTCCCTCTTCCTCTTTCCTGAATATTCTGTTCTTCTTTCTCTATTCTCTATCCCTTCACACTCTATTCCGTGTAGCGTACCTGGCATGCAGTGTTTTGAAATCCGGTAATAAATCTGCTTTCAGGAGACGTTATTAACAGTTAATTCAGCTATTATTTATACATTTTTATGCAAATTTATTATACATTTGTATTAATGAAGAGATTTTTGCCCCTCTGCTTAAGGCAATCTATCGATGAAAAGTTTCACAACATGTGAAAATGTTAGACATCCTGAACATTTTATTATGCTTTAAACTTGATATTTTATGCTACACAATTTTAATGTTAATAATTATAAAGCCAAAATGGCTATTTAATTGGTCCATTACTATTTAGTAGAAGCACCGCACTGAACTTTAAAGTCCAGTTTTATCAATTTCCTTTTCCAGCATTTCTGAAAGCTCAAAACGCTCCTTGGATCACAATTTATAACATATTGAAACTTCCAGAAGAGCTTCAAAATATTACAGATTTAAAAATTGTTCTGTGATAGCTAATACACCAGAAAGATATACTGCACTCACATCACTTTCGCTACTTGTAGGACCTTTTTAATCAGGAGGACCCAAAACACATTTCCCGTGAAATCTTGAATATACCTTTTGGGTGGGATACAATACATAGAGTAGCGAGAGAGTAAAACCCTTATGTTACATTCACATACATTACATTATCCTCTGTCGTTTGTTAGTGGAAATACAAATTATTTTACGGGACCTTTGCAGAAATATGTAGCTACATTTGATACAAAGGTAACAGCCTCAATCAACCATTTAATATTTCAGTGCGATCCATATACACCTGAACCAGTTCAATCGCCATAACTTTAGAAAAAATAATAGGACACACTTTGCAACGTTGGGAGAGTATAATACACAATTGGGAGATTAAATTACACTATTTACATCTCAGAGAAAATGTTGGAAGTGTCCTCCACCAGCATCTATACATGTTTGCACTCGTCTCACCATATTCTATGAAGTTTTACGGAGGGTATCCTCACCAATGTTACTTATTTCGGTTCGAATGGATTCCTTGAGAACATCTTGTATACTCTATTTTTCAGATACCACACAAGAAAAAATCCGGTGAGGTTAGGTCAGGGGATCTGGGGGACCACAGACTTTTTGAGATTATTCGATTATCAAAGAAACTGGTTACAAGTACCATGGTGTCATTAGATGTATGGCACGTTGCTCCATCTTGCTGAAAATAACCTTCTCTCATTTCGATATCATATCCGTAAAACTTCAGAGAATATGGTGAGATGAGTGCACTATACTTTCTATACAACTAGGTGGGTGGTGAAAAATGTAAAATCTATGTGCTGCAGTTACATGAGTTTCTCTTGCTTGTAGATACTTTCTGAATTTAAAAAAAAAATTCATTTTTAGGGAAAAAAGATCCACAACGTGTGTTGTATGTGTGTCAACAGCATAACTCAAAAACAATAAATCGGTTAGAAACTAAATTTGATGTTTAAGTTCATATTCCAAAATGCAAAGAAAATTCCCTCACCCCAACTGTCCTTTCCTTGAATACCCGCCTCGGTAGCGTAGATGGTAGCATGTCTACTTCACGTTCAAGAGGTCCCGATTTTGAATCTCAGCCATTCTGAGTTATCTGCATAAGGTGTTTTCTTGGGGTTTCTATAATCCTGAAAGATAAATTTCTGGTATTCGTGAGTTATTTGAACATCATTTCATTCATTGTCCTATATGACAACGCTGGAGGAGGTAAATTACTTGGATAAGTTTTCCCTTTTTTATTTTCACCATAATGGTTGTTACGAGTTTGATTAAATATTAAAAATATTTAAATTACATATAAAATGTATATCTTAAATTTTCTGGAAGTCGCCTTTGGAGTCTTGTTTATTAGGAAGGAACATTCTCTCTCTTGCATGAGGGGCATACGTCAAGCGCTAGAATATAGACGAAGACGTACTACACAAAAAGGAGATCTCTTTAAAATATGTTTGATTACAAATAATGTTTTTGTGGCATGACTATTCCTGAAATATGTATCTGTTATTAATGGTGCGAATGTTCCATACGCCATTCTTTTAAAATTCTATCGATTTTCAGCTGTTTTTCATGATTGTATGCAAAAAATATAGAATTTTGAGGTTTACTATAGTTCTTAAACATCTATCACTGCTTTTTTGTATGTATAACAAGATATTTCTGACAACGTTCACCTCGATTAGGTTGATAGGCAGAAAAGTTTTCTTAACAATAATTTGTATATTCATTAATAATAATTAGAGGATAGAGAAAGTCATGTGAATGCACCACGTCAAATTTTGTTTTGTTTTGTTTTACAATGGACAACAGGCCTGCGCTTCCATTTAAGGACTCAAAGACTCCCAGAGGTCCACTTTAGTCGCACGCTCCAATCACATGTTCCTTTATACGCTGGTTGTTGCGTTTCGTGAATAATTTACATTGTAGGTCAGCTATTCCAGGGTGAAGCACGTGGCTAGTGTTTGCCAGAGAGGCACTGGCTTTTGCAGTATCCTCTTACCCTCTTGCTGCCGACTTAACGATGTCAATCCGTCACTGCATTGATGCCACATGCGTGTTTTGTTCTTAACACGCAGGGTGCGCGGTAAAAGCAAGTATACATGACATATGACGATCTAGGTTTTAATTTTTTAACAACGTGTGTTATTTACTAAAATAATGTTGAAAACATGTCAAGATACGTTATTTCAGAGCAAATAAGTCACTTTGTGTTTGTATGCTTCTCCTGCCTTATAAATTTCAATTTGAGCTATATTTACATTTTGTTTAGGAAATATATAATAACAGAATGTAATGCCATGTTTGTACACGGTTCTCAGAACATATGTACGCATTAAAATCTTAAATTTAAATCAAAATGCATAATTATGTTTCATTTTATACTTCTTATATTTAGTCTATGAGCTGAAAAAAAACCTTTAAATAAAACCTTCGAACCGGGTCCGTAGAATGGAAGGAAACACATTACCGCTGCACTATTATGCTGGTTTTAACAATTTTTCACTTCATTTCTCTAATAGTACTACAAAGAAAGGTTTTCATCTTGTCGAGTCCAAGATAATGACTAATGAGGCGAGCTGATCTCATATAACTGTATACTAGTAACAGTGCAGTATGTTTGCATCATCATCATCATCATCATCATCATCATCATCATCATCATCATCATCATCATCATCATCATCATCATCATCATCATCATCATCATCATCATCATCATCATCATCATCATCATCATCATCATCATCATCATCATCATCATCATCATCATCATCATCATCATCATCATCATCATCATCATCATCATCATCATCATCATCATCATCATCATCATCATCATCATCATCATCATCATCATCATCATCATCATCATCATCATCATCATCATCAAAGCTGTTATCACTAGGGCGCGGATTTTGGCACTTCATTACTGTCATTTTTAGGTCAGTTTTCTCTATTTTAGGTCACTTTTCTCTTTTTAGGTACTTTTTTTTAATATTACAGGGCCCCGCAGGGGGAGGGATTCGTCCCTTTCAGCTGCCAAGGTGCGGGCGCTGCGGACCCCTAGCACTCGTGGTACCTCTGACGTTACTAGAGGAACCTCGGGCCGAACATGCCGAGCTCCTGCCGTAGGGGAGTCGTTCGGATTGGGTTGGACTCGAGGGGGCAGTGTGTTCCCGCCACCCACGGGCAATTGGGTACCTCCGGCCAGGCTACTGGCCGCCCGGAGGGGGTAGAGGGTTGCCTCATAAGTCCCGGAAACTAGCCTGCAGAGCTAGTAGCTGGTGAGGTAGACACTGGCGGCCCTACCAAGGTTTTTGGTAGCTGGTTCATTAAGGACTGGCGCGTATGTGGCGTATCCACTTCCATCCTGTCTGCCGTGTGCAGGCGGGGGGGGGGCAGTTTATAAAATAGGTACTGTCCTACGGTAAATAGACCCGAGAGGCCCGGGTTCAGTTCCTACGGGGCCAGGACTAATGGGAGTAGATCCTCACATTTACTTTAATATTACAGGGCATGTTACGGTCATTTTAAAACATATTGGAACATAAATAATTTTTCAATTGCGCCAGCTCTTGCAATGGCACGAAGCTTGACCGAGTGGGCTCCCTTTGAGTTGACTTCGTCGTACGGGATTTCCCTCTCTCATTGCCTCGCACTGCATGGAGTTGCAACTAGCAGCTGGTTGTCCATCGTGTTATCTACAGTTATGCCTAGTGTTATTACAAGATTAAATAAGATGTAAACGAGTTTAGGGAGGAAGTTTCTTCCACAGATGGTTCCACATTGTTTTGTAAGCGATGTGAAATTAAGGTAGCAGCTGAGAAACAGTTCCCAGTGCAAACATAAGCGGGCTGTGGAAAATTCTAAGCGGATTTTTGCCCAAATGCTACTTTCTGAGAGTGCAGGACTTTAGTTCGTACCGGTTCCAAGTTTTTAAGGAGCTATGGGAAGGTTTGTGTCTGCAAATATTTATCTAAAACAGCTGAATGATGTTAAGTTCAAAAACTTTCTGGAATATCACATGGGGCGTTGTTTACCGGATAAGTCAACATTAAGAAAGAATCATATTCCATTATGCTATGCAAAACAATGCTAAATATAAGAGAGTACGTAACAGAAAAGAAAATATATGTTTCCATTGATGAAAGCATGGACTGTGAAGAGAAGTATGTAGCCAATGTAGTGGTAGGGTCGCTAGAGCTGGATGGACCAGATAAAATGTTTTTGCCGACTTCTGAAGTGTTAGAGAAAGTAAATTATTCAAGTACATGTATTCTGTTCGCTAATTCTATGTCGTTGTTGGCCTTATGGGATCTGGTATGAGGACGTGCTGCTTTTTATTATAGATACCACCCCATACAGATACTACAAAACGTATTCGTCTAATCATAGCACATAGAACATAACAAGCACAATCAGACAAAAAATATAGATAAGAAACGATCAATAACTATTTCCTTACATCGGTTGATATCTAGATTTAAAAATAAAGCACAATTTGGGTTTATATATATTGCTTAATTAGTGAACAGCTCTACGTTATTTAAAATCATGTCCCATTTGATGTCAAACAAATATTCGTCTAGTAAACAAAATCCCAGGTATGGTGCCTCGCTGACATGCACCCCTTCCCTTTTGTTTTGCAGTTGTGTTTCATCCACTGTCATTGACAGTTCCATCTCTGTTTTCAAAGCCGTTGACTGCTATTTTAAGTAATATGGGCCAAAAACGTAGTGAAACAACAAAAGAAGAGAAATTGGAAAAAGCATTGGAAGACCTACAGTACAGTGAAGACTGTTATACATATACAGGTTTGATCAGAACAAAACATAGGAAAATGAATCAAGATGCGGTCGTCCTGCAGTTCAATCCGAGATGGAGAAACGACAGTTACTTAGAAAAATCAAGAAAAATCCTAAACTAGGTGCTCCAAAACTTGATATTGCAGTTCAACACACACAGCTAAGTCCATTTCAGCACAAACTGTAAGAAATTTTCTTTATGAAGAGGTTTATGGAGGCCGAACAGCCCGTAGAAAACCATACATCAGTAAAATCAACAGAAAGAAGCGAGTTGCTTTTGCAAACTAACATAAATACGATGGGTTTGATTTCTGGAAGAAGGTTGTATTTATTGACGAAGGTCAATTTTAGCTCTTTAAGTCAAAAGGGCGTGTAATAGTATGGAGAAAAAATAATTGTGAGCTTGAGGAGAAAAATATAGTAGCTTCAGTTAATCATGGAGGCGGTTCAGTACTTTTGCACGTGTGCAAATGATGTGGGGGGGTTTGTATTTTATTGACGGAATGATGAACCATAAAGTTTATATGAACATCCTAAACACATCTGTTCAGAAGTGTGATTATATGGGTCTTTCTTAGGATTATATTTTCACACAAGATGATCCAAAACTCACAGCTCTAGATGCGAGGCTATGGTTGTTGTATAATACTCCACGATGGAAGTCGACACCATCACAATCCCCAGACATGAATCCAATAGAGAATTTGTGGAGTATACTGGACAAAAATATTAGGAATTATCAGATATCTAATATAAAGAATCTAAAGAACGCTCTACTATTGGAATGGCGTAAAATTATAGTGGAAACAACACAATATTTGGTGAAATCCATGTCAAGGAGAAGGCAAGAGGTTGAGGAATGGAGGGCCTACTAAGTACTAACCGTAATATTCTACAACATTTTCAGTATGCAGACGAATACTTATTTTGCTTCCTATATTGCATATCTCTACTTTTTAATGTTTAACTATGTTTATGTGAATAAATACTATGTGTTTATTGCATTCTCTTTTTCACTAATCAATAAGTAAGACAGTGCCCCTGCTGTACCTTATTCTGATGATTTTCCACTATCCATACATACTTAAGCATAAACCCATGCATTAGACGAATACCTTTTGGAGTAACTGTAAATGGTTAAAGCTGCAAAATCATTCAAGTACTTTTATCCACGAATGATACGTTCAACCTTTTTCGCCCATGGCTTACGCAGAACGGCGAAAGAAGCGAGGTCACACTTCCCACAAGTAGATGCATTTATTTCAAATACCAAAAAGATATTCGTCAAATCCCATTCCTCTGGTGTCCAATTACGTTCACAACCAATAATAATGCAATGGGGATTACGGCTAGAAGCTTGTTCTTATTTTTGTGCACATTTTCAAACAGTGAAGCCCTTTGTAAGTTTCCTTGACGCGGGAGATGCTAGAGCGATTAAGGTAGTCCAACAGGTGTTTAATGACAGTTAATTAGAGGGGCAATTAGCTTATATAAAGTTAAACTTAGGTTCTTTAACATCTACGATTCAAAACCTTATAAAATATGGCATTGCACTGGACAAGAAAGTTGAAGATACATTGAATATCGTGACTGGTGAAATTGGCACGATTTTAAAGAAATTTACAAATGTTTTAAAAAAATCCAGGAAAGAAAACATTTTACACGATAGTTAAAGTACTTTCAAGGGCTAAGTTTTAAAAGATATACAGAGGAATTGACACCCAGTGATTTGACACTATTCAAATATGCTTTCTATAGTCAGTGCAGAAGTTGAAAGAAGATGCACAACAATGTCCTCGACGACAACCGTCGTTCCTTCATATTCGAGAATCTTCGAATGTACACCATTATTTACTGCAACGGAATGGATAACTGTTAATTTAAGGTATGAAGTTCATTTTTTTCTAACCAATTTGTAAGATTTTAGGTATACTCAAATTGCTAATTAATTCGTGAATTTTGTTCTTAATTTCTAACTTTTAGTGTTAAAAATAAATATTATATGCCTATTAATTCAATAATCTTTAATTTATAATTATACTTTATACATTTTCATTAGTAATGTTTAGGATATCCAATTTTTATGTAATATTTTATAATTATTAGGACATTGAATGTTCAAGTCATTTTATACATAATTTTTAAAGAATTTTAGGTCATCAGAATCCGCCTCCTGGTTATAACTGACCGTCTCTGTAGCGCAGGTGTTAGCGCCTCTGCGTCACGTTCAAGACGTTCCGAGTTTGAATCTCGGTCAGGGTGAGTTATGTGGATAAGGTTTTCTTCCGGAATTTTCCCTTATCCTGTAAACTAAATGTCAGGTAACTCTAAGGTTTACGGACTGTGGGCTCATTTGAGAATCATTTCACCCATTTTATTCATCATCCGATATAACTTACGTTGGAGGACGTTAAAATAAAAAAAATTAATGTTTCGTTTTTTTCATGGGCTATAATTTCATGGAAAGTTGAACATCAATTGACAATTTTACAACTATGACTAATTATAATCGAAACTGCCATAGATTGGATCGGTCATCAATAAATGTCTGGCATATGAATGAAGTAGACTTTGTAATTGATCAATGTATCTAATTTATTACCCTAATCAATGCAGATAAAAGAAAGAAAAGAAAAAAATTACAGCAATATAGTTCTGCATCATAGTGCTGAAAAATTGGATATCCGAAAGGAATGGCACTTAAGAAACAAATTAAAATATTATTTATGTTAATTAATTTAATATAGTATGTTTTGTAATATTCTACCAATTTGATCATCTTCTTATTATATAAAACTTTAGTTAGGGTTGTACATTAGTCATTTTATTTATGTCTGCTGCTTTTTGAAGTTTCAGGCGTCTAGGAATTTCTTTGAAAAGTAATAATAATAATAATAATAATAATAATAATAATAATAATAATAATAATAATAATAATAATAATAATAATAATAATAATAATAATAATAATAATAATAATAATAATAATAATAATAATAATAATAATAATAATAATAATAATAATAATAATAATAATAATAATAATAATAATAATAATAATAATAATAATAATAATAATAATAATAATAATAATAATAATAATAATAATAATAATAATAATAATAATAATAATAATAATAATAATAATAATAATAATAATAATAATAATAATAATAATAATAATAATAATAATAATAATAATAATAATAATAATAATAATAATAATAATAATAATAATAATAATAATAATAATAATAATAATAATAATAATAATAATAATAATAATAATAATAATAATAATAATAATAATAATAAAATCCATGTCTAGCAATCAGAGGAAGATCTAGATTTAGATTTGATATTATAATGATGTTTCCCAATATTAAACCACCGATCTGTATATAATTTGCTTCTAAATGTAGTGTTTAATTCAGACATTAGGACTTTAATGTTATGTCAATAATCTTTTTATCCTTAAGATCTATTATGTATAGTAAATGTAGATGATTATGTGAACAAGTTATAATATTATAGAAGCAACTTCACAATATTTTTCTAATTTTAGATAAGGCAACTAACGTATTTCTTACCACATAACGCTAGGAAAAGCGTTTCTTAGCTTGATCGTCTTATATTCCAGGTGAAGAGGATTATCAATACTCTAGGTACAGTCCCTTTAAGAGCTAAATACGGTTTTGGATCAAAACGATTCAGATAGTTTCGTATAATAAACATGGCAGTAATGGATCTGATGGTCAGAAAGAAAATCTGTATTAGTATAGTAGCCTAGTGACGTCATGACTCAAATTTAAGTAATCTATCATATAGCTTAGCATTCTTAACTTATCAATTTGAAATTTTGAAGTGAACAGGAAAATGCAAATATAAAAGTAACTGAAAAATGTATTAGTTCTATTATTGAAATTAATGTTATTAGTTTCACAGATTTACATTACAAAAATGTTCCTTTCTTCGAAACATTTGACATAAGTTTAGGCTTTTAAAATATAAATTCAGGTCTAGGGTTTGAAAAATAATTTAGTTTATCTATAAGCAGACATCGGTAGATATAATTTTTAATAATTATATAATTTTCAGACTATTTACTCAGTTATTCTTTAATTTCTAAAATCAACTGGCATGTAAAATCTCCACTAATATACTATTTGTACTAATTTTTATAATAATTGCACAAAGCATCAATCAAAGTAGCATTTTAATTATTACAAAATTCTAAAAATACTTATTACATCTAAAGGAACTCCAAAATTAAATTATGAAACAAATTAATTACAAATATCACTTTAAAATGTACATTATGTCGTAAATTTTCAAACAATTCATAAAAAGTAACTGCACTATGAAATCTCGTAGAAGAGAGAAGATAACAAAACTTAAAAAAAGAATAAATAGTCGCTGTCGAAGTATTTTAAAATCAAATTTTCACTAGTATATTGCCTTAATTTTTGAAAGCTGTAATCTAATATGAAACCAAAGAAACTAAGTGCATATGTTTGCTAACTGTGAATTTAAAGATATATGCAAATGCAATCAAATCAAAGTCAGTGCTGCAAATATGAATCAAACGCTGTTAGTATTTTTAGTATAAGTTGTATTTATCAGCAACTTCATACTTTTTGAGGGTAAAATACAAATTCCTCTCAAGGTCGCTTATAATCTTAAAGCTCATATACCTATTGGAACTTACTCGTTTGAATTGGTAACGATTTGATGTTTCAAAATCCGTTAACTACTTCATTAATTTTGTACACTAAAGCCCAATAGCTTTAAAACCAACATGAAAAAGGAAATTGTAGGACATTTTTAAGTTTAAACATAAAGTTAGGCCTTGTTTAAAAATAAACATTATGACATCACGTTCTGAAATGTTTAAAAGTGTATATTTATAAACCAAAAGTTATTTGTAATTAATTACTTGTGTTTTGCCATTACACTGTGCATGTTGTTTAAGATTTGTTAGCTCCACGTTATATTTATTTTATTGCCCTATGGTAGATAGTGAACCAAATACTATTTTCATCGGAAAACAAAAATTACACCATTAATTCCCTAACCACAATCGAGTAACAATGACACAAGAGTGAGACAACAGCCCAGTTTCTACTGGAGAAACTTCTCAGAATATGTGATACTTCCAGCATCTACGTAACTTGAATATTTACGAAAATTGTAGCTATTTGAAAGCATTTATTTTGTATGCCATAATAATTGTCCGTGTTAAAAAGAATTATTCAAACGGGTATCAGCTAGTGTCAATTATATGTGCCTTTCTGCCACGTTATGCTTCCTGTTTTCAATTTACTTCATCAATGGTGAAAACTGACGTTTTGACAAAAGAGATTAAGTTATTTTTTATTCTTGGGCTTCAGAAGCATCACACAAGATGCTAAGAGAAAGAAAAGAATGTAAGTTTTATGATATTTTATTTTATTAAAGTAAAATTAATTAAACTTGGAGAAAAATAATTTCGAGATTATCTGTTTATATGTTAAAGGGACGAACAGTCAAAGCTTAAAAACGGAGATTAAATAAAAATAGAAAGCAAATATGTAGTATTTATCGCTCTAAAATCTCTTTAGACTATACTCAATTGGTGGTTTAACTTTATGGATTGTGCAACGTAGGTATTTTTAGAGTGTAAAACGATTTAGAAAAGAGTACAACTAATATAAATAAAATAAAATAAGTTTTGAACATATTTTTCATAACCAAGTACTTTAGAGAACTAACCTGTTGTTTAAAAAATAAATGCTTTAAGTTTACAAAAATGGATACGATTAGCTATTTGTAATTAATATTTGAAATGCTCAATGTAAGCTTTTTTTCGTATTTTATTTTTGACAATCGTTACAAATTCTCTTCTCCTTTATAAAGCATACATAATTTTGTCCACATAAATTTAGCACCAAGTGGAACAACAAGAAATTAGAGTAAAGGTCTTTTTCCTATTGCAGTAGTTTTGTCAACAAAATAACAAACATTTAGATTAAATTATCAAATATTAAATTTAAAATTATGAACTTGTCCATAAAAGCAATAGAATGTAGGCAACAAAAAGAGCTAGAAAATTGTTTTAACCATGTTTTCACAACAAAAAAGTAGAAACAAGCTAGTATCCAATTTGATTGTTTCAATATATGGTTATTGCATCTGTGAAGATAAAGAAGTAAGATCTTACCTGGCTCAAGATGCTATATAGAAACAGCGGGGCAAAGCGTCGCGGCGAATCCTAGCTTCAGCAGGCGTCCACTGCGTCACTGGTTGCCTAGTCGTGCGCCCGACCAATCAATACCTGCAGTGCTTTTTTTCTTTCCTCTCTCCCCCTCCCACCGTCACATTCTTCCGTCAATGATTTACTTCTATAAACACAACATGACAAGTCTGCAAGTAGCTATTTGCCTTTCCAAATAAATATTTCATTTTCTTAAAGCTTTACTTGCAGCTGGTCGTTTTAGCCGTGACCTTGGAGAAATGCTGCAACTCTATGTAAACCGTCCGAGGACTGACTGTTACTTAGGTAAAGCAGTATTTTTATATTTTCTGCTGCTTACTTATACCAGGCAGGGAAAGATCTGCATTCCACCCAACATTTCGATACTGATACCTCACTAGGAAGACACGTTCTGAGGGCCCCTCTATTCCAAATAGCATTTTTACAAAATAGTGTCTGCGTACAGCATAACTCAAAAAAAAGTTTGATATTTAAATTGAGCATCTTCCAAAAGTGGACATAAAGACTAAAATTTACATAAAATACGTTCTGTTATTTTTTATTTTATAAAAAATTACTGATGTAATATACCAAACGTTGAAGTTACATATTTTTATGAGAAGTAAAACATACATTGGATTAGCCTGTGATGCCCTCTTAATTCTGAATGACTTTTGTATAAAACATAAACTGTAAAGATGGATAAAATCATACTGTACAACAAAAGTACACTAAGTCATTTCACTGCTGAAAAGTTGCTATTCGTTTTTCTCCCTTGGTCGTGCAAAGGGCATAAAATACTAGCCATCACATAGCTAAGCTCCTTAAAATAGGATTATTGTTTTACCTCTGTATCCCACAACGAAATGTCGATGGCCAACCAGAATGTCTTACTCGTCATTTTCTTAAAAATACATTTTTGTATTTGTTTATTATCTTTTATTGTAATGAGCATGGAATACCTAGACGTTTACTGGCAAGACATCATAAGTAGTCTTTAGCGTTCATAGATAAAGCAAAGTTTACAATTAATCTGACTTGTTTAAGGCATTTTAATGACCTATCATGAGAGACACGACTTTCCATTGGGCGGGCACTAGCTGACGTCACGAAGGCGTCTCGAAGCCAAAAGCGAGTCGTATTAATTCTGCGCAGATACCGTTCGAGAATTTTACAGAATGTAATTCGAGAACATTCGACTACTGGAACCCTCTACCACACTCGACTATATAAGAGCCGATGCGAGTCCTGGTAGACCCCTACATGGCTTGCGGGCATAACCGGTAACCCTAAAGTTATCATAGCAGCCTCAACATTATACCCCAAGAATTAGAATGCAACAGGCGGTAAATCAGTTCGCGAATCACTAGGTCAGTTGAGTTGTGCGAGTCAACAGAGCAGTGCAGAGAAGTGTCTTACGCTCAAATCCCCGTGGTGAGTAATTGGCGAGTAGTTAAGAACAGTGAAGCACTTTATGAGCGAATGGAGTTGTGTTCGGAGTGGCGAGCAGCTCCGTGTAAGAGATGAATATATGCGTATGTCAGAGAGATTACCAACAGCACAAGCTAGTATGTGCAACAAAGGTATAAGGTAACATATTAAAGAAATGTATTAAAGTCGTGTATTTGTATAAAAGTGGTTGTACGTTAGCACAGGGCTAAAATGTCAGTGACAAATAAAGAGGTTTGAGGGAAACCTCGTGTTTTGTGTTTTTGTCATATTATCATATTATTTTTATTCTAATTGACTCATAAAATAAAAATTATGGCTCTTATTAGAAAACTGAAGATTGCTAGGCTATTAATTATTATTATTTTGGTTCCTATTTTGAGCAATGGGGCATACGATATTAAACTTTTTCCTTTATTAAAACATAATTTTCTAATAATAACATTATTACGAGTAATAATAATAGTGTAGGGCGATTAACACGATAGAACCTTTAAAACAATGAACTTGCTTTGTTGTGATTAGTAAGTCTGTCCTATACAATAAGATAAGAATTAGCAGGACATATCCTTCCCAATAAAACATCTAGAACCTGTGAACATATTTATCATATTTATGTACGATACATGGAGAACATTTTTATGTTACTAAAACACTGTAAATTTTCAATTTCAAATTGACATTACAGTTGTACAAGTGAAGACAGTTTATTTGCTTCCACTGAAGTTGAGAATAAACAGTCAGAAGATAGTTTGATACCTGTAAGAGACTGTTTGAATTTAAGCAAAATCCGTGAATATAAGAAAAGAAAAAGCAACCAGGTATCTTTAACTGCATGACAAGTATCACATTACAAAGAAGGCAACTCCAAGAAATCAACACCTTCTTTTCAATCCCTTTTCATCTATGTAAGAACTCACATGTAATTGCCACAGAAGTGTTTGTTTCATTGAGAACGATCGAATATTTATGGTATCGCTTCACAGTGATTTGTGTACACCGATTGTAGAGAAACTCATTATAATAGGAGTTTATGTGAAATAAAGCTCTTAGAAGCGTGATGGAACAAGTAAAACAATGACATTTTGAGAGTATCTGATCGTCACTCCAATGATTTAGAGATGAAGGGTATTTCAGCAAAGAAGAGAACTTGGAAGGAGAATTTTTCATCTTTCAGAAGAACTGGGAAAGCTCCACAACAGAGGTTACGGCTCTGTTACAGAATCAAATAAACTGTCAATTAAAAGGAATATCTGTTATCAGAGAAGTAAATTTCTTGACAGCCAGAAGAAACCTAGAACTCGTGAAAAAATTATCCTTGACAAAAAATTGCTGAAGATAAATGACGATCCTTTTTGTCGACGTCGGAGACAAAGAGAAAATTTTATATTATATAGGATAAAGGTAGGAGAATCTAAAGCCTTCAACTTAGTTCTTTTTACACAACTACAACAGCTGCAGTAATCATTTTTCCCAGATTAATACGACATATCCTGATTTTGATAACGTTGAAGAAGAAAAAACATTTATAATTGCGTTTTCTGTTATGCAAAATATGATGAGAGAAACATGTATGAATGTCTCGCCTCATTTATCAAGCTCTTCCTGAGTGGACACCCCAAAAAGTCAATATTCATTGTAAAAGGTGTTATGATTTGCAGAAATTAGTGCATCCCTCTTTTATATTAAGCAGAACCTTGATGGGAGGTACAATATACTGGATTTTCTCAGGACTATAGCACTAACATTTCTCAGAAGATATATTGGAGCATGCTTGGAAAATCATTCTTAGGCTCTTTTCACTCCAAAATCTTCACAAATCTTCCATAATTTTGTGAAATTTGACTGTAAAATAACCAATTTCTACAGAAGCTATAGAATTTCTACCAGAGCAATATTGCATGACATGATAAAGGGTCTCATATAAAATCTAAGAAAAATATATAGATTTAAGGATGTCGTGTTATGTATAAGAATAGAAGCTAACACACCAAATGCATATACTTGGAAATGGAACTGAATGTAGATAGAAAGAAAAGAAAAAAAGATGTAAGTAAAATGAAAAAAAAAAATTAAAAGAATTGTTAAAAGGTACGTAGAAAATGTTTTTGGAAAATCCTGATGAAAAGAACTGCTTACGACCAAAAGCTACATTAATTTCATCTATTTCTATAGAATATGTTAAATAAAAACTAAAAGTAAAAAGATTAAATGGTAAATGGTTTAACATTTCACTCATTTTTATTTTAATAAAACCACAGGCGAAACATCTTAATAAGCGACTTTCAATGGTTAGCATTTAGATGTGGGTAGGCAGAGAATAGATAAGTAAAGAGAAAGACAAGGAGAGACTGAGGAACAATCTACAACTAAGCAAATGATATTTGAAGGTTTTGAAAGTAAACAACAAAATTGTCAATCCTCCTAATGATCATATTTTAACAGGAAACGTAAACAAGCATTTTCAAGAGAGTTGTATTATATTCACATAAAAAGGTAAGCATTTCTATTACAACCATTTTGATTGTATTAGATATTCTAGAACACCAAACTTAGAGGCATAGTTTCTGTACATGAGTACAATGAATCTGATGGGTGTTACGTATGGTGAATTGTAAAGCTTAGAACTTAGGGTTCACAATCTATTCCGTTAATAGGGGAATAGCTAAGGGGATAAAGAAGGCAGATGGTAAAGTAAGAGAGACCACACTTAAGTCCATTCACACTGTCTCTATCATCGACTCTCTGAACAAACTTCTGACCCGCTACTGGCTTAAACAGCACTTAAATATGGATTCTACTAAAATGGCGACCTTGTGCCAAGTCAGCGTTCCCACGCTACAAAAAGCTGCGTAAACGTTTCCCAAGCAAAGCTAAGCACGATCGCATTCCTCAAAACATCCTAACTGCAATTCAGCTTGTAGATGACTAGATTATTTTAATCAGCAAAGTCCACATGAAAAGTTCACCTGTACATGGTCGACATAAGTAAACAGGAAACTTATGTCATAAGCTAAGTAATGTGAAATGTTGCAGTACTCTATTATCTTAGATAATCAGAATTAAGAACTTTAGAATGCGCAAAATGTTACAAGTCACGGCACAGGGAATAAGATTTAAATAAGAAGGTTCCAGAATTTGATATGTTCCCAAGTATTCCTCAAGCATACAGTGGCATATAACTTTCTCAAAGTACTCTGAAAAACTATTCTTATTCTGCTTATTCTTCCATATACGTCATATTAAAAGGGGTAAATATCTGTAAATATTATTTACTACATATTTACTAATAGATAAGTGGAAATAGGAGAATACAGTAGACTTAAGCAATATATATAAAAGGTGCTCCCTTCGTTGTCTACCCTTTACCACGACCCTCGAGAATTTTATGATAGTACTCATTACTGATTGCGCCGTGGCACAGCGGGCTAAGGCAGCATACCTTGGTCTCTGGCCACGGAAAGCGGCCCGGGTTCGATCCCACTCATGGGGTGCGGATTTTAAGTCCCGGGTATAGGACCGGTTCCCACTCAGCATCGTGAGGAAAGTGAGGAGCTTACGCTAGGTAAGCGGCCCTCGTCACGAAAACCAACGTTCCGGCTGGGGGATGCCGAGATACTGACCACATCTCCTCCCCGTATCGGTTGGATGATCATCCACTCTGCCGTGCGCAAGTGGGCGTGAGGCCGGCAGTCGGGTTGGTAGGCCTTGGCCCTCTTGGGGCTGTCGACACAATATCAGGATAAAAACCACCGCAACTCTTTTAGCTCAAATATTCGAACTCTCCGCAAATTACGTAAATTTCCGGACTCTGCCCCAGCAATGCATTTTCGGAAACAGACTCTGAACGGATATTACACTCTTGCGTTCACATTGATGTTTTTCTTCAACATTCTAAAATATTTGCTACTTATTTGTAATTTTTTAATCTGGAAATAAAAATAAACATTTATTTAATTTTGTGGAAGGGCACATACTGAAGATACACTCTTATTTTGGCATATGTTAATGAATATCACTGCTAAAATTTATTGACCATATTGTGATAAATTAATCTTAGACATTTAACTACATTATCTTGACAGTAATTCCGGTTTACGTTGAGCCGAAACATATATATATATATATACTACGCTTGTATTTCTTCATATTTTGATAAAATTCTTTATATTTTTAATATTTTGTAAGATTTATGCTTTTTCGCTTTTAAAATAATTTCCATGAGCATGAACCGAGCTTTCGAGATGCTCAATTTGAGGCGTTCCATATGAAACACAATGAAAACATAAGCCGCTCTGCTCCACGGACCCTGGACTCCTTTGAGTACCATTTCACCCATTCCATTCGTCGTCCGATATGACTTAACGTTGGAGGACGTAAATTACACAAAAAAAAAAAAAAAAAAAAAAAAATCCCCCTCTAGAGAAGATGCATCTGTAAACTTCTAAAAACCTTTTCAACAAATGAGGTACAGTTGAAAAAAGTTAGCACATTATCTATAACAGTGCTCTTAGTGGTATATTCTAATTACTATTAAGTAAGGGTAAAGCAACAAGTAGCTTCTTTTAATCCAAATTTAGGGGTTTTGTGACTAAAATATATAAGCTCAATGAACAAGTTTTTGTTTTGTCGAAAGTTTTTGTATTTCATTTTGTATTTTATTATTAAATGCGAACAAAGCCTGGTTTTGTAAACTAAGCCCTTAAAGTGCATCATGTTTTAGCTTTAATATATGTATTTGACAACTTCTAGAATTTATTTTGGTAAAAAATGTTATAGCCTTTATATTTTCCCCTATCTCTAATTATGAGAGAGAAAGTTCGATTGGTGATACAAACTGTCAGTGCCTCCCACTGACGCGATCAGCTGTCAGACACGGATGTTACTGCTATGCAGTTTGAGCCAAAATATTACTATGTGATCATCGGTGTGGCAATCTACTTAAGTCACCTGTCGGTGTTTGCAACATGTTAATTAAACGAGTTACAAATAGTTTAATCTACAGAACATGTTGAGGTGGCTGTCAAACGTCAGACAAACAAGCCCTTCTTATTATCTCCAGTGACAGTTCACCTTTACTGCACAACCTCTTTACGTCATCATAGGTGCGAGGGCGTTCGGTTATTAACTGCCCACATTCACCCCTTTCTTCTGGTGTTTGCTGTGCTTTACTACATCTCATTGCACTTCTTAGATTAAAGCGCTGATTAAAATCATTCTCTATGTCGCAGTTTCTCGTCACTCTTTCATTATCTGCTGGGACAATGTTTGTCAGTCCTCTAATCACTTGTAAATCACCATGTTTGTTTCAGGTGCGTTAATTACTCTACATAGGAGCTTTCTGATAACGTGGCAATGAGCTTACACCAGGATAGGCAGTACCAATGTTTATTTCACAATATTTGATAACGACACTTAACTTTCAACACCAATATTCCATGCTCACTTTCTAATAGTGCATTATGACACAAAAGTTAAAACGACTTTTAATATACTATTTTTAGACAGGCTTTAATTTGCAAAATATAAATAATATTATACCGATTCCTAAAATTAAGCGAAATAAAGTTAAAAATGAGACGAAATCTCGCGTGCAGTGAGACGTCGGATTTTTTCTTTCATGTAATGTTGATTTACGTTCTGCCTTACATCTGGCAATGAAGCAATTAAATGCTACTTCATTTTGTCTTCTAAATGAACTGGTAGATTTCTTGTTATTATTTTTGGGGATTGCGTAATTTAACTTGGTTCTTCCATTTCGCCTTCTTCTAAATACATTTCCCCGTTTAACTTTATCTGGGATAAAATAACATTTTAGATCAAACAAAGAAGATGCAAAGCAATAAAACGTACAGGTTTCAAGAAATTGCATACATTTAATTATTGTTGTAGTAAATTATATATATAATATTGTCATAAAATATCTTAAACGAATGGTTTTTAATCAAAATCGCTGAAGCTATTTTTAGGAAACTAAACATTTTTCAAACATTTTCTCTCTATATGGAATTTCATGTGAGGGTTTTTTGTTGTAAATATTCGTGTCATGTTCTTACAAGACATTGAATTTAAATAACAAGTTTGGTATTTAACTGATTGTTAGTCTTGGAATTATGCTTTGACTAATACGAGCGTGCACGTATGCGGGTGTTTTCTATTTATTCATTTAATGACCAGCTCAAAATTTACATTTATAGCGAAATTTGAATATCGAACTTTCGGGAGGAATGCAAAAGTTTTTCTTATTATTACATACGTGGTGGAGAAAGTAATATAGCTGTTTTTAACATAAAATAGCGTATCATTTATTCATAAATATTTTTTAATCTCACACTTTTTTAAAGTATTAGCCAAACTAGAGCAGCATAAAGTGATAGTTCCTAGAAATAACCACTAAAATTTTGATTTACATATATTTAATAATGTTTGAGAAATGTGTACATACCTGAAATAAGAATAGAAAATCCATGTTATAGGAAATTGAAAATAAATAAATAAAATAAAACATACAAAGGCCATGGCTACGCACTACCATGATAAAATTGGCAATTTGAAGGACGAAATTTGTCAATAGGTTCAATAATAAAAATATCATTTTTAAGCTGGTTATTTCTGTTTTTATAATATATTAGCTGATCCGACAAAGTTCGTACCGCCAATAAAAGTTGTTTTACGAAGGTTGTTCAATAAAGAATGATCATATTTTTTTTCGGTCATAATTTTTCGCACTAAAATTCAATCTTATTATATTCTGTTAGCTTAATGTGAAGAAAAACATGCCGTAGTAGTTCCATTGTTGGTACTCCTGGTTCCCGCCTGTGAGAATCAGGCAAGTTCAGACATGTTCAGTATCGTGTACCACTGCAATGGAGCTAACACGAGGAACAATATGCGGCTTTGAAATTCTGCTTTCGTCTCAACAAATCTTCAGCTGAAGCCTATACAATGTTAAAGGAGGCCTATGGGAAGTCTGTTCTTCCCTACATCAGCTAGAAGGTGGTTTAAAATGTTTAAAGAAGAGAGACAATCAATTTCAAAGGAAGGTGGACCAGGTGCTCCAGTTACTGCTCTTACGGAAGAAAACATCAACACTGCTCCTGCCATAGTGAGAGAGGATCGACGAATTACCTTAAGATGACTTTCTGAAATACTGAAAATTTCATTGGCTGCCACATTTCCTTGAAGCAGGTTGGATGCTGTACCACGATAATACGTGGCCGCATATTGCCAATGTTGTTGCTGAATATCTTGCAAAACTCAACATGAAGTACATCCCTCACCCTCCCTATAGTCCGGATTTAGCCCTATGTGACTTTTTTCTATTCCCTAACTTGAAGAAACGCCTTCGTGGGAGGCATTATCCATCATCAGAAGCAGTGGTGAAGGCTGCGGAGGAGATTTTGAAGGATCTCTCAAAAAATGGTTTCCAGCATTTCTTTGAAGACCAGCAGAAACGCTGGGGCAAGTGCATCGCATTCAGGGGAGACTATTTTGAGAAGGACCATCAAAATTATGAGGATGAGTAAAGGTACGTTGTCAAAAAAAAAGTGATCATTCTTTATTGAACAGCCCTCGTAATTTATCTTTATAAATAAAGCAAATTCGGTTATTTAATTATTTATTCTGCAATTGGACATGAAGTTTAAATACAATACAGTTACAATTAAGTTAATCAATTTAAAACTTTCTGATAAACAATATTTTTGTCTTTTTTGTGGTGCATAAATATGTATATAAAGATAATATTTTTCCAATGCGAGAACACGTGGCGTATCATTGTCCATGAGAGAACCAGGGAAACTCCAAGTTGATTCCGCAAACTTCCAATGACTGCCCTTGCGATTTATTTATGGTCATCGCAAAGGCCAAACGCACAAGAAATTGTAGACGCTTAAAATAAAAAGGTAAACCGTTGGAATCATCGGAATACGTGGTATCAAGATATTCTCTCCTTTGTACTTTCCCTTGATGATTGCGTTATTCATTAGCTTTTTCCACAGTTAGTCTCGTTCCATTGTACAGTCGTGAAATGTTAGGCAATGTTACGCAGCGTGATCGCAGCTGACCCTACCTTTTATTTTAGATTGTGAGGTGGCAGTCTAGGCAATTATAATGAATTTAAAAGCTCTGTGGCATAGTTGACTACATCATCCTGGTTTATGACTGTGTTAAATGAATTATACGAAAACAACTCCCCCGGAAGAAACAGACAATCCAGAACGCAATTTTGACATACCAACACTACTAGCATTATCTAAGTCTCACTGTTCGTTACTGCGGTCAGCACCTGACGTAATTCGTCGCACATTTGGCTGACTTCTAAGATCTAAGTCAGATCGTCTTCTCCTTGGCATAGTAAAATAGTTTCCGCGAACTTCACATAATCACATAGGAATTCAATTAATTTTGTGTCAATTCAATTCTCATTCACGAATTCACAAACAAAATTATAAAGAAGGTATCTAAGGACTCACAAATATTTGACAAAAATTGTCTGTGGTCAAATATTTATATAGTTATAGTAGGTTCAGAAATTAATTTTGTGTCTAATCTTCGAAAGATATATCATGCTACATAAGAAAATTTCAGTCTCGATAACAAAGATAAACATTATTTAATCAAATATGATATGTGAAATAGCTTTGAAAACTTTGGCAAATAGTGGAGTATCTCTATACTGTCACCGAGGCATTGTTGTGCCACTACTGCAAGTCGTAGCC
The DNA here is from genome assembly GCA_030765055.1 of Mantis religiosa. Classification (NCBI taxonomy): domain Eukaryota; kingdom Metazoa; phylum Arthropoda; class Insecta; order Mantodea; family Mantidae; genus Mantis; species Mantis religiosa. The sequence goes on from CM060955.1 coordinate 96,317,002, forward strand.
GGCGCGTGGGCGAGCGCTGAACGCTTGCCGAGAGAGAGACAGAGAGATGTCTGGATAGTTCGTCTTTGTCTCGCTGTGTCGCGAGCGATCGAATGCATTCTATACTAGAAGTGTAAAATTCCGCAAAGTGTTAGAGCGGGGTCAGTTCCTAGACATTTCCCGTGAATGTGACTCAGTGTGGTCTGATGGTCTTCTGCACCGCCTCATCCAGTACAACATCCCATCCTATCTAATACATCTCATGAACTCCTACCTGAAATCGTTCCTTCACCGTAGCCAGGGACAACTTACTATCCCAACCCTACATTTTCAACGCTGGGGTACCACAAGGTAGCGATCTTGGTCCCCTGCTCTTTCTCACATACATAAACACTCTACCTACCCTAGTAGGCTGTAACCTGTACTTATTTGATGATGATACGGCCCTCACAACATCATCCAAGAGACATGCCATTACAGTCCAGAGAGCACAGCGGTATGCAGACATGTTAACTGTCTGGTTTATCACCTGGCGCCTGAAGATTAGTACCACCAAATCTCAGGCTGTCACATTCACCCGTTGTACACTGCCAGATGCACCCAACCTCCGCCTGGCTGGAGCAGAAGTACATTGGACTACGCAGGCCACTTACTTAGGGGTAACATTGGACTGGCATTTAACATAGAAACACCACGTCGACATGATAACAAACAGAGTGTCCAGAAGCACGGCTATGCTCTACCTTCTTTATAACAAAAAATTACCAATGAACTTCAGCAACAAACTACTCATATACAAACAAATTCTTCGACCCGCCCTGATATATGCATGCTTAGTCTGGGGAGCTGCAGCAAAGACACACTTCCACAAACTACAAGTTCTGCAGAACCGATACCTTTGGACAGCAACCGCAGCCGATTGGTACATACCCAACGACAACATACATTCCGACCTATCCTTCCCCAAAATCACGGACTACATCCTACAAATATTCCACAATTTCTATAACAAACTTCCAAACAGCTTTAACGAACTAATCAGAGGCCTCGGGGAGTACGATATTGACACAGGGGAAACATACAAACGCCCCAGGCTAGTACTATCATCACCCTAACATACAAAACAAACATGACTAATAGAACTACTGAATTACTCAGACAATCCTAACCGCTTAAACACTTAGACTATATATATAAAATTACCTATTCACCACCATCTACCCACCGTCATATAATAAAAACTCACCACCATGCCAGTAAGGGGCAAGGTCCCGAAATGGCAAAATGTCGAAGGCCCCTCCTCTGAGGAGGAGGTTCAACCTGCAGCGACACCACTGTGCTGTGTGCTGTGTGAGCGGAGTCAGTTGCCAGTCAGTTGCTAGTTGAGTTGAAGTTGTGGAGTGTGTGAGTTGTGTGAGGGTTATTCAACTTAACGCAGCGAATTCTTTTATTTGCTTACGTGTAGTTGAAAATGAGACGACCTTGAAGACTAATGTTTGTATGTCACGTCACTTTTACTGCTACAATGGGTGTACAAAGTTACTGTTTACTGCAATAAAGAGCATTTTAAATTTCAGCAAACAAGACCTTTAATTCTACGAACCCGCAAAGTCACAATACTTTGTAATGATTTTACAAAACCAAAATTAGGCAAATTGGTTCAGTCGTTGTCGACTTTTTGCGAGACTAACAAACGTCAATTCATAAATATATTAAATGTAAAATCATATTTTTAAGCATCTTGACCTCCCATTCGCCCAATTTCACAATAACATGGGAAGTATGATCTGCGTGTTAATCTTGGCCACAAAATAATAGAGTTAAGGGGGAGGGAATAACTCACGTCTGAAATTTCAAATTTTTCCTACTGCATTCACAGATTTTTGTCATCTGAGTGAAGCCTGAGAGCAGAAACAAAACAAGCGGTGTGTCAGCTAAATCCACTTCATTCCAAATTCATTTAACGCTTTAGTTTATACGAGTGAATATCTCCCCTTGTTTGGCATGTTTTCATTTAGAGATAGGAGCTAACTGAATGTTGCATTGATTTACGTAGTCAGGGATAGGGGGACAACATTGGTGACACGTGCTAGGTAACAATGTTAAACCTCATCTACCCCTTTCGTCATTGTCTGGCGCAAAATGAAACACAACAATAGTTTGCTGGATCAGAAACGCCACCATGGATATCTAAAATATATTATAAAGCATTAGATATACTGGTGTTGCTACGTATCCGAGGTATTGAAGGATTATAATGTAGAAAAATTCATTTTGGTCCCTACTAAATGAATCCTTTGCTATTTTATGTATAGCAAGTAAACAAAGTTCCATCCAAAAATTTTATATCGATATTTCGAAGAAAATAAATGTTTTAGAATCCCTTTAATCTAAATAAAAAACATAAAAAGAAAAGTTAGTTAGGGATTTAAGTTCAGCATCTACCAAGAATGCGCCAAGAAGATTTTCAAAACGCCCCCCCCCCCCACACACACACCAGACTGCCCTTAACATGAAACATTTTCCCAACTTTCTCCTCTTAAAAATGGCTGTAACAGTTTTGATTATTATACCATGTTTAAAATATTTTTATGATGAATGAAATGCATACTTTGAATTCTTTTGGGAAGTCCTCAAAATTCTTCTTTATTCTGGACGAGTTTTGTTTAACTAATAAACCGTAAGAGATAGTCAAAATCTTAATGTGGATCTCATTAAAACATAAACTTATTACAAATCCTTTTTTTCGTTGAATGAATCATTTACCTGACATTTATGAATTTTCAAATACCTGCACTTTTCTCAAATGTGAAGGCGTTATTAATTTGTTATCTATTGTGCATGCAAAGAGAATAGAATATCGAAAGCATCATATCCTCACAGAATGCAAGGAATACGCTTCACAACGACAGTTTCATCACATCACTGGAGACATCCACCATTCTGAACACGCCATCCAACTTCAGACACGTACTTCAAACTTGTATACGAAAATCTAATTCTAAGGATACCAATATAGAGTATACATAAGTTATTATACAACAAATTGATACTCTAAATACTACTGTTCTACTGATTGCTATTTCAGAACTTTATCCTTATGATTTATAGATATTGAATACCTTTCTCATATTGATTTGTTACCTATTGTTTTCATGTTTTTGTTTAAATAATTGTAACCAATTTATTGTATACACTGCATTATACAGAATAGTCGTGATATGACCTAGTTGTTAAAGTGATTCTAAATAAATAAATTACAAAAAATATGGAAAGCTTACTTTTAAAAAATTTTACTTTAACTTAAGCCTAGTGTATTAACTGCGGCAAACCCGCATACCATTGTTAAATTTATTAGGTTCTAATTGGAGCTTAATTGGAGCTATGAGTTCTGTTATCCTCAGGGGAATGGTTGTACGAAATGGATTTTGGTGGTTGTTGGCTACTCAGTCGTATTAATAATACTTTGTTTGTTGTAGAATTATTTGGTTTAATTCTTGAACCTATGTTTGCTTATCGACTTGGATCGGTGACCACCTTTCAGACTTCGAAATCTTCTTTCTCTTCTTAATGCACATGAACACGTTCATCATGTCGTAGTATCAACTTGTAAGTAAAGTTTTTCTCACTTCACCATTCAGTTCGAACCTTATTCTGATCCCCTCTTTAACTTTATAACATGTCCAAACTAGCTCACCCTTCTCAAATGTTACATTATTATTTATTGGTGTTACGAGCAATAACATCTCACTGGTAGCTCACTAATTAAATCACTTACACTTTCAAAATAACTATTTATTACAACAAATAACTGCATTACAAAAAATTTTCTTCTATACACCGTCCATGATGCCTCGCAAGCTTCCATCGGCAGAGTGTGCAAACATACACAAAAAAGTTACAAAAATATCGATACTGCTCATCAGAGCTGCCACCACTGTTCCTAGTGGCCTGAACAGTTGGTTTCCCATTTTATTTCGAATGTTCGCATTGGTTTGCAAAACTCATATGACTCACTGACGTTCCGCCCACCCTGAGTTGGGGAACACCTACCCTGAGTTGTTTGTAACGGTATACATAGTTATCAAATCAGCAAAGTGAATCTCTTTAATGTTCATGCTCAACTGCATTTTGAAAGTCCTTTGTCCCAAAACATTCCTGGCTGAAAGAATACAATAGTTCTCAGACATTGAACTTTTCCTAGCACAAAGAAGGTAACGGTCCTTCTTTCCTGTCTCTCCGACGTGTACAGATTTTTACAAGAATATTTTCTCTTTCTTGCCCGGATGCTATTATATATGTTATATTAAATTATATTCTTCCCTTCTTATTCTTAAAGTCAACTGCTATTTTAATCTTATTTTATCCATTATAATTGCATATTATTATAACAAGATTGTTTATTAGTTTAGGAAAGCATTTATATTAATTTATCTTCTTTTTTAATTATCTGACTTCAATTAATTCGCCACCTCCTAATCGCTGCCTGATACTGCGGTTACATAACAAAAGAAAATTAGCAATAAAATTACTTCAGTAAAGATTTACTGTGATTAACATGAAGGGGATAGAGAAATAATCGTTCGTAAGAACTGCATAGTAGTAGAGAAAGTCATGTGAGAATAATGCATCATATTTTTATGTTAAAGTTCTTTTAGACCACGAATGGTTGAATATTAGAGGCAAATGCTGCTTAAGCCTTAATTACACTGAATTATTTCAGGTTCTAGGTGAAAATTGTCTATGTGTCATTAAGCAGTAGAGGTTTGCATTACACTGATACGAATCGAACGTGTATCATTTAGTTTGCTATGGTCGACCACCAAAGTTTCCCCGTTTGAACAGTACTATTGGCTGAGAACTTACAGTCGACTTGGATCCCTGGTTTGATGGTTGCATCTTGGTTAACCGAAAGAAATGAAAATGCACTATTACTAGTGCAGCTACCACTACTTATTATACAAGTGTTCCACTTAAAGTCTTATTTCCATAATTAATCAGAAATACGCCTTATGATGTGTACTGCAGAAAAAAAGATGTTAAAATTAAGCATAGCTCAAAAAGTAGGATGTATACTGAAGTTGGCTTTTAAGTGAAACATGTTTCAAGAAGCGATGTGAAGATGTTGAGGAATTTCCCAAATAAAAATGATGAAAGTGTTCATCTTTTATTTTTAGAAGAAATTTTTATTAAAATATAGTACATTTCAAATAATGCCATTATAAATACGTATCTTGACTTTCCTGTGCATAGTATGTGCAACTGATTCACTTCGATTGCATTTTGTACAATTTTTGTGTAGCTAGGAAAACTACAAATAAAAAACCCCTTACTTGGGGAGAACTCATTGTTATCCAATACTGATTATTTTACAAGTACAACGTACTCTAACGAAAATATATTTTTCTGTTTTACTTATAGTTACCCTTTTTAGGAAATAATTCATTATAATTTCGTAATCCAAATACTGAAGGGCTAGTTAGACCTTTAAAAAGAGTCTTAAAATCCCACAGTTCACATGATCATCAGGAAATCAATTATGGCGACTAAGATTTGAAAATAATATCTAAATATTTCAAAACTCAAACGATAACAAAAAATATCTTTAAATTTCAAATGCCACAAAGCAAATTATTTGATACACTGTTTTTTAACAATATGCATTACTTTTTAAGTCTTTGCCTATTCCTTATAGGTTAAAGCATTACAGAATTATACAAAATTCATTAATAGTGAAGAGAACTTCAAAGACTATTCGTTTTTCGACCCTTGTTTCTCATGCAAGTGTCTCAAATCGTATGGTATTTTAATTAAAGTCATTATAGTCCTTTCTTGAGGAAAAAAATGTTTCGGTTGTTCTTAAGTAAACCAACGGCTTTTATTTTTTATTTAGAGGACTTCAAAATATGCATTTTCTATGAAACCTAGATATCAAATTTTTGGATGGTGAATAATTCCTAAGGTTATAAAATGGAGGAGAAATTCAGTACCTTGAACAAGGGAGCAAGGGATGAGTCGAGAAAATCCAAAGGTCGGGCAGATCTGATGGCAGGCATAGCGGGGTCCATAGCGTTTCCAGTTTGAGCTTTTCCAGATGTCTCTCCTATCTGTATGTACAGGCTTGAGAAGAAGACTAGTGCCAGGAATTAAACAGTTGTCTCCTTAAACACTTCTCGTATTTTATGTGCCACCTAGTCTGGTCCTGGTATCCTGAAAGATGAAATGTAATAAAATTAGAGGAAATCTCATGATAGTGTACAATTCAACCCAGAATTGTTATTGTTCTAATAAAACGAGAGAAAGAACTTTGACTCTAATGGGAATAGAATACGGGGATGTCTATAATGGAAGCCGCAGATGCTACCACCTAAGGTAGAGAAAATAAATGTACAATGCTCATTATAGGGTAGGGCAGGGCTATTCCGCTCATGGGGCTTTTCCGCCCGAAATAAGCAAATTGGTTTACTGCCCAACAATCATGGACAGCGATGACTTGCCTGCCAGTTCACTGTCAAGCTTGGTGTTTGTGCTACGTTTCTATGAATTTATTTGAGGTTGTAGGCTGCTGTTTTAATAGTATTAACAGAAGATTACAAGGTAAGTAACACTTGTTGCGTTTTTTGCCTTGAATAAGAAATACCGTTTCTAACTTAGAGTCTAGTATGTACAGATAGAGAGATTTTTGATTGAAAATCAGTGTCAGTGTACGTTATAGTTTGGATTACGTCCATGCATAACAGATGACGCGTTTCTTTTATCATAGCTCTCACATGGGACGCAATTTCAAAGGTACAACATTTGGAGTTATTCCGTCCAAGCAAAAAGGTGTTATACTCGCCCAGTTAAAATATAGGTTTTCTGTACTCTTTTAATCTAATTATTTCTTATACAACTATTACCGAATTTCATTTCATCGTTTCAGATGGTACACTCATATAAACAAAGAAAGCCGGTACGAAACTGGACGAGAAAGACATTGCTCGTGCTGTTACGAGCGTATTAAACGGCGATGTAAGTATGGGAGGAGCAGCGGGCCTTTTCAGAGTGCCTTACTCTACACTCAAGGATCGTGTTCATGCACATCAACGTCAAGAAGCATTAGCAGGAGGAGTGTACAAATAGGTTGGTCATCCTACAGTGTTCAGTTTGGAGGTGGAGAAAGATTTAGTTTTCAAGTTAAAGTATTTGGCAGCAAGAGGCTTTGGATGTACACCGGAGCAATAAAAAAGAAAAGCGTAGACATATTGTAAAACTAAATTGTGGGAATAGTGAGTCAAACGATGACTTGTTTCCAGTACAAATAGAATACAGTGATGGGGAAGGTGCATCATGTGGATTTTGTGGGTTAAAGTTTTATTCTCCGAAATCAGCAACCAAAGGAGACTAGATCAAATGCCAGAAATGTGGACTATGAGTTTATCGAAGTGTGCGTTGGTGCAGTTGGTAAGAAAAACTTCATTTGTGGCAAATGCATTTAATTAAAATGCAAAAGTACTGTGAGCGCTAATAGCCTCAGGGCCAGACGTAATAGCCCCGATACTTTTAAGATTTCCTTTCTGTGCAACGTTCGCTGTTTTATTTGATCACAACTATAGCAATTAAAATATGTGTGTTTATATCTGTACGCTTTAAGGGATTAATAAAGACTATTCTGTTCTATGTTTAACATAAACATTGTTTTTATTTGTTTTATAACACCATAAATTTTAAATGAGCGGAATAGCCCCGCTCTACCCTAATACATACCTTACTCCATCTTATTCCCAGCAAATGTTTCGTAGGTTAGTCGTTTTCAGAAATATTCCGTGCAATGTGATTAAATGTTACAGGTATAACTGTGATATCTTAAGGAAAGCACTTGGAAGTTTCCAGTTCTTTATTTCTTTCCCTTCAAAAAGGATAATTGATTTATAAATTTATTGCACTAGGTATACCCTTACGTTCGAACTTCGTTGTTCGATATTTCAGATATAAATAAATCCTTATCGTTTAATTTGAAATTTTTCTAGACAATACCCTATCACGAATAACCTGATTATCCCCTTGTATATATTAAAAGAGCAGAGGCGGAAATGTTTCTAAGAGATAAATAAGTACTTCCATGACATCACAACAGGTGGCGAAATGTTGGTGTGAGAGTGCGACCAGCTATTAAAGGCACAATTGTGTCGCCTCTGGCTAAATGGCAGCACAAACGTGATTGGAGTTAACTAGCATGACCCGATTGTTGTATAAGAAAAACCTCTCAACATTCATTTGTTGACATTTTAAAATGCACTTTCACAGAAAGAATAGAAATTTTGTTGCGGCTTTTGTGATAGTATATCTGTGTTAACTTTATATTGAACGAATAGTTCAAAGATTTGTTTCCATAGTTTGCAACAGAAGAGAGTATGACTCTTCTTATGAAGTACACTTTAAGATTTGAATATCTCGTACTTTAATGTGTAGCCACGTAAATTCTCGTTAATCAATTTTAAAGCTAAACTATCTAAAGCAACTTATTTAAGTATGAAGTATTTAGACACCTTCGACTGAGGTGTGTGTCAAGTTGTGTGTAAATAAATCGATCATATTGAAGTACTATTTCCTAAATGCCCATTATGTCTAACCACGAGAATATTTCAAGCGAGTCAGGAATATTTGGAACAAATAGGAAAATGACAGAGAAATGATAAATCAGGGAGGCTTTAGGTAAAATACAGAGCAGAGTGGACCGAACGTGTTAGCAAAGTGACAAGAAATTATACCATATGTAGGTATAGGAGCATTTAATTACAAAAGTTTTGATAAATTGGGGGATTATCGGTACTTAAAATGCAGCATCAAGAAAATGACTCAGAACCTTATGCTTTAGCATGAAATTCAAAAAAGTGTTGACATAACAGAAATCGAATCTAGTAGCTCAGAGAGTGAAATCTACAAATATAACGAAAGAAAAGCTGTCGGTTGTATACGAGTGTATAGAATAGTAATCTCGAAAACCACTCACTTAATTCTTTAATTACTGAAAAGTCTGCCCCTTCTGACGTCATAAACTATACAATAAAATTGAGAGATTAGGGATAGGAAACTTTTCGTTGAGCACAGATATTTTTAGCATTAATCGCGAACAGCTCAAAAGAGCAAAAGTGGAAACTTTAAATGTATAAAGTTGGGCCCTGGATGTAGACAGGGCGAAGGAAATCGAAGTCGTGATCATATCAGCAATTTGATTCCTGATTTCTTCTTTTTTGGGTGGGGGTCGCTCTGATACTGGAGATTTTCTTTGCCATGGCATATAAGTTTTATATCTTCCAAAGATGTAGATTTAGACAATACATAGGAACAGATTTTCAAGAACATCCTTTACACCCAAAATATACTTTAAACGATAAATAATTCGCTATTTTTTATTTTACCAAAAATATTTAAAACTATTTTGATTCAAATTTTATATATTTAAGGCGTTTTCGTGACAAATAAAATGCATATTGTGACTTTGTGGGTTCGTACAATTAAAAGTCCAGTTTGCAGAAATTCCAAATTGCTCTTTATTTCCGTAGAAACACACTTTGGTCAAACCTTACAGTAGCAGAATTGCGTAACAGGAGCACAAGCACAGGATCCTTCGACTGTTGCCATACCGTGATTGCATCCCTTACTGGCATAGAGATTGGGTTTTATGTAGTGATGTGGTAGTTAGATGGTGGTGATAATGTTTGAGAAATATTTGCGTAGTTCTATGATCGTGTTCTTTTCTTTTGTTTTTTGGTGTGGTTTTGGTTTTGTGTTTAAGGCGATCCTAGCACAAGTCTGGGTCTTTTATAAGTTTCTCCGGGGTCGAGGTCGCACTCCCCGAGGCCGCGGATTAGGTGGTTGAAGCTTGAAGGGAGCTTAGCGTAGAGGGTGCAGGATATGGTCTGTAAGTTTAGGAAATTTGAGATCAGAGTGGATATTGTCGTTGGGAATGTACCAGTGGACATGGGTTGCGGTGTGAAGGTAGCGGTTTTGTAGTACTTGTAACTTGTAGAGTTGAGTTTTTGCGGCAAACACCCCAGACTTGGCAGGCGTATGTTAGTGCAGGTCTCAGAACCTGCTTGTAGAGGAGGATCTTGTTCCTCAACGCCATTGTCGACTTTCTGTTATTTAGTGCGTGCATCATTGCAATCTTTCTGCTAACTTTGTTTGCCAGTGCTGTGATGTGGGGCTTCCATGTTAACTTCATATCTAGGGTGTCCCCTAGATATGTCGCTGTGTTGGACCATGGTACCTCTTCTCCTGCTAGCCAGAGATTGGGGACACCTTGTGGATTCCGTCTGGTAAAAGTTACAGCCTGGGACTTGGTGGCGTTAACTTATAGGCGCCAGGTGATGAACCATGCGGATAGCATGTGAGCGTATGACTGTGCCCGCTTCACCGCATGAGTGTGATGTTTAGAAGTGGCCGTTAGAGCTATGTCGTCTGCAAACAGATATAAGTTGCAGCCTCTGTAGGTTGGAAGAGTGTTGATAAATGCAAGGAATAACAGGGGCCCCAGAACACTGCCTTGGGGTACCCCTGCATTGGTGGCGTAAGGTTGGGAGATGATGTCGTCCCTGGCAAGGACGAAGGATCTGATTTTTAGATAGCTGTGGATTAGATGGATTAGGTAGGAAGGGATGTCGTAGTGCATTAGGTGATATAGGAGGCCTTCGTGCCATACGGAGTAGAATTACGTAACATACACAAGTACAATCTTCAAGGTCGTCGGTCACAAACAAAAGAGTTCACTATCAAAACGCAGCTGCACGCGCACGATTCTCTAGTTCCGATTACGACTGATTCAACTGGCCATCCGTGGCTTCTTTCATAGCTCCACTCATTGTCCTAGAAATTTGTGGAATGTTCTTTAACAATCAAGACGGCAAAAGAAATATGAACTTTCATGTTTATCTCCGCGCTGCAGTATCTGTCCCTTTGTGTGCGCCGGCCGCGCCAGTTGCAACAATGGGTTCGTGACAATATCTTTTTTTTCTGGGAATAGCCTCTGAAGTCCCCTTTAGAGGTACACAAAATCGTCCTTCACCAAACATTTAGAGCTTTTTAAACCATGCTATTTACACTAAATAACTCTTTCGGCATTAACTGTTCCTGAGATAGTATTTGTTATTTCTTTCAATATTCAAATACTTGTATTTTTCTCAAGTGTAATATGGCTATGCGTTTTTTTCTCCTGCTCGTGCAAATACAACGAATTTCAAAGCCATTACATAGCGATGCGTTCTTAAGGATTTTAATTATCGCTTAAGCCTATTGTAGTTCCTCATTCGCTGGTACCTACAACGAATAATGAAATAAATAATTCTAATAAAGTCGATTTATGACTAAGCCTCCGTAGGAATCGTTTGTTGATGAATGTGTGGAAAAATTCACGTGAATATATCGTACACTGGAATTTAAGTCAAAACGAATTTAAATGTTTTCTTGCTGAAGTGTAATTAAGAAATGTTTATGTCTTAAAGTAGTACATAATAATTGTTCCATTATAGTACAGTTTACATGCTTCTTTGTTCTTTGAAAACAGAGTTTCGATGTTGGAGCCTTCATCGTTCTGATATCTCAGTATCGTATACCTTTGTATGAAAATGGAGTTTGTTTTAAAGTTCAAAAGTGTCATATTTGTCTTAAGGCTATATAAATGGGATTTTCCTTCCTGAATACAGGAAAAAAGCTGTAGCATTTACTCCAGGTGCATTCAGTTGCATTATTCCACTACAAGTAAGGGATTTAAAAAGGAAGGAAGATATTACTACGGTTACCGCTGCTGATGTTGTTGACCTGATTGCGTGGGCTGATCGTTTCTCAACGTTTAATTGTACCCTCACGACAAACACATTCGGCAAGTATGTCGCCTACACCCTCTGCTGTTGCAGCCCGTATATCTCCCGACCTACTCAGACGACACTTCCATTAAAACCCTCTACATCAGCTGTCATGCGCACTTTTACCTTCCTTAATGATTTCATTTTAGCTCAGATTTAAATTTACATGCGATAACATTAATAAAATTATATTCTTTATTAGTAACGTATATCATATATATTTCTCGTAGCAATAATTGAGTGCTTAAAATGCATTGATACCATATAAACCTAAGCTAACTGGATATAACTTCAGTTTTTTAACCGGCAGTATTAATTTATGAATATAAGGATATAAATATTCGGGTAACCTTTATCAGATAATAACTCTCATACACTTTTCCTTTAGTATAAAATACCCATTGTATAACAATGGGCACCCTGAACCCAAATTACTTAAACAAAATGCGTCATATATTTATGAATTGACGTTTGTTAGTTTCACAAATACTCGAGAACGACTGAACCGATTTGTCTAATTTTGGTTTAGAAATGTTTATATAAGTCCAAGGAAGGTTTAAAAAACGAGGGGAAAAAGAACCTGAAGTAATAATGGGCCGGATTATTAGCTAAATATAAAAGTACACACGGAAACCCTTATTGAATACATACACCTTTTATTTTCGAGCCCGCCTCGGTAGCGTGGTGGTAGAGTGTCTGCCTCACGTTCAAGAGGTCCCGAGTTCGAATCTCGGTCAGGGTGAGTTACCTGGATTAGGTTTTTCCCGGGGTTTCCCTTATCCAGAAAGACGAATGTTGGGTAACTCTAGACTCTATGGACCCTGGGCTCATTTGAGCATCATTTCACCTATTCCATTCATCGTCCGATATGACTTAACGTTGGAGGACGTAAAATTACAAAAAAAAAAAAAAAAAAAAAATCGACAAACAAAAGCATTACAGAGTAGAAAGATATTCCACTCCTTGCCACAGTCTTCAAATATATTTCACTTACCATATTTTATTAAATGATATTCAACTCAAATTTATTTATCCTTTAAAATCAAATCTGTACATAGTACCTTGATATAGGATATGTCAGTAAGTTTAAACTTAATATTACAAAGTTAAACATCAAATATACCTAACCTACATTCAATTATAATGTAACACAAATTAGATATAATTATAAATTAGAGAAATGAACAAGCTAAGTAAATTCATGCTTTATGATTATCTGGATTTGTTACATTGCAGATATTCCTTTACTGTGTAAAAGCAGTGCTCCTGCAAGAAAGCCCTTGTTCTAAACTATTGCACAGGAATGCAGTACTCCATTCTTATACATTGTAGTTCTGATTGAGGTTAAGTGTATATCCTTAATATACCTCGTGTAATGCATATGAACACTTCCGTTGTTTTGAAAGTTAAATATTTCTTTTTACAAATAAAGCTGTCTCCAAAATATAAACACATGCCAAAGGATGTATGCAAAGCTTTTTGAACAGTGGCTTACATGAACATAGCACTTTTTCGTTGCCTGTAATTAGAATGGCTTGTTTTTGTTTAATAGATATATCTTGGCTTCTAGTGAATTTCCCCAAAATGTTATTCCATATTTAATTATAAAATGTATATGTGCATAATAGGACATTAAGAGTACACAAATGCTGATATTTTGACTTAATATTCTTAGAGCATATATATTCCTGCTTAATTTGGTTAGTAGATGATTTGTTTGAGTTTTCCATATTAAGTCATCCTGTATCCACAAGCCTAAAAAGTTTGTTTCACTTTTGTATGAAATTAATTTATTATTTAATTTTACCTCAGGAATACTTTCATTGTTTCCTCTGTTTATCATTTGTTAACAAAACTGAAATGTTTTATGTAGCATGATGATACACCTTTCGAAGAATAGACACAAAATTAATTTCTGAACGCACTCTAACACTATAAATATTTGACTAGAGATAATTTTTATCAAATATTGCTGAATCCTCGGATACCTTATTTATAATTTATGCTTATGAATTCGCGAATGTGAATTGAATTCATACAAAATTAATTGGATTACTTTGTGGCTTCGTGAAGTTCGCGGAAACATTTTTACTATGCGAAGGAGAAGATGACCTGACTTAGGTCGTAAAAGTCAGTCAAATGTACGACGAGCTACGTCACGTGCTGACCGCACTGATGAGCAGCGAGACGTAGGTAATGCCAATAGTCGTGTTAGTATGTCAGAATTGTGTTCTTGAAAGTCTGTTCTTTCCAGGGAGTTGTTTTCGTACAAATCAGTTGACACAGTTATAAACCAGAATGACGTAGTCAACTATCCCACAGAGTTTTTAAATTCATTAGAATTGCCTGGACCCCTCGCAATTTTAAAATTAAAAGTAGGATCGGTTGTAATCATACTGCGTAACATTAACAAACCACGACTGTGCAATGGAACGAGACCAACTGTGAAAGAGCTAATGAATAACAAAAATCATCAAGAGACAGTAAAAAGGAGAAGATAACTTGATCCCACATATTCCGATGATCTCAACGGATTTACTTTTTGATTTTAGGCGTCTACAATTTCTGTGCGTTTGGCCTTTGCGATGACCATAAATAAATATCAAGGGTAGTCGCTGGAAGTTTGCGGAATCAACTTGGAATTTCCCTGTTTCTCTCATGGACAATCAATTATACGTCGCGTGTTCGCGCATCGGAAAACCATCATCCTTATAATATATTGTGACTTTGTGGGTTCGTGAAATTAAAAGTCCGATTACACCACTCAAAAATGTTCTTTATTTCCACCGACTCACAGTTGAACACTTGCCAATTACACAGAGTTACGCAATGCACACAATTACGATTCACCAGTTCGTCCGTTACAGTTCCCTTTTTGCTCTCGCAATTACGTACACTCCTCCGATACACGTACACAGTCTTCTCGTCCGTTCACTAACACGGCGCTCATTCGCTGCTTGCCAAGCACTGACTTTCCTCCAGCCCGACGTGTTGCTTATATAGGGCCAACTGGCCAATCTAGAAGGTTCTGGATTAGATGAAGTAAGTTCCCGTAAGTACGAGAACTCAGGTGGAACGGAAAGAGACGGCACAGTGATGTTTTTCCAGCCAACCCTCGATACCGCTATAAGACAAATGAGTGGGCGTGAAGAACGCCTACCGTTTCCTGCTGCTGCCGGCCGGTTCTATAGGGAGTTCCGAACGTTCGGGTGACAAAATTTACGTACCACAAAAAAATATTGTTTATCAGAAAGCTTTAAATTGATTAACCTAATTGTAACTGTGTTGTATTTAAATTTCACCCCAATTGCAGAGTACATAAGTATTCCGAATTTCTTTTATTTACGAGTATATAAATAAGTTCACACAATTTTTATTGGGGGTACCAAGTTCACCGGGTCAGCTAGTTCTCAATAATTGATATCAACAGTTTGTTATACCATATGCGTATATTTGTATAAGCCTTATGAAAGTAGATTTTCTGAATATCTGTATTACCTATGAATTCTTAAAAATAAGTGGTTATTTTACTTCCTCAATACAATTGCTTTACCTTCATACTAATACCTTACTTCAGATTTACAGAAACTGATTCAGCGAATGCTTTCCTTTACGAGAAATTCGAAGTACTTTGAGGTTAGGTACATTTCTTGAAATAATAATCGGCGCTCAAATTTGAATTAACATATTATTTTATTTATAATTAAGTCTGTAATCTTGCAATACAATTTTATGGGTTGTAATATCCAGAGTCCTACGTTATATATCCAGTATTGCAACCGAATTTCACCGTTGCTGAGGGTGCAGGGATGATGTTGGAGTCTTTCGTAGCTGAATCTCTGGAATGTCTCCGGCTGCTCTCCTAAAAGCTGGTGAAACCTTATCTCTGGTCGTGGTCGCGGATGGAAAGGGATGCTGGGTTTTGTCAAAGGAATAAATAATTTTGATACTTTCATTTCGAAATGAAACCTGAGTTTGTTTGAATGATTAATAATTATTAGTCGAAACAATTAACCCATCACTTGTACAAACATCGCTATTTACTTTTGAACAATTATAACACTTTTACAATGCTTTATGAACCGCGTACTTTCTGCAAAATTACGGGTACTAACACATTTGTTCTCTGCGACGGTTAAGTGCAGAAGAATGCTAACTTCAGCCAATCTCGATTTACTGGTCCTACCGTTGTTATAGTAATTCAGTTTATTTTCATTGGTCCACATCACGTCCAATTATAATTATGTTTGTTATACTATTTCATAATATTTTTATAATGTTTCTTTCAAATCACTTTTTCACACTATTTAACACTCAACATAATATTTCATCAAAATTTACATCAATTTTATTGTTATTAGAATCATGATTAATAGGTACTGTGACTTTGTAGGTTCGTGAAATTACAAGTCCAACTTGCAGAAATTCAAAATGCTCTTTATTTCCGTAGAAATACACTTTGGTCAATCCTTACAGTAGCAGAATTACGTCACATACACAATTACAATATTTCAGTTCGTCTGCCACGCCCACAAACAAGGAGTTCACTTTCAAAATACAGCTGCAGGGTTATCAAGTTCCATTTCGACTCTCTTTATGACTGTCCTTACCACTGACCTCGGCTTCCTTTTATATGACCATTCATGATTCCAGACTGTTGTGGAATGTTCTTTAACAATCAAGAAATATGTCACTAGAAGTTTCCAGTTATCTATCTTTATCTGTTTCGGCAAGTCCTTTTATCTCCGCGCTACTCTATCTGCCCATTTGTGTGCGTCAAGCCGCGCTATTGTAGAAATGGATTCGCGACAATACTCAATTTTCGTTTCTTCTATTTATCAGATCACTTTCACACTTTCACGTGTTATCCTTAGCCTCGTTTCCTACCCACTAAAATCACAAATAATTTTAAATAAAATTAAACCTAAAATAACTATTTCAGTACTTTAATGACAAAATATCCCATGAAAGGAGACATCCTAATGCTGATGATAACAAAGCTATGTTCTTCATTCACTAATTGCTTAATACAACTGACAGTGTTTGCAATTATCTCTTGAGTTTGCTTTTAGGAAGTTCCTTATATGAATAAGATATAAAATGGGCTGGCCCTGTAGCTCAGTCGGTAGAGCACCTCCCTGCCGTTCTAGGGGTCCCGGTTTCGATTCCCGGCGGTGGCGGTGGGGATTTTTCTCCGACCAAGATAATTCCCCATCTTCCCCAAAGTCTGGAAGTATAAATGAGAGTGCGAATGTGTGTCTGATGTGATGATTAAAACCTAACGAATACGAGTTAACAGCTTCGATATGTTCCAAAGGAGAACGGCCGTCGATATGACCATTGTAGTTAAAGGCACAAATGGAACAAGTTAAAAAAAAAAATTGCATGAGGTAAATGTTTAGTTACTGTTTGCTGTTTCATCTCCTTTGCATTACTTTCACCCTTTAAGCATCTTGTCGTGCGGGTTACTTTACAAAGCGACAGTTGATAAACCATATGGGACTCCTACTATATTGCGTTTTTATTTGTGGACGCTTCTTAACTGCTATGATTCTCAGGGTCCCATTCTGTATTGGAAGTGAAAGTTTGCTTAATTTTGCTTAGAGGTCCCTTTTTTAGGTCCGAGAAAGAATCCATCGCCATCCGCTGGGTTTGAACCTTAACCTTGGAAGCCAGAGGCTAGCATGTTACTTCCAGACTACCGAGGACGAGGAGTTAATTGCAGGCTTAACATAAAAAGTGTTCCTGAGGTTCTAATAGCGTCATCGTAGAAATAATAAAAATGTCGGGGTTAATATCGATACATTTGGTGACATCTCTTCCTCAGATATATGTTTATTTTGTATCGCTGTATTGTTTTACTTCATTACTCAACATTCTCCTTCATCCCCTGCTTCTCTTTACACATATTACATGCATATACGTTCTCTATCGCTCATGCACGGATGTATTGTATTCGAAGAAATTCTCTATAAGTACTTCATGGAAATATGTTTTGAGCTGCCCTACTTCCAGAAACTGTAGGTTCAGAAAATATGTGTGCGTGCATGTGAAGCCTTATCTCAAAATTTAAACATCAGCTAAATTATATTTGGAGTTTATATTCCAGTCTTTCAAAGATGCGACAGGAAAATTGTTAACAAAATCCCCCGCGCCATACTACTTTTATATGGACATTTTTTTTCTTTCCAACACATATGTTGAGTTTTCTACGAATTATCTGTAAAATCATTTTCATTTGTGTACATTTACGTAATTTTGCATAACCATATGCGATTAGGAAAACTGACTAGACAAATGAAATAGATCTCGTTAACACACAATTTATGGCAAATAGTTTTTATTTTGTGGTTAACCATTTCCATGACATTCATTGCTACTAGATTCTATTTCTCACTGTTTTATGTTTTAAATTTTTCTTATTGCATACAGTATGTAGATAAGGTATCGCATTTTTCCAAAAACCTTGATACCGAGATTTCACATGTAATGCATATTTTGTAACTTTTTGAATAAATTTACGGGGAAAATGCCCGCGCGTGTGTTTTACCTTGTGTCTATGAACAGTATAACTTAAAAATTGTTAAATAACATCGCATCCTTGGAAGATATTAAGATTTCCAATAATATTCCATCAATGCAAACTAACTCATACG
This sequence comes from Mantis religiosa, assembly GCA_030765055.1. NCBI lineage: Eukaryota > Metazoa > Arthropoda > Insecta > Mantodea > Mantidae > Mantis > Mantis religiosa. The sequence goes on from CM060955.1 coordinate 96,335,480, forward strand.
TGCAAATTTCTTCCTTAATTTTTTATTTTCTCAAATGAAATGAAATGAAATGAAATGTGTAGTGTTTAACGCCCGCTTTTACTACATACGGCACCGCAGGCGATGACACTGATGACATATGAGATGAAGATGGAGCACCGGTGGAATGAGATGGCGGGGGAAACCGGAGATCCCGGAGAAAACCCGCACCAGCGCCGTGTTGTCCACCACAAATCTCACTTTGCGGTCGCTTAGGATCGAACCCGGGCCGCTTTGGTGAGAACCAAGTGGTCTAAACTGCCTTATACTACTATGATTAAAATACAGAAAGCTTAACTTATTTGTATGAAAAATCAAGTGTATATTTTGAATTTTTTTGAAATGGCCTTCAAAGTCCCCTTCATTCCACATTAGTGTGATATAATACTGTATAGACAAATCTTAGTACACAAAAAATATTGTCGCTTGCCGAGAGAGAGACAGAGACAAAGAGAGAAAGACACAGAGAGAAGTTTGAAATTGTCTATCTTCCTCTTATGCCGTCGCGATTGTTATCGAATGGTCTACTGCATTCTAGAACAATGACTGGGAGGTATAAATAGGGGCAAAGTGTGAGAAGCAGTTAGTTGCAGTTCTGCAGGGGTGTTGTATGATGTACCGCAATGGAATCTTTCGTTTGTTTACGTCGACGGAGTAACGAAAAGACATTGAAGACTGCTGTTAGTCAATATCAGGTCATTTTTCTGCTGCAAGAGTTGTACAAAGCTTCTGTTTATTGCAATAAAGAGTGTTTTAAATTTCTGCAAACAAGACTTCTGTTACTACCAACCGATGAAGTCACAATATGAATATGATTAAATCAACAATGTGAAATAATTGCGTTTTTGATTTCGTTATTTATGAGATATTCATTGCGATTGGTTTGTGTTTTTGAATTCTTATTGATTCCTCAATTAAGCAGTCACTATTCATATTTTGTCATGGTCATGGCAATAGCTTTTTCTGTAAATGTGTAAAAGCCAAATGAAAGTTCATCATGATTAACAAAACCTGGCAAAGATAAGATGTTGTGTGAATACTTTGTATAGAAATGAGTAGAAAGATTATCTTAAGTCCCTTAAGTATTTTGTTATTTTATATCTTATGATAGAAGGGAAAATCTATGGAATTTCAAAGTCATTGCAGTAGTGACTTTGAGCCTTCTTACATCTCAATGAAATGTTTAATTTAAGCATTTATGCAAGCGTTTGTCTCGATTAACAAAAGCTGATAAAAATAAGCTTATAAGAATAGCTTATAGAATATATATATATATATATATATATATATATATATATATATATATATATATAATAAACGACGGTGGATACAGAAATACATGTGAAGTAATAAGTCATAATTGTTATTAAAAAGAATGAAATCAAGTGTTTCAACCAGGTATATACTAGCAGGTCCATATTGTACAGTTTCCTATTTGCTGTATATTTAAATAAAATAACGCAATCTGTTCGATATACATAACCATTTTTTTATTTATAAGTAAACACGAGAGAGGGAGAGAAAGGTGAAAAAGGAGAGAGAGAAATACAATTATGTGCAGAGGATCTTCCCTAAAGTCCAAGGAACCTGGCCTACTTCAGCCCGAGAGCGATGGATAACTCCGAGGCTCTTTCCATAGGGCAATACCGATTTCTTAAAAAGCCCCCCCCCCCCGTTGACAACAACGTCAAGACGGGATGGAAGTGGATACGCCACTTACGTGCGTCAACCCCGCAGGGAAGACTACCGAAAACCTCCGTGGGGCCGCCTGGTGATCTAGCACACCTTCTACTGGCTCTGCAGGCTTGTACCCGGGACTTATGAAGCAACCCTCTACCCCCTCCGGGCGGCCGTAAGGTTCGGCGGCTTTTTATTTTGGTATTTTGGAAAATTTATTGGGTTTTTTTGGTTTGGCAATGTTATTTACAGGGTGTCATGGCTAGTGTTGTGTACATTGTGAGCTTGTAACAGCCTTCAGTGTTAATAAACAATCAGAGTCCTTCTAAAACACTACTGAAAATAAGATTATAAAGCCGCTGCCGCACCTCGAGGAATATGTGAAGTGAAAGGAGAAGGTGTCGTTAGTAAGCGTGTGGCTTAACGATGGTTCCAACGTTTCAACAATGGAGACGCAAACTCTCTAGATTTACCTCGTTCTGGAATACCTAAGTATGGACAAGTGAGCATACACGACAAGCTTTGTGAGAAAATCCGCGAAAAAAATACCCGTAGGCTTTAAGAAGAACTTGGTGCATCAAAAGATACGATACATGTACACATTAAACCACTTGGAAAATCATGCTGGAGCTATAGATATGTATCTCATGAACTGAACCTCAACAGGCTGAACGTACAGTGCATATCTGTCGTCAGCTTATTTGTAACTCCACGGATGATAGATTCGTCAGGAGAACTGTTACTTGTGGTGGAAAACCACAACCAAAAGACTGATGCCTTGAAACAGTGGCTTGATCCCACCCCCTCAGCTTGTCAAAGTCATCATTAAAAAGTAAATCAGTTCGGTCCCAAAGTAATGTTGTGTGTCTGGTGGAATTTTGAAGGTGTGATTTACTGAGAGTTTGTTCCAAACAGGCGGGCGATTGATGCGGATCTTTATTCTTAACAATTGGAAGGAGTTCATGAAATTTTGAGACCGAATTACCCAGCATTAGTTAACAGCAATAGAGTTCTATTGCAAAGGACAATGCAACACCCCATACTACAGGAACAGCAATGGGAAAAGTTCAGGAATTGGATCTCGCACCATCAGATCATTATCTTTTACGATCCATAGCCCATTTTATATGTGGAAGAAATTTTGACAACTTTGAAGCAGTACAAGTGTGTGTTACCGAATTCTTCGCATCAAAAACCAAAGACTGGTACCATCGTGGGATAATGAACCTCGCTGAACGATGGCTCAAGACCATAGAATATATAGGCCCATATTTTGAAGATTAGTCAATTGCTTGTCAGAGAACATTTCAAACAATTTTCTGTCTTAAAAAACGACATTACTTAGGAGAGTGTATCTATAAAATATACTTAGAATTTCAAAACATTACCCCTATAGCGTAGTGCCTTGATTCTCTGTTATGGAATTAGCCTGGGTTCAAGCTCAGTCATAGAATGCGGATTTTTCTTTAAAGGCATTCATAAGCCCAATAACAGATAAGCTGCTGTCTCCACTTCTCCCCGTTTGGTTGCGTGATCGTTCACATCATGCGCTTGTGAGGGTAAAGCCGAAAGCCGAGTTAGCTATCGTATCACAGATTGTTGTAAAAACACTGAAGACACATTAAGCTTAAATAACGGAACTTGAACAAGACCGGCCTCTTTTGCAGGGGGTGGAGTATCAACCTGCTGTGCGGTTAAAATTTCTGTTAACTATATTTTGGATTTAGGACTGGAAGATTTTCCCTACAGGCAATATCCAACCTGATAAGAGCCATGTAGTTCTCCTTACGAGAACTGAAAGGCAAATTTGCACCATCTTTACAGATTACAAGAAAGCCTTTGAGCTGTTTGACAAAATAAACTCATAGCAGTACCGTTAAAGGTTGGGGGAAATAACTACCTCACTCAAAACATAAAAGCGATATTGTGATACACGTCATGATAACCCAGGATGGTGCAGCCTTTTGAAAACCCATTAGGCAAACAAATGAGTTATTGCAGGGGTATCTGCTAAGTCCTCTCTGTTTAATTTGGCTACGGCTAATGTAACAGAGACAGTGGACTGTGGCATTCATACAAACCAATAATTACATTTATGTGATCATGACAGCAAGGAAGAGGGCGATCTACAGCAGAGCTTCAACCAACTAATAGGATGGTCAGATGCAAATGACTTAAAAATAAACAGAATGAAGACCTTCAGACAACTTTTCGAAAAGGACTAAAGAGAAGAAAAGCAAAGACTGTTACATTCAGAGAATATTTAATAGTGGTCAACTTCTTTAAATACTTAGAGACAATGATTCAAACATATTCGGCATATACCAAAAGAAAAAGGCCACAATGACCATATGGACCATAAACGAGATAAAAGCAGATCTCACTCGTAGGTGCAAAGAAACTCTTCGGAGCAAATATTGGACGTTAACGCATGATATCCATTTAATGTAAGAATATCTAAAGAAAAAAATGCCTAAATTTACTCCTTCATGGTATTTGTACCTCCGAACTGGAGCTCTTTCTACGCAAAACTATTGGCAGAGAATGCGATCAAGAGATACAGAACTGAAGAAGACTTTTAAGCCACTTCCGCCATGACTGAACCAAATCTGCGCACGGGAAGCGTCATGCACGGTTTACACCATAAAATATGCTCCATAAGTAATGTTTATGCTATAAGGAAGAATGTTTGTGAATTTTGTGAACTGAATTGCAACAAATGCCATGTGTTTTATTGCACAACTGTTCAAAATCAATGACAGAAGTTTAGTGCTAAAACTAGAGATTGCATACTTGCACATTTGGAAGTGCGTGGAGGATGTTCTTGTTGTTTTAGATATGAGTAAAATATACATTTTGTATGGTGAAAGTTATATTTACGATTGTTAAGGACTTTTTGGATACATTTCATAAATGCGTTACTTTAACAAATGTTCACCATGGTTCATTTCCCTAGCATCATCATATACTACTTCGTAACTAGCTCTTTTCTCATTCTTTTCTCATTTTGCTTTAAATAGTGTAACATGGATGTTCTAAATCAGGTAAGTACCAAATTCATAGTTTTGAGCTATTGAAGTTTTTCAATGATATCATTCATTTTATTACAAAAAAATCACAAACCCAATATATGATAAAGAAAGCTCATTCAAATTCTTTAGAGAAGCTTGCTTTATCGACAATGAAAGAAAAATATTCTTTTAAGTCAGAAAAATAGAAATCATCTATGTGACACATATTTTCCATTCAAAACCATCTAACGAACATATTAAATAATAGCGTATATCTTTAAAACATCAATAATTTTTGCTATTGGAGTAAATTTGAGTGTAACATAATTGTGTAATACATATTGGAAACAGGAAAATACTGCTAGCACAAATTCGTGAGGAATCAAGTCCAGGTAAAATTGTTTATTTTCTGGACGAATGTAGTCCATCATTTTCATTAAGTATTTCTTTTTATCTACACTTAACTCTGAGTGATCAGTAAAGGGCTGCTGTTCCACATTGACAAAATCATCCATTGTAATTCCTTTGGATAAGACATTCTGTTCCGTCCACTCCTAGAAACACTAGATACAGAAACACTATCATTTGATTTTATATCTGTCCTGCGCAGTTATTACTCCATATGATCAACTTTTTCTTGCTTGTTAGGTTAGTTGCTTTCTCATTAGGAGCATGAAGGGGAGTAGATGCCATTTCATTGCCACCTCTAGAAGCTTCAGCCTCGTGCCATAAACAGTCAGATGTGTTGTGGATATGACTCCCAAAATTACAGCAGCCTAGTTGCCTTGAATGCGTCATTGCTGCATGCGTCAGGGATGGAAGCTGAAATACCATTTGCAGCTTCATTGTAATAGTTGCAGGCTTAAAAAAATATCAATGTCTTTGAATGTGTCATATATGACTCTCCCTTTAGTTTCTTCGAGTGCTGGATTTCCTTGAACCTACCTTCTTTATGACTTAGTATTAGCTACTATTTGCTGCACTTAACATTCTGAAAAAGCAGGTCAAAAACACTTCCTTCTTGCAAGCAGCACTGAAATGGCACATAACTGGTATAGAATTTCCATGGGTACTGAACATATGTACATGCAGTACCATCTGACAGCAATTTAAGTTACTTGACAAGTCATGACACATATCAGATTCTGGACTACATTGGCCTTGGTACAGACATGATATTGAGATGCATAACTAAAAATTGATAACAATGGCACTTAGCTGGTTTAGAACTTCCATGCTACAATTACTCTTTAACTTTGTTGATCTAACTCTTTATCAGAAATAATTAATTTAATTTGAAATGTGAACATTACGAGCCTTCTTTCTATGCTAGTTTTCGGTTTCAGGTACTTGTTAATCCCTGTTTAGTTTTTAAATATATTTCACCAAATGCATATTGAAAGGACAATTTTAGATATGTACATTCATTTCTACTTCGTATCAGGTGACATAAAAAGTACGTATAAAATATGTGCAGTTTAAGTACTTAAAAACTTTGAGATTAAAAGGACTGCATAAGCAGAAACTTTTGATGACGTTAAGACTTCCTGGAGAAGTTAAAGTAGAGAAGTTTGGGAAAGAAAAATAAAGACTGGAGGTATTGAAAAAATGAAACTTTGGTACGGATATCCTAAAAGATTAAAATGGCAATATTGCCAGCTTACCAACAGAGAACAAAAAAAGACTGAAATCAAAACCATGCGGAGCTAGGGTTATATAGTCGTACTGAAAGATGAATATTGTACAGGAGAATCCATAAAAAGGTAGGCTGAACTGTCGTGTATAATGAAACATAAATGAAGGAAAACCGTTTTAAAGAACATTACATGTAGGAGTAAGATTGTCTGGCATTTCTTTCCCTTACTTGTTTTCTTCACTGCTTAGTTAGAAAAGATTGTGAAAGTATTCTAAAGGACTCAAAAAATACTGTAGTAATATTTCACTATAGATGTACGAGATACCTCAAGTGAAAACAATTTTAGGCATGCATTCAAATGACATTTTCTTCTAACTCTTGTGCAAAGTATTCTTAAAAAATGCTCATTTTTCTATCACTTATATTACCCTAGACAAACTTTGAAGAAAGGTGTTTTGCATATTTAATTATAGCTACAATGGAAAAGAGGAATACATTAGGCTTAAGCAATAGTCAAATATTTTAAGAACTAGTGGATAGGTGACATTTCATACTCATTGCATGACATAAAGACTTACCTACATGATTTTCTATACTCACAATTTACCCACTATTATTTAAAAGTCTTATTATTCTATTTACTTTATGATAATAGAGTAAAAGTTTTGTAAAAATCGTTTTATTACACAGTTAATTATAGGTGCAATGTGAACAAGACTAGACAGTAAGCTTAAAAGATAGTCAAATCTATTAAGAGTTGACTGCTCTCAGATTACTATGAAATTCGATTCTATTTGCAAGACCAGGATATAAAAAGCGAACAACGACTTCATATTTGAGAAAATACAAGTTTTTGATCATTCAAATCAACAAAAAGGAATATTTCAAAGATTAAACAAATATAAATTATGTCTTTTAACGAGATTTAAATTTTTGTGCACTAAAATTTTGTTTATGTATACTTACGGTTTACCAATTACACAAAAGTAATGCAGAATAAAGAACACTTTAGAGGTTATTCAGAAAAACTTCAAATTGTACATTTAATTTGCCAAGAAAATATCTTAAACATATATTATTTTAAACAAATTGTTATAAAATAAACATTTTTGAAACTTTTTTATGTAAAGGGTAGTTTTGGGAGGGGTGATCTTTAAAAATCTTAGTGTCGCATCCGGACTTAAATGCAAGTTTGGTATAATTTTGAAGTTTGATATTTAACTGACTTAGGTTATTCAATTATGATGTACGGGGTCATACGGACACACGCAAACACACACACAGACATGCACGTGTTGGACCTTTTTCTGAAAATACTTCTCTGGATTGAGGGGACTTTCATATGTGTATTTCTAGTGAAATCTCGCTGTTAAATTTTTCGGTGGAGTGCAGTACACTTTCTTAGAGTCAACAATATGGTTTCATAGATAGGCTTTATTGCTTACCCTAGAAAGCGTGTTTCGTTTGTTTGTTCATAAAATGAATGGAAGGAATAACATCGGATGAAATGTAAGACATTCTTTTAAAAGTAAGGTAGATGCAAAGCTGAAGTGTAACTCATTTCGCAGAAATCTAAACAGCCATACGAGAGAGATTTTGACAAATTTTCTGAGTGGAGAGTATCAAAATAAGTATATTGATAAAAAGTTGCGTACTGATTGCAATTATCAAAAACATTCAAAAGACAGTCACTTTTAAAATTAATCGCTGATCTTGCACTTCAAGTTCGCATTTTTTCGTTTATTTGCTCAAGAATGACAAAGAGAAAACTATAAGTAACTCTTATTAATAGGCAGGACAAATGGATTGGTTTGGATTGGATTGTTCGGAGGGTATTTGGCACCTCGACCTTTGTACCTATGCCCCAAGTGGGGCACCCCTGATAGGGAGGATGAGGTGAGAGGAAACAGAGGGCTGACTCCAAGGAATCACTAGAGTACAGAAGGTGGGGTAGCCTAGATAGATACTAGATAGAAACTCCACGGTGGTCCAGGACAATCATCATCCCACTTACCGTGGACCCGAAGCAGTCACGAGTCCTGTTCGGAGACTGGAGGCCACCCCCTCCCAAAAGTAAGGAAGACTCTAGGCAGGCTTGCACATTCGGCATCTCGCCAGTCGCTTTCCAGAATCGGCACAGTAGGCCGGCTTGGAGACCAGAGTCCGTCCCGCTGGAGGAGAAAGTATTCCCTCAGAGCATATCCCGCCATGCATCGCCGAGACTTCATTCCATAATTACTATGCATTCGCCTAGCGATCCGGGAAAACCTCCATTGGGTCAGGTAGATCGGCTACGGTCCACAGAATGCGGTCCACAGATTTAACGGCCTGTCATCCCGCTCAGTAGGACAAATGACCACCGGAAACAGACGTTTTGAAATAACTTAAATAAAAAAAAAAGATAACTTATTTTAGAAAAATTCCGTATGTTTGTATGTTCATCTGTCAAACTCATCTGGATGTCATTACCCAAAAAACGGGACGTGAGCAAAACGTTTAAGCTTATTTCTTTTCTAATTAGTAACCTTTCTTTGACAGAAATATATCTACATTCACTTCCACATTCATACTTTTAGATTCTGTGGAGGAAGTATAATGATTCTAATTAAAGTTTATTGTCCTAAACTATTGGTGAATTTAACCCAGAACCTCTAGTTAGGGAAGTCAAAATGTTGGCACTCCACTGTAAAAGCGTTAATGCCAATTTTGTTTCTGGAATCAGAAAACGTTTAAGAAAACGCAGGAGAGGAATTTTGAGACGACTTTCCATCCCAACCAACCCACATTTCCTTAAATTGGATCTTTGTTCTTGTTGAAGTAAATACAGCTGGGAAACACAAGAAAGAGATGAATTTTTACAAACATAAGAAAAGGGCGTAATCATATCAGTATAGTGTTTGTGTCCAATACATTTTCGGGTATTGACGTTCCGTGACGTTCCGGTGGGAATAGGCGGAAATGAGGCAGCTGATCAACTAGCAAGGAAAGAGACACAAATACAATTACAACAAAAGCCAATCATACCAGAAACACTCAAGAGAATCGTAGAGAGAAGAATTAAAAATACATACCTAAGTGAAATAGCAACGAAAGCAGAAGGGAAAACATGCAGAATAGTTGGAACAACTATAGCAACAAAAGAAGTACCTGTCATGATTGCCAGGCAGAACATCTACAAAGAATCGGAATGCTTCCAACAGGTGATTTCTCTATTTGTGACAGTGGTATAGTTATGAACTCCAAACATCTGCTGACGTGTTCTGGCTTAGACAAAGAACAACAAAATCAATCGAATATTTACAAACTCTATTGGAATGCAAGACAATTAATGAACAAATTATGTCCTGCGTAGCGGGCTAAGGCAGCATGCGCTGGTCCCTGGCTACGGATAGCGGCCCGGATTCGATCCCACCCATGGGGTGCGGATTTTAAGTCCCGGGTATAGGACCGATGCCCACTCAGCATCGTGAGGAAAGTGAGGAGCTTGCGCTGGGTAAGCGGCCCTGGTCATGAAAACCAACGTTCCGGCTGGGGGATGCCGAGATGCTCACCACAATCTCTTCCCCATATCGGTTGGACGATCGCTCACCTCTACCTTGCGTAAGTGGGCGCGAGGCCGGCAGTCGGGTTGGTAGGTCTTGGCCATCTTAGGGCTATTGCGCCAGGGTTAAGAAGTCATAGTAATTATAACTTGTAATGTAACCAATCGTGATTATTTTCCGATAAATTGCAATGGATTGATTTCCAAAATAAAGCCTTATGTAACAACAACCTTTTCTGATAGTGTTAGCAAATTCAGAAATGTTCGTTATATGTTTACACTTTCATTGTTTGTGGTTTACTTGGTATCTATGCTACTGTATTGTGCTTAGAAATGTGTGACATTTATATTTCCGCACCAACTTAATGTTGCGTATAAGGTCTGAACAAGATTTGGGAAATATTTTAATTATTGGAGGTTCACATTTCATTTTGTGGTAAACCCCAGGCTTTAGCAGGAATTAATAAGTTGGGACAGGTTGGATGACTTAGTGATCAGAGTAAGCATTGGAATTGACCTGCCAGCTCATATGTGTTCTGATAAATCCACAGAAAAATTAAGAAGAGTCATTCTTGGGATGCACAAGATTGCACCATAGGATGTAAACCCACTGTGAAGAACCGCTGAGTCGTATGATGGCAGACATTTTGGAAGCCAGTTGTGTTTAAACGATTACAGCCAGTAAGGAAGGGTTAATCGGATCATGGTTAGTCAGATCGTGGTTAGTTAGTCATCAGTTAACCAGTCAGTTGGTTAGATCATTGGATGCTGCTGCTTTAGTCTGTAACAGTATTTTTATGTTCGTGGGAATTGTAAATATATATAAAAATGTATGTAGTTGTGTGATTGGCCGAAGTAGTGGTGTGACGTGGTGTGATGACGTGTCAGTGAATCGGCCAATCACAAAATAAGGTGGGAATTGCTATGGGGACAAGAAAATCAATAATCTAGAAAAAGTGAGAATCTTGTGTCTTGCTGGAGAAGGAAGAAAGATATTACGATGATTGTAATTGTGAAGGAAAATTAATAAGATTCAAAAAGTGTTATTCAATATTTATAATAGATAAGAGTGAATCAAAGTTTATATTATATAATTAAATAATATATTACCAGATTGGACTCATCTAAATTTTATTTTCACCAAAAATCCGCATCCACACCTGAGAAAAGATCTCACGACTCTCAGTAGATTAAAACTCGACTTGGATCTTACAAGAAGTTGGCTTGCTTCTTATTAGTTGAAGAAGAACGAAAATAAAATCCCGTTACAAATGGCGCAGCAACGTGTGGGGCTCGAATAGGATAAAGAAGAGGAGATTAAAGCATCGTGCAGTTCCGTGAGAATTTAAAAGGAAAGAAGAAAGAAGAGAGAAGAAAGAAGAAAACGAGAACTGGTTTAAGTGAGTGAAAAAAAAAAATAGTAGTAGTAGTAGATTTATGTTGTTAAGAAATCAGAAAATAGTTAAAAAGATGGCGAGTAGAAAAGAAATAATAGTGGAAGGAGAAGTTACTGATAGTGTAGGAATGAATAGGGAGGATGCAAGATTAAGTATAGATAATGAGTCAATGTTGGAAAGAATAACAAGAATGTTAAGTAATTTAGATTCTAAAATAGAACAAAATGCAAATGATTTAAAATCAGAAATAGGAGATGTTAAATCAGAAATGAGTAATTTGGATTCTAAAATAGGAGATGTTAAATCAGAAATGAGTAATTTGGATTCTAAAATAGGAGATGTTAAATCTGAAATGAGTAATTTAGATTCTAAAATAGAACAAAATGCAAAGAATTTAGATTTTAGAATGAGAGATGTAAAATCAGAAATAGGAGATGTTAAATTTGAAATGAGTAATTTAGATTCTAGAATGAAAGATGTAAAATCAGAAATGAGTAATTTAGATTCTAAAATAGAACAAAATGTAAATGATTTAACTAAGAAAATGAATGATTTAGATGTAGGAGTAAGACAGGAACTAGCACAAAATGTGAGTAACTTAGAAATTAATTTATTACAGAAGCTAAAACAGGAATTAAAATCTGAAATTTCACAGGAGATTAGAGAAGGGAGAAAAGAGTGTAGGGATAGTATGGAAAGGCTCATGCAGATCATAGAGATTAATAAGGATGAGAATAGAAAGGAAGTCAATGAGTTGAGAGAGATAATTCAGGAAACTAGGTTAGGTCAGGACATAGTGAAACAAGAAATAAGAATGGAATTAAAAAAAGAGTTAGAAACATTTAGGATACAACAGGCAGAAATAACACAAAAACATAGAGAAGAATTAGGAGATAAAGTAGAACAAAGAATCAATGTAATTTGTTCTGAAATACAATTACAACATGATGAAAGTAAGATACACCAAGAGGAAATAAAGTTACAAATTGATGAGATAAGTAAAGCAAAAGAAGAAGTAATTTTGCAAATTAAAGAGGTAAAAGAACATTTTGAAAAAGAAAAGGATAACTTAGGAAAATTGACACAAGTTGTAATTGCATTACAGGCTAGAAAAGTAAATAACGGGAAAGAAATGTCTAGAATTACAAATATAAACGATTGTGACTTACCAGGTGAATTAAGCAATCATCAGAAGTCTAGTGATGTAGTAAGTGAATGTAGTGATTTTGTGAGTCCAGATAATGATATTAATTATCACAGAAACACACAGAACATGTCCTCACACACACAACTCCACAGTCTAGGTCAAAATGAATGTGTACATTATTCACTAAATGATATTAGTCCACCAAGTTTTGATGAGGAATCAGGTGATAATCCAAAAGTATTTCTTAGGGAATTGGAAGAATATTTCCGTATTAAGAGAATTCCCAATGAATTTCGGATGGTAATAGTAAAACGCTGTTTGAAGAAAAATGCTCTTGAGTGGTTAAGGTTAACTTTGGCTTCACATGAAACATACAGTACTTTCAGAAATCTGTTTATAAATAGATTTTGGGGACCTGAGAGACAAAGAAGAATAAAAGTTGAGTTAGCAACGGGTAGGTTTGAGTTTAAAAAAGGGATTTCTATGACTGAATATTTCTTAAAATTAGCAAACAAAAGTAAGTTGATCAATCCCGAAATTTCTGAGACAGAAATTGTCAACATGCTAATACGTCATTATCCACCACATATCAGAAATCATTTAATTGTGGCTAAGCCTATCGATTTCTCTGATATGATTGAATTATTATCCGAATTTGAAGCACCTAACCTCATTAATGATACTACATCCTGTGATGGTAACTATAATAACGTCCATATTGAGCGAGGAAGAAATCGACAGGAATCACAACCTACAAATAATAGGAATAATAGGACGAGTTTAAATTGGGGCGGCGCACCCGTGAGAAATCAAAGATTTGAAGGAAGAGGTTATGATCCTAGACGAACTTATGAATCTGTAATTCCCGGAACAGGAAGTGGAGTTCAAAATAATGTGCAAAGGAATTATCATAACAATCAGTCGACGAGAATTGGAAGAAATGATCAAATAAACCATGTAAGATTTTATCGAGGAAATAATCAGCGAATAAGTAATTTTAATAGGGTTAGAGGTACTAGTTTATTTAGTGCAAATCAAAGAGATTTTAGGGGTGTGAGATTTGAAAGAAGTAATCAAAATGAAATAGTCGAAAATACACAAAGCACAGAGAATGATGCGAATATAAACGATAGCACCAACCTAACCAACAATGAAAGTATTAATTAAGGGCCGAATAGGTGAATGGAATTTCAATTTCATTACGTTGGTAATTCCACATTTGGCAAGAGATGTAATTGTGGGTAATGATTTATTATATGAATGGCAAAGTGTATTGAATTTCGAAATGCATGAAATGAAGGTTAAGACAGAAAATGATTTATTAGTAATAAAATTATTGGAAGAAGATGAAAGAAAAGAAGAGAACAGGGATAATATAAATAATGAAAGGTTTTTTGTGGAAGATATACTTTTGCAAGAAAATGGTAATATTGAATACGATGAAAATGAAAATTGTGGGAAGAATTTAATTATTGATGGATTGCAAAATAATGTAACTGACCTTGAAAAGCATTGTTGCCAATTATATACAATACAAGATAAGAACGGCGGAAGCCAAGTGGAGGAAGAAATAGAATTCCAGAGAATATTACAAGTAAAGTTAGAAAACACATACAATTTAGACCAAGCGAGAAAAGAACAGTTGAAATTGTGTATATTAAAGAATAGAAAAGCCTTTAGTTCAAAACCTGGACTGTGTAACAAATACACACACACATTTAAAGTGAATGATACTGATCCCTATACACATAAAAGCCTTGACAGTAATTGAAACAATATTGAATATATACTATGTGTGTGTTAAATAATAATAATAATAAAAAAAACATTGTTAAACGTCAATATATTGTTGTATTTTAATTAATGTTAATTTATTGTTGTGTTTTATGTTTGTGTAATAATGTGAAATTGTTGTTAAATGTTCATTTATTATATTTTATCCAATGTAGGTATATTATTATATTTTATGTATGTTGTATTGATGTTGTGTAATATTGGTGTAAACGAAATTGTTAATTGGGGCTGTTCTTCGAAATATATGGAAACAGATTGTTAAGTCCTTTATTTGGTTATTTTCCATATATTTCGAAGAGGGGCATTTGTAACAGTATTTTTATGTTCGTGGGAATTGTAAATATATATAAAAATGTATGTAGTTGTGTGATTGGCCGAAGTAGTGGTGTGACGTGGTGTGATGACGTGTCAGTGAATCGGCCAATCACAAAATAAGTTGGGAATTGCTATGGGGACAAGAAAATCAATAATCTAGAAAAAGTGAGAATCTTGTGTCTTGCTGGAGAAGGAAGAAAGATATTACGATGATTGTAATTGTGAAGGAAAATTAATAAGATTCAAAAAGTGTTATTCAATATTTATAATAGATAAGAGTGAATCAAAGTTTATATTATATAATTAAATAATATATTACCAGATTGGACTCATCTAAATTTTATTTTCACCAAAAATCCGCATCCACACCTGAGAAAAGATCTCACGACTCTCAGTAGATTAAAACTCGACTTGGATCTTACAAAAAGTTGGCTTGCTTCTTATTAGTTGAAGAAGAACGAAAATAAAATCCCGTTACAAGTCCCATCATAGAATTTGTGAATACTTCTATAAAACTCAACTCATCAAAGTTAAGCAGCCACCTCTTGTTCAGAACCCTACGCTACTCTACCTAAAATGTAATATTTATTTAACATGTATTAATTGATTCAATGTCTGTCTGGATTGCACCCTTTATCTCTTCAAGAGAAAGGTGAACTTTGATTTGACTTCCCCAAACTTTAAAATATATTTGTCAATGTTATGGAGAGCCCATCACTTTAAATTTAACCCTACGCATGTCCCTAACCTTTGACCTGTCTAGCTCTACCATCTGCTCTCTTATCCTTTCAGTAGCTACACCCCCAGTTGTTGATTAGGATTTTAAGTCCTTCACTCCCTTACAATCCTAATTTGCAACATTATCAATAATATCGCGAACACGTTCTCGCGATAGCGCGGCTTGTGCACACAAAGGGACTGATAAATATTGCGCGGAGATAAAAGGTCTGTCGAAACAAATAAAGATAGATAATTGGAAACTTCTAGAGAGAACATTCGGTTTCTTGTTTGTTTTTGAACAGTCTAGAGTTATAAATGTAGGTATATATAAGAGATCGCGACACGCCAGCGAGTAGTCGTAAACGGATTTGTTACGAGAGTTGTTGTAAACAGAGTGTAATCAGAACTGAGTATCGTGCAACTGCGAACGCTGTTTGTTTGTGGTCAACGACCTTAGAAGATTGTAATTGTGTATATGACGTAATTCTGCTACTGTAAAGATTGTCCAAAGTGTATTTCTACGGAAATACAGAACATTTTGAGTTTCTGCAACTTGGACTTTTGGTTCTACGAAACCACAAAGTCACAATAATAATGGTTTCCTTCTTCTTCTTCTTTAACTTCCCTAAATATATCACTACCGTGGTGTTAGAGAATTCTTGTTCCTCTATTCCTTATGCTCGTAGGCGTTAGGTTGAGGAACAGAAACTCTGGTTCAGATAGCAAATCCTGGATGGCTGATCAGCCCAATGCTTGGGAGAGTGACAGATGACAGAATGACGTTGACTGAATGAAAGGGAACATAATGGTGCAGTTGGTGGAATGATGGCGGGTAAAACCGGAAATCCCGGAGAAAATCCGACCCCACGCCAAGTTGTCCAGTGTAAATCTCACATACGGTCGCCTGGAATACAACCAGGGCATTAAAAGTTACTTTTCGCATCTAGCATGTATTAAAGTTCCTTTTACAAGATTATTCTGATTAACGTAATGTGATTAGAATGATCATTTTTTATGTGACTAGCATGATCCAAAACAGGAGAGGACAGACAGTTCTAACATGACGTCAGCTCACATCGCTGTACATGCTCAGACTAAACACGAGTTCAGCGTGTGACGTCCCCGTGCTCTTTATTGTTGACACGGGGAAAAACAATTAGTTTGAATCGTGGAAATGTAGCAATGTATGGAAGACGAAAAACCAAATCTGCTGTTAATAACACCACTAACATCGATGACAGCAGTACATGTTGTGAGATCCCCTGATTAAAAAATATATAAAGTAGATCTTCGGTTCAAATCCCGGCCATGGCATTGAATTTTTCAGTTTGACTCTATCTATCCAATACCTCAGCCTATACTCGGCTGGTGTGAAGGAACGATTCATTTCCATCAATTAACTTAATAACAGTTTAATGATGAAGCCTGGGATTAAAGTACTTACACAAACAGTGTGTCTCGAATACGACAGCCCCTAGTGGTTTACGGGGAAAATATGAGTCAAGTGGAGAATTTAATGTCAGGACAGTACGTTGGCCATGGTAGCTCAATGGGTAAGAGCGACTGGTCGGAAACCAAGAGATTCGTAGTTCAATTCCCGGTCATGGTATTGAATTTTTCAGATTGACTATCTATATATAAAGGAGTTAATAAGTACATGTCTGTATGTGTTAAGAGTAAGTGAGAGACAGACAGAGAGAGAGAGAGAGAGAGAGAGAGAGAGAGAGAGAGAGAGAGAGAGAGAGAGAGAGAGAGAGAGAGAGAGAGAGAGAGCAAAATAAAAACAGAAACATTAAAGCTAAATTGGTAACTTATGAAACTTTGTAATTATTAGTTCAGCACCCTCTAAGCGAGAAGATTTTCAAGAAAATCCTCCACCCCAAATTTTCTCAAAAATGGCTCTAATTATTTTGATTAAAGTGACATTTATTCGTAAGGCATTTATTATAATTTTGTGTAACTTGTAAACCCCATGGCATAGACATAAACTTAATGCAAAAAATGAAGATCTCTTTAGAAGACACAGTTTAATTCAAATAATTATTGTGGCATAAGTAAGTGTATTCCTTACTATTGCTTTGAACTTTTTATATTTGTGCATTTCAAGTGTTGTCACAACTTAGTTGCATCTC
This sequence comes from Mantis religiosa, assembly GCA_030765055.1. Taxonomy (NCBI): domain Eukaryota; kingdom Metazoa; phylum Arthropoda; class Insecta; order Mantodea; family Mantidae; genus Mantis; species Mantis religiosa. The sequence goes on from CM060955.1 coordinate 96,352,868, forward strand.
ACGGATCATCAAAGGGTATCAGATTCCAAAGTGAGCACTTAGTGACACGTCCTTATGAAGCTTTAAGTACCACTTCAGCCTCTCTATCCCAACGTACCAGCAACAATGAAGCAACAATGATTTATAACTGTGCAAAAGTTTATCTCAGTTAATTAGAAAAATAAATCTTTTGCAAGAAAAATGTGTCGAGGCTCCTTTATAAACGATAGCACCTACAGAAACAACATTGCTTTGGCAGGTGGGTTAATTTGTTTATTGCTGAGATTTTCGAGTATTCGAAGTAATATTGCATATACTTTATTTTATATGTATCAATATTATTGTTAGATTCTCAGAATAATTTATAACCAATCTTGGAAGAGTATCTATTTTAGTTGTTAAATATTTAAAGTGCTGATTGTTATAATCAGTAAACATTAAGGAAGTAGCAAATGTTAATATAAGAATGTTTGTGAATAAAATGTAGTTTAATTATGAAGTCAAACTTTCATTTAGATCTCCTGATTAACAAACACATTATGATTCCATCATTCTGCGGTTTTTCGTCGTTTTGGATCTATATTTAATTCGTTGACGTGTATGTCACGTTTTAGTGGAGAGAAGTGTCGCTTCATTTGTTTTCGTTGTTAGCCCTTGATTTGCCCTCTGCGAGCAACAAAACGAACGGCAGTAATTATGTTGAGAAGATATCCTTGTGCTGTCAGGAGGGTGATGGCCGTCGCGACGCCTCATTTCCCACATAAATACGTTTCGGCACACGGAAAATGAAGACAGCTTCATAATTGTCACGCACCTATAAAACGGAGGTAAGGTCCACGATCTGGAGCAGTATCTAGTGAGAGCATCGTACCGAAACAGTCATCACTATGAAGGTAAGTAAGTGCTTGTGGTTGGTGGCATTATATGTGCTGACGTGGCGTCTTATACCGTAATGATATTTTGCTATAAGGGAGGTACCAACCCTCCGAAATATAACCCACTAAGTAACTTTAAAATTACAGCAAATAGAAAAAATACAAAAGGAAGTGAAGGGAAAAAAGACTATTGTGATTTTAAGTGAGTTTTAAGTTTTAAGTGATTTGACTACCTAGTCCCCATTGGCTATTCATTAACTGCTTTAGAAAATCGAAAGTTTCTGATTCGATAACAGGAATCAAGTTTATCTCAATGTTAAGTATTGTTTATGCAAACATATTAAACGTAATATTGATATATTAACGACCGAGCGGTGAACGAGTTCGAGATTTTGCTTTGATTAAGGAAATTATCTTTGTTAAGAACTACATTTCTTACTACACGGAAGTGATATTGTTGTGTAAACACTGGCACCCATTACGTTTTCTTATAGTATAATAATATCACATCGTTCTGGCAGTTATGCTTAGAAGGTTAGATTAGATTTTCCAAAGAAATCCTAACACAAAACTCTATTTTATATATAGAATGATTCAATAAATAAGGTATTCTAAAGTACGGCTTAGTATAATATTGGTTACCATTTTGAATTTGTATTATTTTACTATAATCTGATATAATTATAATATTACATATGCATTTCATTAAGGTGAAGAACTTTCAAACTTGCAGTATGAAACGCAATACCGAAGCAAATATTTGCATCTGCGTTTAATCTGCAAACAAACATTTTAGAGATAAGGGGGAACATAATAGGTTCATAAATGCACTCATATAGTTTCCAATCTTTGGTATCTTATATTACGACATTTAGTATGTATTTTACAAATTAATGATAAAAATCGTGCATTTTAGCGGACGCCCAATATGAATTACATTTAAATTGCTAACAGTTTCAAACAAATTATACTCATGAATATTTGTTTAGCATTTGATAACACCATTTGACGCTGTTCTTGGAATAAAGTGAACATAACTGATCACACTAGTTAGCAATTCGCAAGTTCAACTCACAAATCACATAGTAATATTGTGTGATACAATTGCTTTTTTAATCTGTGATATTTCCAGAAATTGTATCTGCTTTTAATTGTAGCAATACCTTAAGAAGCACTCGGACAAACATGACATTTACCGATACTAGCCAATAAGCCTGAGTTGTTTTAAAGAATCTCAAATTTTGGCAATGTATTTGAAATAAAAAGTGCAATTATATCCTTCAGTGAAATTGCATATAAATAAAATTACTTTGAACTCATTCTAGGTTTGACGCCGGTGTAGAATGGAACTATGGGCTTCCGCGTGATAAACAACAGCACAAATCATTAAATCACACATTGGAATAGGAGTCTATACGCACGTAAATAGTTTTTGCCCATTGGATTCTATTGTGGCTGTGTTCCGCCTCGAAAGAAAATGGATATTAAATAAAAATAAAAACAAAGTATTTACTTCCTCTTTCAAATTTGGAAGTTTTTTTTTTCCAATTTTACGTCCTCCAACGTTAAGGTATATCGGACGATGAATGGAATGGATAAAATTATGCTCAAATGAGCCCGGAGTCCATAGAGCTTAAAGTTACCCGGAATTCGTCTTCCAGAAAAAGGGAAAACTCCGAAAAAAACCTTATCCAGGTAACTCACCCTGACCGTGAGGTAGTCACGCTACCATCTAAGCTACCGAGGCAGGCGAAATTTGGAACCAATTACATATATTCAAACTAACAAAGCTTCAAATCTAGGACCAAAACATCCAGCTAAATCTGTCTTAACTACACAACATTTCTTCAAACACATTTAAAATATGTCGACAAAATTCCTTGAAACTCCCAAACATACAACATATCTGCTTATAGTGGTTGGCAACCTTTTCTGTTTTCTCGAAGAGAGACTCCTGTGGATAGACTGACAGTAATGCCAGCGTGCGGACCTATAACTTAAGTGTTGTGTTACGCGAGTGTATGGAACCTTCAAGTTACGGCATCTAATAAAATGCGAGAATTTTGTTAGTTTCTTAGCGAGGTGAAATGAAGTGGTGCGACGGCTACATTTAAATACTCTGTGTTTGTTATCGCCATCAATAATACTGGCTCTCATTCGGAGTTGAATGAGAAGTCCAATGCCATGGCCGGAAGTCAGCTCTTTGCCCTGAGATAGGCATAGTACGCGCCTTAATTTTTCCCTTCATGATCAAGTTTGTGCGAAGTTCCGCGATTCGAGTCAAGGACATGACGTTTAATTTTATAAGTTCGGTCCAAGTTTCGCTCCCTATGCCTGGCTATTGAGAAAGAACAATGATAATAAAACATTAATGTTAATTCCCAAACCACGTCCGTCCATTTTCATGATATCATTAAACCAGCTCGAGTTCAAATCTTGTTTGGAACGAGTTTCCTTTACTTTTCACTTTCTCTGTACCTATCTAGTGGTGAGAAGTATTTCAAGTAATCCAAAAATTCGTTACCGTTATTTTACTAGAGGTATATACACATACATCATACAAGCATTTTAAGAAAAATAAATCTTGTGTGCATGTGCGGACATCAATACCTCAAAAATAATAGTATACCTATTCCTAAAGTCAAATCAGTATGTGATCATATGATCATAAAAGTTAAAGAGGTTATACGAATGAAGCACTTAAATCATGCACTTCTTGATGTTCCATGTGTAGCCTAATTATGATTGAATTTCATATGTTTGTGTATACATATAAACCAATGATTGAATGTAAAAAGTCGAGTTTTAATGAGCATACAATTACCGTGTTATCACATTTACCATTGACCATTTACGTGCACATATAAATAATAAAGCCTTAAATAAAGCATGCATTTATTATTAATTTACCTTGGAGGAATAAATATATTCAAGAAACCATGTTTTTAATAAACAGGCGAGTAAAATATTTGCCTAATTCTTCATATTAACATTATAATATTTACAATTAACGTTCATTTCCTGCGGTTGGTAGAAGTTTTGCAGTTTTTCAATGCTGAATGCTCTCTATTCTGTACTTTATCATCACTCCACGTAAAAATGGTGTCTATTCGAAAGACTAAGTCCAGCAAACATATAGCTTGCTACTTTTTAAACACCCAACTGTCATTCTGTATATGTAATTATAAGTTGTCTATTGAAACGAAATTCATTAAACATTTATCATTATTAATAAATGGAAAAAAATTCATCTACAATTTGCAAACGAAGTAATTATGACAGTTAATTATAAAGATATAAGAAATATATGAGATTGTGTCTTGATTAGAATTTTCCAATACTTATAAATTCTGTAAAATGCTAACGTCGCCATTCATTCATTTGTTATGCCATTCAAAGGGTATATAATTTCAAAGCCAGAATACAGTGGCCCGCGATCGATTCTGATTCCCTTGCAGGAGCACTTAAATCCCAGCGAGGTAGCTTAAATCTTTGTAGCTATACAAGTCTGGGTTTTCATGTTCGCTTTGTGAAGAGATAGGTATATATCGAGGTTTATAGTCCGGAGGATCTCGACGTTTCGGCAAGGTTTGCGTTAAATATCTTCATGATAGATCGGTGTTTCCAACGGTTATGGACGGAATGACGTATCTATATAATCTTTGATATACATTACTACTGTAATGATCCAGACAGATAACCTCAGTTGCCTAATGCTTTTCTGTGCCATCACCATAGGTAAGGATGGTCTCGCTTCATATTGGATATTGACTTAATCAGAAGATTGACTTTGGGAAGACGTAGCCAATGTTGCAATTGCATAATCTCCCTTCTGCTATTGCTGAGCCATCTTGACCGGTAAAACCTAATATTATTTAGATAATAGATTCTCTTTTCCGAAGAGAATTATTTCCAATATTTAAACGTCAGTATTATCATAGAATTGCAATCGGATTTTAAAATTGTAAATGCATTTCCTGAACATAATAGTTACATGTAAGTGTAAAAGTAGAGCTCTATTTTGCAAACAGAGATGTTTAGGGAACAAGCTGAGTGCAGCACACCTGCGAAGAAAAGTAAAATTTAATTTTAAACTGTCATATACAACTTTTAGACAGATTTAAAGGTTAAATTATAAATTATCCAGCAGAATGTTATGTGGAAGTACAGTCAAACATGTGCATAGGTGAGCTCAAATATATTATTTGACCTTCGTAGTTATTTGATCTACCTAACAACAGTACTGACAACATGGTCATTTAAATAATATCGTACTGTTTCCTCCATTTGTTTGCTGACATTTCCAACATTATCCTCTCTGTTGCTTGTAAAACTTCATATGGTTGTGTCAAAACTATTTCAGAGTCATTCAAGTAATCCGACATACATTAGTCGAGTTTGCTAATGACTTCTAATGCTAACAATATACTGTCATAACATTTTATTCTAGTGAATGTTATAATCTTCAATTTCTAAAATAGTGACTCGTGTGGAAGCAGTACTTTCAGGGCCGCTTTCTAGAACACTATTCTCTCAGGATTTATTACGGATAATACCAGATCTTAAAGGTGCTAACATTGTTTAAGACACCAGTAACATTTATATCCAGAAATTTGTTATTTCCCACTAATTGTATTTTATTACTTGGGTTTGTCTTTGACTTCGTTGTGTTTCAATTGCTATTCAAATTTCTACAGCTTAGTTATGTTGTTAATATTAATGATCTAATTTCTAAGTAGACTTATACTTGAACTGCTATAATTTTTAATATAAGTATATATTGGACATTTAAGTAAACTTCTATGCTCCAGCATAAGTAAAGCAAAATTGGATAGTAATTTATGTACACTATGTAAGATGATATTAATATTAAACTAATTAGACATTACATATAAAATTACAAGATTTAGAAAAACATTAACGAGTGGAGCAGAAATTTATCTGCCTAATGTTTCAATTTACTCCACAGTAATTTCATGTCAATTATATATAATACGTCCTCCAACGTTGTCATATCGAACGATAACATCTTTCAGGATAAGGGGAAATCCCGGAAAATAACTTACCCAGATGCTCAGTCTGACACAGAATCAAACTCAGGGCCTCTTGAACGTGAGGCAGACACGCTAATTCCTTGTAGTTGTTGATGATTTACCTTCTTTTTGTGACTTTTTGATTTTACGATCCAATGTTATTTAAACGAGTGGAGCAAGAAAAAGTTTACTCTTTCAAAACAGGAGTTTAGTTCGGACTGCAAGGTTAGCTGGCCAAATCGTGTTCTTCCAAAAAAGTTGAAATATGCCTGCCCCAAAGTCACGTTTACAACTATTTTAAAGTTTCAGTGATAGGCGTTAAGACTGGCGCTTAGAAATAGTGCAAAAATAAAATAACCCCTTTGTATCAGAAACATGGAAAAGGCTAGTGCTCTGCTAAGAGGCACAAAGCTGATCGCTCAAAACATTAACGCCCTAAATCGACTGTTTATAAAATTACAACCCACTTACCTAGCAAACCTGAACGCAATCCCGGTTTAGGAGTATAATAATCCTTGCAAGTTTTATGGCCTCCTGAAGCGGCAGAGTCATAATTATGCATTCATCTCGCAACAAGAATTAACTCAAATGCGGGTAATCTGCATTAGGTAATATCATTTTCAATATTTTACCTTCTGTACCAACCACACACACTAGGTAGACGAAATATGGTTAAAAACACTCGATATCGAGCTTTTATAAAATATAAACGTTTCGAGGTGCTCTAAGCTACCCCTGTTTCAAAGCGTGCACATGTGTGAAGGGTATAACAAAAATTCGGATAAATACTGCAGTGGGTAGTAACAGTCTTTCGGGGAAGTCTTTCTTAGTATGGACACCGGCCGCCGGAGTCTACGTAGTGGACAGTTGGTGTTATATGTCAGCATTTCCTAGGAAGTGTCCTGCGGCGTGGCGTAGTGGGCTAAGGCATCATGCTTTGGTTCTCTGCCACGGAATGCGATCCGGGATCGATCCTACTCCTGGGGGTGAAGATTTTAAGTCCCAGGTATAGAACCGTTGCCCACTCAGCATAGTGAGATTACGATATGTAAGTGGTCCTGGTCAGCTGGGGGAGCCAAGATGCTGACCACATCTCCTCCCTGTATCAGTTGGATGATCGCCCACCTCTACTTTGCGTATGTGGGCGTGAAGCCGGCAGGCCTTGGCCCTATATGGGCTTTAGCACCATGGGTTATTATTATTATTATTATTATTATTATTATTATTATTATTATTATTATTATTATTATTATTATTATTATTATTATTATTATTATTATTATTATTATTATTATTATTATTATTATTATTATTATTATTATTATTATTATTATTATTATTATTATTATTATTATTATTATTATTATTATTATTATTATTATTATTATTATTATTATTATTATTATTATTATTATTATTATTATTATTATCATTATCATTATCATTATCATTATCATTATCATTATCATTATCATTATCATTATCATTATCATTATCATTATCATTATCATTATCATTATCATTATCATTATCATTATCATTATCATTATCATTATCATTATCATTATCATTATCATTATCATTATCATTATCATTATCATTATCATTATCATTATCATTATCATTATTATTATTATTATTATTATTATTATTATTATTATTATTATTATTATTATTATTATTATTATTATTATTATTATTATTATTATTATTTTCGGTTAATAATGAAACAGAATCTCTTGTTAGTTTAATAATGATAGTCTGAAAGAAAAAATATAAATAAAAATAACGTCAAATTCATAAGTTTGGTTTAAATTACATTATATAAAATAAATCTCCCCCCCCCCCCCAACATAGTTACGCATGCAAAACATTCCTTGAAAATGAAATAGAAACAACAATTCTCCTGACTTTGATTCAATGTACTTGCAGGGTTAAAGTATTATAGATACAATCGCAGACAGTTGATCAGCAGTATCTACTGAGAAATCACAAAGGTATTTTCATTACAACTTTCTCTTTGTCATAATATTCAATCACTTTGTATATGATTTCTCGCGCTTGCCGATGTATGGCACGTTGCTGTGATTGTATCTGAAGACAGTATACATACACTGGAGCCGCACATACATACACTGGATAATTTCACGTAAACGTCTCTCATCTCTCAAATTTTTCTGATACGCCTTCTCGCTTTGTCATGCAATATATTGTAGCGAGCTATTGAAAATACGAATTCTAATCTAAGGTTACAGGATAAACAGAGGACTTCTCTTCTCATAAGTCATGTTGTTTGCCACACACAACGTACATAAAATATGTACTAATAACTAAATTGTGCAAAATATGTAATTACATAAAATATGTATTTACCTAAAAGTCCGATCTCTGTTTATAACCGACAAAACCATAAGAGGTAGATGAGAACTTAATTCATGAAAAATGTATATATAGTTAAAACGCAATTAATGCTGCGAATTCAAAAAGTCCCAGAAAGTGTTTTTTTTTCCAGTGAAATATTAGTATCAAATTTTTGGGTGCAATACAATACTTCCTCTACTTACTCCTGTAAAGAGTAGAAAAGACGTTCGGCACAGAAAGTGAGAGATTATAGATGGAAGTAAGTCAAATAAAGTGGTAATTTGTGTGTCTGATGAGAGATTTGTATTGTTCAGATGTGGAAGCTTTTGATACGACTGATGGCATTAGCGGCGGTGTGTTTGTGTGCCGATGTTCCTGAAGAACATACACTGATGAAGAGAGATATTCCACAGCGCTATTGCGGCAGTAATCTGGTCAACGTGTTGCAGCTGGTGTGTCGGGGAAACCTATACGTGATACCTGACGACAAGAGAAGTGGTAGTCTGCGTAACACAGGTGAGGAACATCCTTACACTTCTTGCTTCTTTGTTGGAGGGGCGGGGGGTTCCATCAGAAAGCTCCACAACGAATCTTGTCACAGCATTTCAATAAAACTTCAAGGGAAGTTTCACCTCATTACCATATTAGGACTCGGACCAGTCACTAAGAGAGGGCATCAGTTACTGAACTACACCGCACATAGGCCATATGGGAGGAAGGTGAGATCTGAAGACGATGTGCTAAGACACCGGGGTCTCTAACGATTCCGAAATTACACTAATCTAGACGCTGGCTAAAGTCATCTCCAACTCAGGGACCACAGAGTGAAAGGTGCCACTCTCAGCTGGTTATTGAAACTCCACGGTGAAGTCTTTACATCGCCAAATTCTTTGGTTCCACCGTAATGCATTAACGCCTCGTTCTACAACTCTGAAACGTATGAAGATAGTCTAACGGCATTTAAAATCTTGAGGCTTCTGTTATTAACTCCTGTCTGGTTGGGAACGCCACAGAGACCTCAAGATAGTGTCTGAATAGAATTCAGTTGTATTGGAGTGGGCGTCTAGGTATTAGAGATCCTGGGATGCTAAGAAAGGACCTCAGGTATCGCTTATTGAACCTGAACCAGTATTGGGGCTTTCGATAGGACCAGACAAGTAAGCTAAAAGGTGGACCCCTAAGCAACATGATTGCGTTTGGGATTTTGTTAAAATATCCTTATTAAGAAGTTTTATAGAAAGAGGTCAAAAGACCTAATCAAGTTAGGTAGGACTAAGCTTTTCTGGATAGTGAGCTTATTACAGAACGCTGTCCGACTGTGAAGCTTTAGCTCACCACAGAGCTCAGTTCTTCCGAAATTGTTTTCTGAAACTAGATGGGCCAACTGTCCTGCGCCGTGACGCAGCGGGCTAAGGTAGCATGCCTTGGTCGCTGGCCACGGAAAGCGGCCCGGGTTCGATCCCACTCATAGGGTGCGGATTTTAGGTCCCGGGTATAGGACCGGTGCCCATTCAACATCGTGAGGAAAGTGAGGAGCTTACGCTAGGTAAGTGGTCCTGGTCACGAAAACCAACGTTCCGGCTGGGGATGCCACATCTCACCGTATCGGTTGGATGATCGCCCACCTCTGCCGTGCGTAAGTGAGCGTGAGGCCGGCAGTCAGGTTGGTAGGCTCATACCCACTTTGGGCTGTTACGCCATGGGTTACGTTTAGATGTGCTATCTTCTGCTTCGACTGTAGTTTCTCGCAAATCATTTTAAACAACAAACTGCTTGACTGAATAATAGAAGGGGGATCGCATAAAATTTTTTTTAATAGCTCCAGTACAAGATTTTAAAGCCCTTCCCTTTGAAGTTCAATTTAGTTCAATTCAAAATGACAGAGAGAGGAAAGGGAGGACAAGAAATTAGTCGTAGAAGGGAACAACCCTAATAAACCACCCTAATAATTTGCTTACTTTGGTGTTCAAAATCGGATTTGCAAAGTTCACTGCCAAGACTGATTCTCAAACTAAGATTATTGGCTTTCAAGCATGCACTAACCTTAATACTACGAGAATTATAAGCAAGAAAAACAACAATACTTGTAACATTGTACGACGTACGTATGACAAGTTAGGGAGGGCACACTATGGATTTGCTTTAAGAAGAGAGCGGTTTCTTCTCAGATGGAAACCTTGTGCCCTAACCTGAACCTTCAGGACACGGGTGGAGTATCGAAGCGGCATTGTGAACGCTCAACCTGGAGTTAGTGCTCCTGTCGCTATCAGACCTAACGACTCTTTTTGCTCTCCCACCTAACCCATCCCGGAGGTTTAATAGCCTTGTCTTGGGATGAATGCTGAAAATCTCATTTGCTCTAATATCTCTGTCTCACTCTTCATTCAACTTTTCAGCCTTGGTTTACACCCGGTCACTATAAAAGACAAATATCAGTCATTACCTTGCATCTCCTATTCAAATTTTGTTTACATTATATGGCCGATGCTCTTGTTCCAGTTTCCCTTAACTTGTGAAATTAATGTGAAAACAGGTTTTACTGCCTAGTGCATAGAAATGCCGTCATCAGCATGTATCCAAAAGTATGCTTCAATTACTTCCACCAATGCATAAATGAATCTTGTAATACTAAGGTGTAAGCCTCTTTGCGTAAATAAGTAAATAGTTTGCTTCATGCATGTTGAAGAAATCGGATAAATGAACTAAAAGTTCTTTATTTTTGCGATTAAAAGAAAGAAGTAAAGAGTAAAAGAACTTCGATGATCTGTTTATACTAAAGTCTGACAATGCTCATATTTTTGAGGTTTGGTCACTGACCAAAGTGCTCTCATCTTGAAGTTTCGAAATCACCTGTTTCCCCAATTCTGAAACTGCATGCCTCAACTTCAGATGTCCCAAATTTTTCCATAAACAGATACTGTGTGATTATTTCTTTTTATTTAAATAAACAGATTGGGTTATTTCATACTATATTCATCCAGAAATATGTATAATCTTATGGATGATTTTATTCATAACTGCTGTTAAATACGTAAATGTATTGTTTGAAAATCAAATAAGTGTTAACCTTTCTAATGACAGGTTATGTAGAAGGAATGTTTAAGATCTTAATCAAAGATTACCACAATGATAGATTAGGCACACTTTATCGTCTCTAACTAGTGTAATAAAAATGCTGTTTACTACTCCTGAGGGACCTGTCTTCGAATCTAACTTGGAACCAAATTGTGCATTTTTGTTAGTGTAAAAACCATACATTTTCTCGATGTGTGCAAATGAGCACATGTCTTAAATAAATGGAAACAAAAGGCTAAATAAATCATACAAATGAAGTACAGTGTATTAATGTAGTTTAAGATAATATAGTTAAAATGGTTAGCTTAAGTTGTACTTTGTTTATTTCTGTAGTTCTGCCAGAAGAAGACGAAGCTAATTTCTTGCAAGTGGAGGAGCCACGTTTCCCATTCCGATCGCGGCTCAGCGCTTCTTCCCTAGTACCACGTTCCTTCAGGAGGTCCAAGAGGCAAGGAGTGGTTCAGGAGTGTTGTTACTACAAAGGATGCACCTTGTCGGAACTCTCCAGCTACTGTGGACGTCGGTAGCTGCAGCTTCCACCATATCCTGCACTTAGACTGTGATCTTTAGGACGTCCATGATATGATCTGGAATAAGAGTCTTGGTCAGCGAATACTTACAACTTAGTCTTTAGTGTGTATTTTGTTAAACCAACTTAACATAACTTATGTATAAATAGGGACACTTTGAAACTACATCAATTTCTAAGTTCCAATTGTTTCAATGCTAGCAAATTCTGGCAAAGCATCATTATTTACGTTTAGATGGGAGTGATTCTTATAGTTTAAAAATGAGATTCTGTGCAATACTGAGCTGAAAACAAATAATAATAATAATAATAATAATAATAATAATAATAATAATAATAATAATAATAATAATAATAATAATAATAATAATAATAATAATAATAATAATAATAATAATAATAATAATAATAATAATAATAATAATAATAATAATAATAATAATAATAATAATAATAATAATAATAATAATAATAATAATAATAATAATAATAATAATAATAATAATAATAATAATAATAATAATAATAATAATAATAATAATAATAATAATAATAATAATAATAATAATAATAATAATAATAATAATAATAATAATAATAATAATAATAATAATAATAATAATAATAATAATAATAATAATAATAATAATAATAATAATAATAATAATAATAGTCCATTGACGTAATGTGACGTAATAGCACACCAAAGAACATGCTGTAGATATTTTCACCCCGAGAACATAGACACGAAACACAAATACACAGAGTTAAATTTTGCCAATCTAGCTGCTCAAAACTCAAAGTTCTACTAATTTAGTTGAGCACTATGAATATATATTTTATAATTCCTAAGGCATATAAGTTATGATTTTTAATGACCTGTGAACAATAAGATACAAATAACTTTAAAATTAAATACATATTACGTTAATACCCACGCTTCCTGTTGCATTTCAGTTGTTAACTTGTGGCCTATGAATAGAGGTAGATCATGCAGATCATATTCTTAGTAATTGAAAGTTTATTTTGAAAATTTTAGTATTTTTACTGACATACAATGGGTTTGATGTTCCAGTTAAATATGTTTCCTTAAGTACTACTCCTGAAATGCTACGCGACTTCTAACATAGTGAATCACGTTGATTATAATAACTATTTTACGGTCTAGTAAGCCATAATTTAGTCGTTGAAACTGGTTTGAAATGTCACGTATGACTGCTCAATGATTAGGGATTATTTTCAGTGGCTGGGCATACTCTTCGATATAGGCTTAAGGGCAGCATAGTCATAGGAGGAGTTAGTGTTCAAGTGTTTTCGGCCTTGAAAGTTATTTACCTGACATAGAATTAATGATTAAAAGAGTCTCAAAATACTTTTATCTGACAGGCTTTGATCAAAAGGAAATTCATATTCAAATAGTTTGTAGAGAAATATTCGCAAAAGCTAGATTGTGCAATTTATTTTAGAGGAAATTTATCATTATGTGGCGATATCTTAACTAACAGGCAGAGGATGTCCAAGAAAACTTGTTAAGAAAAACAGTAGAGGAAAACAGAAGAATTAATACAAATTCACACCCTCCAGGAATCGTAATTTGAAACGCAGTCGTGTTTTAGAGCTATCAGAAAAATCAAAGTTGCCAATTATGTTAAAGAATTATCTACAGCATCTCTGCTTAATAATTAACTCACCTACACAAATTTTCTTCTTAATGAATTGGGAATCACTTTCTTGTGCTTTATTTTCAAATAATTCACATTTACAAAAATATACGTATTTATTTTGTTTGCGTACTTCTACAAAAGGCTGCAATAAATCCTAAATATTTCCGTTGCAGTTAATAATTATCATAGTTTATAACATTATTCCAAATTGTAATGAATGAATTACGTAGATTAACGATAAACGCATATGTATTTATTAGACATAACATTTTATTACTTTAGAAATGTAAAGGTTTTGCTAAGTAAGAGGTTGGTTAATGTATGATATTTTCAGATTATAGATTCAGACATTTTTGTGGTGTAAGCAATAACCAGTGGTAAAAATAATACCACCTCTACTTACTGGGGATCATTGGGTAATATAATTGAAAAATTATTCTCCAAATATTGATTCTGAACTGAAAAAAGTGATTCCAAATAATGCATATGTTTAGCCGAAAATATATTTTCACTCCCATGTGAAGGAGTTGAAATAATTGTTGGATTTAATAACAATTGAGACAGAATTTATAGTTATGGTACGAGGTACAATATTGCATCTAAATTTTATCACAATAATGGATTTTGATTACCTAGATTGTCAAAATTGAACACTCTACTACGTTCCGAAGCTATTTGTTGAAACATATTTTTAAATTTTGTTAACTTCAAATGTCATAAACATTTTAAACAAAAGTAAGCAATAGTGTATTTTAAGAAGTTATCTATTTATTGTAAACGTTTATGTTGTATTGGGAAATTATTTACTACTACGTCAAATTTTTGCACTTCTGATATTATTTGTTGTAGAAAGATCAAGATTTCTTGGACAAATAACTTGGTGTACCGCAGAAAATTGAGTCTGAAATGATTGACGTACTCTGCTATCAACTTTTTGAAATTCATTATTACATGTTAATAATATGTCGCTATTTCTGTCATGTTGGTTTTAGGGACATATAATGTGAATATTTGAAATGTTATACATTGTCAGGCTTATGAATACATAATTTTAAACTTATTTTAAGGTCGCCTTTGGCTATAAATAATAATTTAATTTAAGTGTCAAAATTTAAGCTTATCGGAAATGTCATGTACGACAGAAGGCTACAATGAATTTTAATTAGCAAAATTAATTTCCAGTAAAATGTCTATGGGGCTTTAAAACATCTTGATTTTATATGTTGATGCAGTTGTTAATTTATTACTAAACAACTAATGTTTAGTTGATACACGTGTCTGTTTTATGTCCAAGAATATATTAATCAGGAAGTTGAAATTTTGATCACAAAACTAACAGAAGATTTGTCAGTTTGCATTCTCTTATTCTTTTATCATATTTTGAAATCAAACATAGAAGAATAAAAATAAACATGTACTGACCATGGAAACCATACCTGCTAGGTAGAAGAATGGTTGATTGACATTTAAAAACCTCAGAAAGTTTAAAAAAAACTACACTAAACTACTTATATCTCTGAATTAAATATTCAGAAACCTGGGCACAAAACGATTAATAAATGTGTATAATGATTCTAGAATAATAATGCATATAAAACCGAATATCAACATTCCAGAAACCGTAATTAATTTTTATTGAACATTTAACACTACCTTAATGGCAAGGAACACAGGTATAACTCTATCACTGAACCAACCGTCCATTATAACGTCGTTTTAAAAACAATTTCGGACCTAAATTAGCAAATTTAAACTAAGAAATAATAATAATGTTTATGCCTTAGTCATCTTCAGGGCACAAATCAAAATGAGATTGTTACAATTTTAGATTATAACAGGTTGTATATCTTCCAACAAGCACATTTAGTTCTTTCTCCAAGCTATTTTGTGAAATATGTTACAAAAATAACATAATATTATGTACAGACTGCTATAGTAGATGGTAACCTTAGTTTTAAAGGGAATGAATACGCTTTTGGGTGATGTAAAATAAAGAGAAAACTGTTCAAGTTATTTATTTGTTTATTAATTTATGTACTAGTTAATTAATGAGGCATGTTCTATATGACTGTAATTGACTGCAAAAATACATGAGGACATTTTTAAAATAGTTTTTAATTAATAAACATGTTTCCTCATTACTATCAACTTGGAATCAGGAAATTTAACTTTAAAAACATCATAGCTGCGAATTGGTATCCCATGAATAAAACGGTGAATTTTAGGAACACAATTAATACAAGAAGGATATATAAACTCTATAACATTTTATAGCAATTTGATATTATCCTATTTAAAATTAATAGGCAGCTTTTTATTTTTTTATTTTTATGTATTTAAATAAACAATCAGGATCACAAAGAGGAAAGGTAGAGTGGGAGATCTGGTTTTACTTTATATATTCATGTTTAGTTATATTTTGTTGCAACATTTGAGAAAGAAACTGCATGCACACCAGCGCGAAAGTTAGCAAGTGAGATCCAGTTGATCAGTTAACTCGGTCCACACCTCATGATATCTACGCATTTTGTATCGCTCTGCTCTGAGCCACTTTCTGAATGCAAATAAACTAGGATAATCGGCACTCAGGCACAAAAGCACAAAAGCCATTATCAGCCACATTTGAGTCCGTGCAGTGTTTGCATTTCTTAATATTCCAGGAGAGAATTACTGACACACACATTAGTTCCAACCAGCACGCCATTAGTCCATTTCCAAATCCCAGATACATTGTTGCAGGTAGTAATTCTGTGTATCTGCGTGTCCACTTTTCCACAACGTTTACACCATGGGGCTGTTGCTAAATTATGTGTACATTTATTTAATTCCATGGGGATTAGTTCATTCACAAAGAAGTACACGGACACCTTCCAATCACGTGGAACGTAGGTGTTTCGAAAAATTTTCCATATGCGATCCCATGTCGTATTTGGATATTTTGCAACAATTGCTAGCACAGACAAATACTCCTTTATCAACTCGATGTACAAGTGTTTGGTCTTAAGGCATCCTGACTTCGTTGTAATCAAGGGTAATAGATGCTGACAGCCCTTTACTACCTGCCGAAATGCAGAAGGTGTGGTCCAAAACTCCATGTCCTGACGACCTCCCTGTCCGTTGAGTGCGCCCAACACAGAACGCAATAACAGCGCTATGCAGTTCACATACACATCTGTTAGATTCCAGCCTCCTTCAGTTATTTTCCGGCGTAACTGAGTTCGAGCTACCTTGTAGAACTGATTCCTCCAAATATAATAACCAATTGCCCGTTCCAAACGCTGAGAATATTTTTGGTGCATTGGTATTACCTGCGCTGCGTACCATATTTTAGCTAAAACAAAAGTGTTCACATGCCAATTTAATTTTCATGTTAACTGGGAAGGTCGCGACTCTCTCAGGTTCTTAAGAATGCGTTGTTTTCACTTCTGTGTTCTACAACGTGCTCTATTACTGCTTGTTGTCTTCTTTACTAATACAATAATGAAACATGGAGTTGACATACAAGTATCAGTTCACCGTCAAGTCACTGTTATTAAGAGTAAGGCAGAAAAATGTTGTTTATTGTAGTGGTGAAGGAAAGATTTGGGTATGACCAAAGATTGGACCAAAGATTTCTAGGTCGTTGACGAGGATAATGCACTTTTAATACTGTAGATTGCAGGTTGTATATATGTACGCAGGAAGAGGTCCAATAGCTGTCAAACACTAATTCAGTGAGTTCAATAGCGTTGTTTGTAATGCATCAACCACACAAAGTGCAATACACTGTCAGAGACTTTGGAATACAGCACAAGAGGGGCTTGGAAATACCTTTGGATTTGAGAAAGCTGCACATATTGCGCATTATACACACGCGCCGTCTTGTTTTCGTTATTCCATTCATAATGGAGGAAGATTTCGATTCAGTTCAGTTGTTGCATAGCTAAGAACAGTCACTAAGATAGAATTAGAGTCTGATAAACTTGTTTTTTTTCTTCTCAAGCTTTTAATACTGATAAGAAATCCAAACCTTGTGCTCATTCGTGTTAAATTAAAGCCTTTCTTATATCCCTTCCGTGGTTCATTCATAAACAAAGCAAGGTTCCTGTTTTACTAATGATGTGTTAAAATCTCGAGGAATGGGTTTTCATATAAGCTCGAAAGATAATAGTTGCTTATTCAACAAGCAGTGAGTAAGACTGTGACTTTATCAAGCAATATCTCAGCTAGAGGCATTTTATTTGACATCCGCTGCACCAGGCTGTGATATACCCATGGAAGTTCGGGTGTCAACAAGCTTCATAGGATGTTTACAGCAGGCTCATGAAGTTTTAAAATTAACAAACACTCCTGGGAATTTGAATTCCTCAAAATATTAAAGCATTAATTTTCTCCAAAGAGTTCCTTAAGGTTAGTGCAGTAATTTAATCGGTTTTTATAGGCTAATTATATTTAAAAGTTGGAAACTTATTTACCGTTAATGTTCACCTGAATTGTATGGCTTTTCTGAGAGGAAAGCATTAAGAAGTTTAGTTTGGTGTATTAAAGTAATATTCTATAAAAGTAAAACGTAAAAATATAGTATAAAATATCTTTTTCAAATTATACTAATCCTATTTTGGAGCGTGACATATGAAAGTCTGGTAAAATAAGTTTATAATTATTATTTTTTTAATTTATAGCTTAAGAATTTCTGAAAACTTAACTATTTGAAGCTAAACTTATCAATTATATACATTCCTCGGTATATCCTGCTATAAATGTTGATATGGTTTGCAATATCTAGCTAAACAAGAATGTTTTTGTTACTCTAGACAAAATTCATTAGATCAGGTACACTTCTGGTCTCATTATTATTGAAGGAATTGCATGTCAAATTCTATGAAGCGAAATTCATTCACGTAATGTATGCCTTTATAGTATGTTAGGACTGATTTATGCAATTTTAATCGACAGGTATTTAATTAATAAAAACTTAAATCTAACTTTCAAATACGTGAGAAGTCATTATAAAGAATGCTGCCATATAGGCAACTGATATTGGACAATCGTATCGAAGGAAAACCCGTCACACTTCTTTTAAATAAGTTCCATTTTCTCAAATAAAAATTGGTAATTGTATTGAAAATACTCATTGAGGTAGTATGCTTTTAGCCAGCATCCGGAGACCCACAGTTGATAAAGCACAGTAACCCGAAGTGATTATTCCTCACTCAAATAAGTTCACAAATGGTCAAGTTCTCGGGAGATCTCTCAGCACTGAACCCACAGTTTTCTAACATTTTATTTTATTTCGTTATTTCTTGTGTACTTCATATTATCGTCATAAAAAGTGCGTAACTGCTGCTTGTGCATCGTTATAAACATAAATAAAAAGCTAACGCAATTTTTGTTATATAAACGGGAAAAGAGTTAAATCGTTTTGAAGTCTAAGCATGCACTGTCAACGGAGAGCTTCCGGAGTCCGACGGTCATATTTGTGTTTCCGTTTCCCGTTCTCGTAGTAAACTGTATGCTCATTGCCTTCGTTATAAAAGATAGTCAAGGAGGTCATGACCCACAACAGCTACTAGATCTCTCCCTAGAAACAGGCTTGGAAAAAAACAATACCGCTTTGTACTTTCAGCTTTCTTTATGCTGTCGATTAGTTAGAATAATTGCAAATGGAGTTAATATCTCTTTTTAAAAGTGTTTGCCATATTGAATTTCAAGTTGGCAAACCTGCATTCAGATGGAGAAAATGTGGATATGGCTGTAAATAACTGATGTTAAAATGTTAAAAATCGATTTTTCATATTTTATACTAATCGAACATGCTTTCCCTAATCATATTTTCATGAACTAAAAGTTCCAAATGGTCAAATCTTTCTCTTCTGATTTTGATTCCCAATCTAATGAATTTTAGAATGAACTTAAATACCAAAAATTCCTAATTAATGACAATGAGGCTAGCCTACTGCTTTCTGCTCCCGTTCTATACTATCTGGCGTATTCATATTCCGTTTCATTCTTGTCATCTAATAATTTATAATTTATAATAATTTATAATTCATAATTTATTTTCATCCATAATAACACTTACATGTTGTCGGATACGTCAAAATAAACAGTTATATACATTTAATTACAATTCGTCCAGTCTATACAAGCATTTTTGTATTAGAAACTTGTTTAGCTCATTTTTAAATAACTTACCTTTTTGTTTTTAGTGAATTTGGTAGTTTATTAAATAATAATTTTCCCATTATTAAGGGATCTTTATCTGTTGACTTCTTATTTAAAGTTATTCTGTGGTAATTATTTTGTGTCCTTGTTTCGTGTTTGTTACAATGTTTATTTAAGTTACCCATTTCATCCTTGCTAATTACAAACATTATTACTTTAAAAACGTATAGAGATACTACTGTTAGGATTTTGTTTTCTAAAAAAACATTTCTACATGAGTCTCTTCTATTTACCTTATATATACATCTTACACATTTTTTTCTGCAAAACTAGCAATCTGTTCATGTTAGTCATACAAGTGCTGCCCCATATCTCAACTGCATATTGTAGATGTGAATGTATTATTCCATAATAAGTTAGTTTCAGATATTCCGAATTTAGATATTTTGATAGGTTCCTTAATAAATAAAGATTTGTACTTATCTTTTTACATATATAGTCGATATGGTGTCTGAATGTTAGGTTTTCATCAATAATCACTCCTAAGAATTTTATCTTATCTAATTGCTCGATTTGTTCACCATTTATATTTATATTGATAGGATTACTACTATACCTGTTATTGCGGTGTTGAAACATGACTGTTTTTGTTTTTTGAAGATTTACTTTCAAGTTATTGTTTGTAAGATAATTATAGATAATTTGCGTTTCTGTAGTTATTATTTTCTCCATTCCATTTACTTCCTTAGTACCAAATATCAATGAGGTGTCATCGGCATACGTCACTGTTTTTGAGTGTGCAGTTATAGGAAGATCATTCACGTAGATCAAAAAAAGTATTGGTCCTAGGACAGATCCTTGAGGAACTCCTGCTATGATGTTTTCATAATTGGATGTGATTGATTCTATTGTATTTCTACTCTTGGTTCTAAATACTGTACATTGCTTTCTGATTACTGAATAGGATTTTAATATTGTGTGAAATTTCCCCCTTATAAATTATAAATTATTATAAATTATAAATTACAACTATATGATATCCGTAAAACTAGCCCTGTGGCTCCATCTCTATTTGAGACCCATTAAGTACCAGTCTTAGTTTAAAACGAAATGCTTTGTAAAGGAATTAATCTGCAACAACTTGGCAGATATAACGCAGATTTACACCATTATTTTCAATTGTTTTCATAAAGGCATAACGTTTCATCGTACTAAAAATAAAGATACAAGTTTATATTGATAAATGCTTCAAATAGCTAACTGGATTTACTCTCACAAAGTATGGCTTTTATTTTATATCATTGATAAATACAGATGTGAATGCCTTTCTCAGTGCAACAAAACGCACGCAATGCTGTACTGTTAAATTAGGTCATAAAATAGGTGTTCTCTGTGCATTAGGATGTACTGAAAGCTATTTATGAAGCCTCTTTATTTTTAAATTGCATACAGCGTAGGTAAACTCTTACAATTGCCAACATAAAAGAAAGCCAGGTATATAACTGACAGATGCTTTCTAATATCCAGATGTATAAAAGACTCATATAAATACAATGTTCTCATATCCAAGATTTGATCCGTATGCCTCGGATGTGATTTTGTTCTGTCTGAGTGCCATAGGCCAATAAGAGGTTTCAATTTTTGCTTTCTTATTAATAGCAATTATTTAGAACAGAAATTACGCGCAGAAATTGATAACCGGGTTCTCTTAATAGCTTGTTTTGTTATTCATTAACTAATCACATGATAATTCTGAACTTTGAAATACGATATACTTTTCAATTTCCTTATTTGCTTTCCCTCGTTACGTAAGATCTGATTTTGAAGATTGCGTACATATTTTTGTTTACTGCTCCTCAATACAAGATGTGTGTCACTGAGAGATTAACCCCTGTACGTAGTTGTTTTTGTAGCTTGAGTAAGAATTCGTCTAATTTTTATTTACATGAGCTGTTTGTATATTACACGAATCTTAAACCATATCCGAAACAACGAATATGAACAAGTGAATGGCAAAATTGTAAACACATCAACATCTATCATGTACATTAGTACAGAATTAACTGCAACTGAATATTACAGCTTCAGGCGGAAGCTTTCTGTAAGTGGGTTAAACAAGTAATTGTGTATGAAAAACTCAGAAATACCAAAGGAATTTAGTAACATGATTTTTAGGTCATTTTCACGAACCTGGCTACAATGGAGGAGTTTTAACAGAAATAAATCTGGAATATTTTTAGATGTTTGTTTGTTGAACTTAAAAATTAGGATCCCCAAACGTGGTAGCGATTAAGAGAGAACAAAGCAAATTTCATGATTCTGTCATTCCTTACGTGTTGTTTATAAAACAAAATTGCCATAAAGTAACATTTTCTAGAGGTTAACAAATTTGAGATCTCGCAAGATAAATGAAACTATTATTATTATTATTATTATTATTATTATTATTATTATTATTATTATTATTATTATTATTATTATTATTATTATTATTATTATTATTATTATTATTATTATTATTATTATTATTATTATTATTATTATTATTATTATTATTATTATTATTATTATTATTATTATTATTATTATTATTATTATTATTATTATTATTATTATTATTATTATTATTATTATTATTATTATTATTATTATTATTATTATTATTATTATTATTATTATTATTATTATTATTATTATTATTATTATTATTATTATTATTATTATTATTATTATTATTATTATTATTATTATTATTATTATTATTATTATTATTATTATTATTATTATTATTATTATTATTATTATTATTATTATTATTATTATTATTATTATTATTATTATTATTATTATTATTATTATTATTATTATTATTATTATTATTATTATTATTATTATTATTATTATTATTATTATTATTATTATTATTATTATTATTATTATTATTATTATTATTATTATTATTATTATTATTATTATTATTATTATTATTATTATTATTATTATTATTATTATTATTATTATTATTATTATTATTATTATTATTATTATTATTATTATTATTATTATTATTATTATTACTATTACTATTACTATTACTATTACTATTACTATTACTATTACTATTACTATTACTATTACTATTACTATTACTATTACTATTACTATTACTATTACTATTACTATTACTATTACTATTATTATTATTATTACTATTATTATTATTATTATTATTATTATTATTATTATTATTATTATTATTATTATTATTATTATTATTATTATTATTATTATTATTATTATTATTATTATTATTATTATTATTATTATTATTATTATTATTATTATTATTATTATTATTATTATTATTATTATTATTATTATTATTATTATTATTATTATTATTATTATTATTATTATTATTATTATTATTATTATTATTATTATTATTATTATTATTATTATTATTATTATTATTATTATTATTATTATTATTATTATTATTATTATTAAAATAGCAAGCAAATGCTTGGATATTAATATTAAAAGTATTAAATAATTTTCGTTCAGCAATTAAATTATTACCATGTAACCATCTTCGAAAGCTGTACATAGAGGATAAGTAAAAATAGTTAAATACTTTTGTTAATTAGAATAAAACACAATTAGAATGTCCATCATAGAATGTCATACAACAAAAATATAATAAGGTGGACTTGTATCTGAGGCAATATACTAAGAGTTCACTAAATCTGGAAGTGGTGTGAAAACCATTGATTTAAACCCAAATTTCTTTCTGCCAGTAAAGCACTTATCGACCGCGGACCCATAACACATGCTGTTTGTGCTGACTGCTCTGCTATGTGTTATGTCTTTTATAATTTCCAAACTTCAAAATTTCCGAATTTGGCATTCTCAAAACAAAATAATTTACTTTAATCCCTGATAATTTATTATGGAAAAGTTCTTAAAGAATATTGCTACAGACAAATATAAAGGCAACACCAATCAGTAATCACAAGAAGAAACACTCAGGATTCGATTATAATCTGATTAATGAAAATAATATAAATTACTTTTATTTAATAAAAATGTACTTCATATTCGAAGGTGCGAGAAATACATCACTTTTCGAAGATTGTCTAATAATCAGGGCTAGGAAGTTCGTACGGCCCGCAGTTCCCTATGCAGGTTGCGACCGACCCTCTCCCGGTATCCAAACAAGTCATAGATAAACGCACAGCGGAGAGGCATTGAAACCGGTTACCCAGAGGAAAAAAAAAAAGACTTATGAGACATTCATAAATGTACACCTATTTAGATCATTATGTGCAACATACAAATTCTTATGTCTCTGACTGATCTCATTATTTAAACAGGTACATTATGGCAACACCCAAGCAATTATAACGTGGATTGTAGCATTTCCTGATGAATGTAAAATAATATCCACATAATAAAATTAATTTCTTGCATATATGAAGACTCTTACTAGACAAAATGCCAAAGCAGGAATTTTATTACATATTTACTCATCTGCGGCCGTATTACTAAAAACAATAATGTATCTCTGAAGCCCTTCAAATGAAAAACTCATTCTATGTCCCGTAAAACAAGATTTAGTTGATTGATAATCTGTTGCAAATTCGTTAATGATTTCAGCTAATTTAGTTTCACGATCTGGCTTCTCTTTTTTCCATGTTTGCTGAAATAACCCACTGAAATGTAAATAATGAAGTAAATAAGGACATGAATAGGTATACTTCTAGAAAACATACAATGGTTGTACAGCAGATTTAGTTGCTCATCTTTGAAGTACAAAAAAGATGTTATTCGAATGTCTTCCTTCCTAACAACGTGCTCTGTGTCTTGCAGTGACACCTGTTTTGCAGTAATAGTTGCATTCTACGATGAACCTTGTCCTTGCTAGTAGCTCTGCGTTGTGTAGCCATGCTCAAACAAATCGGTACGAACTTCCTAGCTCTGCTAATATACATAGGAAAACACAGATAGTTTGAAATCACGTTGGTGTATTTTGCTAGCAGTCTGTTCTATGTTCTCCAAAATGAAGCTTATTAGTATTTTAAAATGTTAACGAAATTATTAAAGTAAAATACAACCCATTAACAATTTTACTTACTATCGTTTTACTTACATGAATCTCATGTCATTGGCAATCAGTTGCATACATTAGGATAATGATGCTTTTCGACGTTTTTATTTATTGCTATGTATGACGTAAACTGTGTTAAAAGAATAATTTGTAAAGTTGTATTTATATTAGCCTATCATTAACTTTATATCTAAGACATTTCTTCACATGTATCATGGATATTCCTGTTGACAATAAGGATATGGATTTCAAAAACTATAAAGCTTTCTGCTCATAAAATGCACTACAGTTATAAAAGAAGGGAAAATAAAAAAAAATGTAAGGTGTTTGTAACCTACAAAGAAAATAAATTTCCCTATGTGCTGCATGAAGTGATTTTTTATGTTATGATCACAATGCCTTGACCCATGAATCCATTGATTATGTATTGCATATCATTGTTGATAAACCGTATCAATAGTTTTGAAATCAATTTCAAAATCAGCTGATAGTGAGTGTTGTCTCTGAATAGAGAAGATTGTCTATTTTAATCTACCAATCACAGGCTCTGGTGTTACTGTGTGAGATTTCTTCCTATATGAATTATATTTAATTAACTTTTGGTTATTTTATAAATTATATAACAAGTCTACAATGCAGTGTTTGTTACCAGGTAATACTATATAAGGCTAATCAATGTAGTTCAATTCTAACTTTTTAATTTCTCTGCTATGCACTTATAGTAAGTAGAGAAAGTACTGCATCAAATAAAAAAGAAGGGAAAGGAAAAAGTGCACGAAAAAATGGTTCAATACCAAAGTTGGAGTGGAATTTCCTTCAAATGATTATGATTCTGCCACGTATCGAGCCCCAGGTTGGGAAGCCATTTGAGGCAGGATTTCTCTCAATTTGATGTTTTGTTTTTAAATGATTTTATGATGTCCTCAGCTGATACAACAGCTGGTACATGACGTTGATATCTCTCAGGTGTGGTCTCGGATGGACATCTTCACGAACTAAGTTATCAGATAAAATTAAATAATTATTTGGCTTCTTTAAAATATTCCAATTTTAATTCTGTATGGAAATTAACAAAATGCATCGTAACATTGATTAATAAATAACTTTAGTATAACTTTTTTTTGTTGCAAAACGAAGATATTTGAGTTTGCCATCACTATGGTAACTAAGGATCTTCTATTCGCCACGTCATACGTGATGACCAATACAATCACTTTATTTAATTAATTCCATAGTTTCTTTTTTAAAACTTAATTTAGACAAGTTAACATTCAAACATTATTCGAAATAATTTTAAACAACCACCTAACAACGTCGCTAAAACAAATTAACATTATTGATTCTTTTCCATTGGTAACTCACTTTATCACACGTCTTCCTTTTTCACACATTCAATTTCGTTCACTTTACAAACACTTCCAACAATTTTTAATGATTTCTTCTTAAATATTTTAAAATGAAATTTAGAAGAACAAATATAATAATAATTATAATTAATAATAATAATAATAATAATAATAATAATAATAATAATAATAATAATAATAATAATAATAATAATAATAATAATAATAATAATAATAATAATAATAATAATAATAATAATAATAATAATAATAATAATAATAATAATAATAATAATAATAATAATAATAATAATAATAATAATAATAATAATAATAATAATAATAATAATAATAATAATAATAATAATAATAATAATAATAATAATAATAATAATAATAATAATAATAATAATAATAATAGTAATAATAATAATAATAATAATAATTTTTGGGAGGCTGACATTGAAACAACTGTTTCAGTGTTCAGCACTTTCAAGGTTTTTTTTTATTTTATTTACGTCCTGCAAACGTTGTCATATCGGAAGATGAATGAAGTGGAGAAGTAATGCTTAAATGAGCCCAGGTATATTGAGCTTAGATCTATCCACATTTGTCTTTCAGGATAACGGAAAATCCCGGGAAAACTCTTATCTAGGTAACTCAAACTGACCGAGATTCGAACTCGCGACCTCTTGAACTACCTATAACTTGAATTTTCTGGGAACACCTTCTGAAATGTTCATTCTGAATGACTTTTGTATAACTGGTAAATCGTAATAAATAGACAAAATCGTACTACACAAAAATTTTTTTTTTCATTGTTCCATTTATACCCCGCCTTTAACTCCTATGGTCAAATCGGCGGCCGTTCTCCTTTGAAACATACTGAAGATGTTAACTCGTTATCTTTGGTTTTTAATCATTAGATCGCGCACACATTTACACTCTCATTCATTCTTCCAGATTCTGGGGAAAATGGGGAATTATCTTGGTCGGAGGAAAGTCCCCAACCCCACCGCCGGGAATCGAACCCGGGACCCCTAGCACGGCAGGCAGGTGCTCTACCCACTGAGCTACGGAGCCAGCCACAAAAGATTTATATCCCCTAAAAGCACACAATTTATGCCAAATAACATTTTTTCTGATGATAACCATCTTCGAAGAAACTTCTTGTTATAAGCATTGATTTGAATTTTCGAATTTTCCAGCAGTTGTAGTTTTCTCAAACAGGAAGTCGTTACCTTTTAGTGTCCTGGCTATGCAAAATCATCTGATGGCGATCAGCTCTAAAAACATTTGAAAATCGCTTAAACCTACTGTTATCTCCCTATTTCTATTGCTTCTACATTGTTTCTATAATAAAACAATTTCTTCAAACGTTTATCGCGGTTAATGCGGTGTATAGTAAAGTACTAATTTAAGAATAGTTTATACAGGATTGAGTAAAGCAAATCATGTAAGTACACACATAAGATTCTTACTTGGAAAACCACTCTATACATTTTGCCAAATAAGCACATAACTTACGACATTTTCTGATTAATGAAATTTATACGACGGTCGGGTGTTAAGTCCCGGGCCTCACATAGAGATGGCACCACTGAGCCCGTTTATCAGATAGCATCATATAGTTTAACTCTAGACTAGCTCGTATCCATAGTTACAGGTAAATAGCTTTTTTAGTTTTTGAATGACAGCATTTTAAACAACACAAGTATAGAGGTTTCAGGAAAATGGAGGATTTGGAAAAACAAGTAGTAATTAAATACTTCCATGTGAAAGGCTTAACGCCTAAAAAAATTAAGGAGGAAATGGACAGTACATTGAAAGATTCTGCCTCTTCATATACAATAATTAAAAGGTGGCTGTAGAGTTTAAAATGGGACGTACGAACACTAGTGTTGAGCCTCACTCTGGATGCCCTGTGGAAATCACAACTGCAGAGATAATCGAAAAAAACAACAACATCGTTTTATACTGGAAGACAGCAGGTTAAAGTTTTTTGAGAGGCTGTAGACATATCAAAATATCGTGCAGGTAATATTTCAAGTAATGTGTTGGGATTTCACAATGTCTGTGCAAGATGGGTGCCGCGTTTGTTGAAGCCTGATCAAAAGTTGCAAAGAAAAACGGTTTCTGTTAAGAATTTGGAGATGTATCGTAAAATTCCCAGGGAATTTTGAGACGGTTTATTACCACGGATGAAACTTGAATACATCGCTACACTCCAGAAAGTAAATCACAGTCAAAACAGTGGATTGTGCCAGGTCAACCAACTCCAAATAAAGGCAAAGTTAATTTTGTCAGCTAACAAGGTTATAGCGAGCGTTTTCTGGGATGCACAGGGAATTAATTTTATTCATTACTTAGAAAAGGGTAAAAGTTTCACTGGTGACTACTACGCAAGCTTACTGCAGCGTTTGAGTGATGAGGTGAAAAGAAAAAGACTTTATTTGGCAAGGAAAAGCATCTTTTTTCTTTAAGATAAAGCTCCGGCCCATTATTCAGTCATTGCAATGGGAAAAATGTGCGAAATAAAGTTCGAATTGCTTGAACATGCACCCTATTCGCCAGATCTAGCACCCAGTGACTAGCACCTGTTCTCGAACCTCGAAAAATTTCTTGGAGGACGCAGATTTCACAGTAATGGGGAGGTCATTGACGCATAAACAGCTAGCTTAAGGACCATCATAAATCGCACTACAGAGATGGCTTAATTAAATTAGATCACCGATATGACAAATGTATTAGCCTTTCTGGAGATTATGTTGAGAAATAAAGAAAAAAACACTTTTCTTTAAGTCCGAGATGAGGCGCGGGACTTATCAGACGACCCTCGTATCTTGGTTTTTCTCTGAATAGCGTGTGAGGTTATCTTCATTTAAAGTGAATTTTATATAACATTATCCAACCAGTAAATCATAAAGATGGACAGTTTCACACAACATTAGGTCTAAGCATACAATATTTGTCAAATAACGTTATCGTTATGTTAATTGTGAAAGATTCTTTTCTCTTATAAAAACAGCGGAATTTCAAAGAGCGCCACCAGCGTAAGGCGCACTCTAAAGTTGCCACTGAAATCTGGTAAAAGTACATTCAAATGGCGCTCATACCCTACATTTTATGTAACACACTCGACTGCAGCAACAAACTTGAGTAATGCCACATTGCTTAATGGGTAATTAATATCCAGACATATGTTTGTTTTAATGTAGTCTACACGATGTCAGTACTTTTTTGCAGCCCATGTTTGCTGGCTGTAGATACGCAAATGATATCTACATCAAGAAAACTGAACATTATCCCTTTAAAAATATATTATAAAACATTGCAACTGATTTAATAAGAAATTAATAGTTATATTTCCAAATATAGCTTCAAAGTTAATGAGTGAACCTAGAAAAAAGTGGACCTAAATTTGCTGGTCTTACCATTTCATACAGACTCCAAACTTTGTAATATGCAAAAGGCCGAAATAAGTTATGTATATATAAAATGGATGTTACTCATGAGTACATGAGAAAGACAAGAATAGGCAATTGGCTGGTCCCATAGCTCAATCGGTGGAGCATCTGCCTGCCGTGCTGAGGGTTCCGGGTTTGATTCCCGACGTTGGGGGTGGGGATTTTTCTCCGACCAAGATAATTCCCAATATTCCCCAGAGTCTGGAAGTATGAATGAGAGTGCGTAATCTAATGATTAAAACCCAACGAATACGAGTTAACACCTTCAGTATGTTTCGAAGGAGAACGGCCACCGATATGACCATTGCAGTTAAAGGCGGGGTATTAATAGAACAAGTAAAGAAAAAAAAAGAATGGGCAATTGTCATTCCAAAGCAAATTAATCCAATTTGTAAAAATTTAAATACAGCAGCTAGTATTTCACAAAGTATTTACTGATATAAATGACGTAGGTATATTCACATGCACATTTGTTTCTTGTAATTACTTTGTAATACAAAGTTAGCTTCAATGTAACCAAAAATAACTGACAGACTTGCTAAGCTATATATCAAATCACTTTAACCTTGAATTAAATAATGTGCTCAACCCGTAGTTTTGCATTTCCTTTATAAGACTGTACTTTTCAAAGCTGTTTTCTAAAATTTGCAATACAAATACATCAAATTTTACACACAAATTCTTCTCAGTTTAACCAACGATCTAATGCTTTATAACTTATCTCCAATAGAAAAGAATTAAAAAACATATAACTTGTAAATCAAGTGCTTAACGTTACATTTAAAAAACAAAATATATTTTCAACCACAATTATTTAATAATAAGGTCAATTTTGTAGAGCAGCACGTGCCTTTGTGATAATAATGCATATTCAGAGAAACTTAGCATTTTAGAATTAGGCAATATCCATTTAATGAAAATCTAACAATAATACCTTAATAATTAATAATTTGTAATTTTTGTAGCATAAAGAAACAATCACATTCCACGTGTATAGATGAATAGAAATGAAATAGTTCTAACATATGTAAATTTTGAAGTATCGAAAATGCAAATGCAGCAACTTCCCTGGTTTGTCAGTTATATTAACCTCACAATAATGAATGAGCTTTTAATGTAGCTGAAGAAGTCCAGTAATGCTGTCATGTCGTCACTTCAGACGCTCATTTTAATTTAAATCACTAGAACTGCATAATTGTGTTAAAATAGCTGTACACATTTATATATATATATATATTCTTTTATGTACTTCGTAGTGATCCAGTTAAAAATGGTAGAAATGGTCTTACTACATTTCCTCTTATAGCCACAGTGCAAATAGAATACAGTAAGTTCGAGTGATAGTAAAACCTTTTTTTTGCAATACGTGATTAGTAAGTTAATCATTGTTAATTCGTATTTGGTCGTTTAAGCTAAATTTACAATTCATGTGCCAATTGCTATGGCAACAAGGATGAAACAGACCATTAATGCTTACGTTTCTATTTTTAAAGATCATCAATGCTTAAGTGACCTAATACCCAACAGCATAGTAACCTAAAACATCGGTTATTAATGAATTCTTAGCAAAATACACAGACGTATGAATTATTGATTGAAATATTAAATGTGCTTTTAAAAGAGATTTAATTCTTTATATTTCTTCAGCACATCTTCAAGTAGAACCTAGATTTTAACATGAATTATACAAATTATTAGGCCTATTCGAGACAACACTAGTAGAGGTTTCATGAGAAGGAAAACTTTCTTAAGCTTCAACTTATCTTTCCTTCGACTTCGTTGGTAAAAGTGATGCAGCTTTTTAAATAGCAATGTCGCTCATTTTTATAACATTTTACTGCTTTATAATAACGATCAAGAATCGAAAGATTCAATTGGACTGCATAAACAAATAACCTAATAACCAAGACATCTGTTACTTCAATTAATTCAATAACAAAAGAGTAGATAAGAAGGCTTTGCCAATTTAAATTAGACATAGCTTTTCATTTGTTCATATTTCAATTCATTGTTTTTTCTTAGTATAAAATAAAATTAGGAAAAGCAATTTTGATTTATTATTGCTATTTGCGGTTTCTTCAAGTATTGTAAAAATTAATTTGCTAACCACGAACTGTAAGTTACTTATCAGATCTCGAATGCCTGGGAATAGGTAGGTATTCTCGACCTGATAAGTATCTCTTAAAGTTCTTAGTACGCGACATATGATTGGAATCACATTCTCTTTAAAAAAAAAATTAAAGAAATGGTGACTTTGTAGCTGAAAAAGTATTTGACAATTCAAACCAAAATAAAGACTATTTCAACAATGTTAATGCCGCAAAAATATTTATGTAATATCATTTGTATTATTTAGCGAAACATAGACGTATTTTGTAGCAAGTTTGTGTCTATTTCTTACGGTTTACAAATTACAAAAATTCATTCAGAATGAGGAGTAGAAAATTAAGCATATTTATAAACGTATGTCTTATTTATACGAAATATCCTATACATGTAGTATTTTGATCAAAGTTGTTACACTCATTTTCGAGAAAAAATAACGAACAACTGTCCATGTAAAGAAAGTTTGTTGTGAGAGATTTTTTTAAAAAGTCTTCCTACAGTAGTCTTGAAAGACGCTGTACTTAACATGAAGTTTGGTGTTTAATCACTTTTTGTGTTCGAAGTATCCTTCCTAGATGAACAGACAATGGATACAAACATACATACACAGAGGGAGAGGGGATTTTTTAAATAAAATACTTTATATGGATTCGAGTAGTTTTAAAACGTGTATTTATTTTGAAATAGTGCTATTGAATTTTTGGGTTAAATGCAGTATTTCCTTACTTATTATGTAAGTGGTAGAGAAAGTAAAATTGAAATTGGTGTTAATGTTGCAAGGCCTAAATGAAGATATTGAGAAGATCACTGAAGTTTATTGTGATTTAAAGTTAACTAGCACTACATTGTAGAAGACGTTGAGAAATGCTTCCATCATCAAATTGGTCTCACCGGGAACCGAGTTAGATCCACTGACACTGATGTAAGTCATTGAAGTTTTCTACACTGACAGAAACACAGATGGCACACACGTACTTGTTGACTCCCGAAAGCAATGTTTGATATCAAGGGAAAGCCGTGGTCACCATCACAACAAATCCTTCAGGTTCGCTGAAGCGAAAGAGAGGTTAGGGGAAGGAACAAGGGTGGGGCTGGGGGAAAACTGTGGGGTGCCGAGAAGCGTGGGAGCTGGTCAGGACGCCAGCCGTCAAGGCGATTCAACGTCCCCAAGGTGAGAACGGTACCCTTCCTGTATATAACACCGAGATCCTGGACGTCTTGGGCCAGTACTGACCAGCAAGCTGAACTGAAGATGAACACCAAGGTAAGAGTTCCTCCACATGCGAGGTAAGTGTTAGCTGTGTAAGTTTGGTGCATGTCGAGTAAAACAGGCTCACTACTTGGTCGTCAGTGCAGCTGTTAATTATAAATAAAATATTAAAGGAGCTCATGTGTTTGTTGCAAATTCAGCTCAGCTACCATAGTTTCCATGATCCACATACTTGGAGATATTGTTCTAATGAGAAAAATAAACATTTTATTTTGTGTCTTGGAGAACATTCCACCATACCCTCATATGAAGAAAAATAAACGTGCAGCAAAATCTTGGATATATGTTGTTTCTGAATGCTGTGATTCAAAAGTGACTGAACAAGTTAAATTCCAATTAATATTTTTCTCGCTATTAAACTTACATTGATTTATTATACTGCAAAGTCTTGGAAGAAATGAAAACTGTAGATGGTAAATGAGCAAAGTAAGGTACTGCTAAGCGTTACATTGAACAGGCCGTTGAAAACATAACGAAAATCTAATTTTCTTATTGTCTTTAAGTGCTGACAGTAATTTGGATCTACTTTTGTAATATCTGTAAGCTTCAAAGTAAATTGAGATGAATCTAAACTCTTAATAGTTTCGAACATGAAAGTATGATTTGTGCAAGTGTAACTAAAGCTTCCTCCGGAAGGGAAATAAAGCCGGTGGGCCCATTTCATAGATTTACGGCATGAAAAGAACCATCAAGCTTAATCAAAGAGGCCTTTGAGCAACATTATTATTAGAAAATCGATCCCAGAAAGGGTGAAGCATCTTAATTCCTTAGATGAAATGCTGCATCATACACTTGGTGGGATCAGTGAGTCCACAATTTGTGCAGTCTTCCAAAGAAATCTAGACTTTGAACAGTGTGGAACGTTTTACACGATTTATAACTTTAATTTTATTTAACTGTCATTACAAGATGAAATTAATTATTAATGCATTTTTGTAAATTTTGGAAGCAAATCATGAATAGAAAATGAACATATTAATTTTATACATAGCTTCCAAGGAAATGACAGTTTTAAAGCTGGTGGTAAGCTTGATGTATTTGTTCTGCCAGCAAATAGGGGACGTGTCTGCATCTACTTGCTGATATCACAACCCTTATTTGATTGCTCCAAATGCATGTCAGGTCTTGCAGAATTCGAATGGACGAGACTTGCTCTAAACAATCTCATCTTTCATACGTCAGTGAGAGTATCCTGATCTTATTTTGATGAGATCATTTGGATCTCTGGTTATTTGTGTAGTAACATTTAATTTTCCATGATCGAAATTTCAGGCATTAGTAAGCAATAGTTAATCTCAATAAGATCGCAAACATCTCAAGGGCTTCCTTAGAGACGTTCATCCTTAATCTTGTTCAAAGATTTCGTTTTCTAAAATTTCTCTCTTTTTTTTATAAAATATTTCGGTGTTTATAAAGAGGGGTAATTGAAAGAGGTCGGCCAGGAATTTCTAAGAGTTTTATCCTTTATTTCTAACAAACCAGCATACGATGGGAAATGAACAGGTATATTTTGTACATGTTCATCACGTTAATGACTGTCGGAGCTGCTGGTAAAGTCGTTGCCAAAGAAAGCTACTCTAGGATATCCCATTATTACCCAGGTTTGTAAAGCAAATTTCTTGTGTAAACTATCATCTGTATTTGAACACCCTCGATTATTGCAACTTTAGTGTCAATATTTAGGTAATTCGATTCTGACACTCGTTTTCTTCTTACACTTTGTTACTATCGCTGATAGTTCCATTGTTCATTCCACGTGGAGTTAAATTAGGCCTTGGCAGATCTGTCTTTCAAGCAGAGATAACCGTGTAATTTAATTGTGTTGGGCAAGAAGTACCACTGAACTTCAGTGATAAAAGCTTCCGTTTGGGAATTATTTAAAAATAAAGTAGGTATGATAGTGTACTCCCAAAAAAGGCTGTTGCCTGATAATTAGTTGCCTGTTACAGATGTGGAGGACCTGGATATTGTGTTTGTTCACGCTTCTGCTCGTCGAGGCGCAGCTGGACAAGCGATCCTCCTCCGCCAAACGATACTGCGGCCGCAACTTGATCCACATACTACAGCTCGTCTGCGACAGCAACTATTACTCGAACACCAGTCCTACCATCTTCAACCAGAAAAAGTCATTTCCAGGTATGTAGTAGGTAAAACTGATATCTTGAGCTACGGTAACCTACCTATTTTTACAAACTTATAAAATTTGTATACAATCAGCCTGAAAACTTTCCTCCATAACAAGTATGCCATCCTGATACTGCACACCAAATTTCATTCAGCTAGATCGTATACTTATTGAGAAATTAATGTGTGTGTCTGAAATATTTTATACACTTAAAAATTGTCTCACATGATTAACGTTTACATATATTCAAATACAACCTTGTTATTTAGTTGATAAAAACATTAAAACATTAAAAAAAAATTTCATGTGGAGTTTAATTTGTTTATGAATTTATATTTATATTGTAACATATATTTTTTTCACTTTTAGAGAAATTATATCAGCTTTGTGTATCATTGCTATAAAACTAAGAATAGTACAAAAATTAATTTTATTTGTGTTTTCTTTGGATTACACTGAAAATTTCAATTAAATTGGACTAAATGGTACATTTTATTTGTTGTAAACATACTGAGAAAATCAAATTAGAATACTGAATTAATAAGTGTTTACCTGAATTGACTACTGCTGCTCTCAGAATTTCTATTTAAATTGCCATTTAAAGACACTGATAATGCCATTAACTTATGAAAATGTGGCTATAAAATTACAATTAAATGAAACAAAGCATAAGGTTTTAGATTTAAGGGCAAGATTTCGAAGTAGGGTTGCCTTTAAGGGAGATTAAAAGCTATTATCCCACCAATGTTAATTTGATAAATCGATCACTCGTTATCGGCAAAACCCTATTTACAGGATGTAGAACTTCAAAATTCAATGATGTAATTTTATTCAATATGTGTTCTTAAGAATGATGACCATTTAAAAAGACAAACTATACTTTTATTGCACTAAAATTTATCAAAAATTATTTCTATTAAATAACTGGCCTTGTTTAACATCAAAACAGTTCAATAAACACACTTAGAAGTTGCTATTTCCGTTCCAAAATTTAATGAAGTAAAGAAGTTGTTCAATGTGAACTGGAGATTATATATACTTGCAACGAAAACAATCACATGGCTTGAGCACAATGAAAATGTCATGTGCAATAGTAACAATTTGTGTTGCAAAATTTCCCCTAAAATAAGGGCTGAAGTTTACCTTTCTACTTCAAAGTATATATGAGTTAAGTGGAGCAGAATTCGCAGAATTTTAAAAATATATCTAAAATATAATTATTATGCCTAAAATAATACAATATATCACATTAAAAATAAAAACCACAAAGAAATAAAACTTTTTCATTTTGGAAATTTATGTCATTTAATCTACCTTTAAGTTTCTTTATTTAGGTTGTTGATGGATACTGCCGTATCATTGGTAGTATAGAATCATACAAAAATTTGAATACCATAGCCGGTACTTGAAGCACGGACCTCTTGCTGTAACCACCTAATCTACCATGGCAACATGTCGGTATGGACGTTAAATTCTCCAATCGAGCCATATTTTCCCAGTAAACTATAAGAAGGCCTTGCTCTGTTTTCCAACTCATGAACGCATATTTTAACTTGTTCTACCCATACTTAGTAGGCAGGTAGAGAAAGTATTGAATTTGAAAAAAAAGTTGGGTATCCGTATTTCACTGGAAATATGACCCCTGAATAAAGAGTATATTAAGAAATATTCTGTGTGTGTGTGTGAGTTTGTGTGTCAGTGTTAACAGCATACCTTAAAAGTCATGTAACAAATACCAAATATATCCAATGTATACGTACGTATGTGTAGCAAATGTGTTTTATAGGCTAGGATTTATATAATGGAACACATTGTTTCAGTAAGTCAAATGCTATTATTTGTGTTAAAATTTGGTTGAATTTCTGTTGCTAAACGTTTGAACCATAATCTCAAAATTTTGCCTGCACACTAACCAAATTATGCATTAGCTAAAATGGTGAACGCACTATAAGTAGGTTCATTGGTTCACCTGAATCAGGTGATACGGAGACATGTCCTTAGTTACGAATCATCTTTTCCTGTCACCTGCTTTATATAATTAGATTTGGGGTCAACTTCATTTACTATTAGTTTTCTTGCTATCACGTGGAACTATCGGTATGTGTATACAATGTGATGCTGGACAAAGAAACATAATTGTGTACCCGTCTAACTGTATACCATCTACCTCACCAATGCCTTTCACGGTGTCCAGGGGTCGTTAGGCAAATATTTGTGTGAATACAATTCTACATCATTTATTTCATCTGTTTCAACTCATGTATTTCAGGTTGTATAGGACCCGGCAACGATGGTTTGTGTGTTGTGCCTGGACGGTGAAATTTGTTCCCTTTGCGCTTCTTCCGTCCTGGGAGTGTTTTGTGTATTTACGGTTGGTTATGAATGGCTAAATCACGGTGGCAGTATTGGTGACTTGTATGGCCCCATCCTTGCAAGCGCGCATTGCCGTATGAATCTGGTTGTCTTTCCAATCCCGCTTCATCCCTGGAGCTCCATTGGAATTATATAATTATGACTCATGTGTGTTGGAAGTCCCTTCCTGTGACTACTCATAACTTCTATCCTAAAGGGCCAACATTCAACGTAGCTAGTAGTCTTATCGTGAGGTTCGTGTAATTGGTAATACAGACATTCGGTCTGAAATTACACCAAAAGCACACAATTCATTGGTTGCAGCGCGAAGTTTAAGAAATAAGGCAGTTAATAACCGCTGGCACCACAAATGAATTAAACTAGAATGTTTCTAATGTTACAGATGATATGTGGCTGCAGATTCTAGAGGAGAATGCTGTAGGTGACAATGAGCCAGAATTCCCGTTCAGATCGAAGACCAGAGCCTCGTCCTTCGCCCATAGAATTTTCCGACGTCATAGCCGATCACGAGGAGTGGTGGACGAGTGCTGCTATGACAAGGGCTGTACTATCAACGAGTTACGGGGTTACTGTGGTTCTTCTAGGTAGTGACTAACATATCACCATTCTTTGTAATTACATATTTAAATAAACTAAACTAACATTATTGTATAAATGCTGCGTCTCATTATTTACCTCGTCACGGTCCATTTTCCTACTTATCGCCACCATCAGCTGACTGTATCTTACACTTACTGAAGGATAGCGAACACATCAAGAGCTCCAGATATTTATGATACGTTTTTTGTCTAATGCAGCTTCTACAGCTAAGCTCATATTGCCTCCGATGAGTAGGCAACATTCTACAATGAATGATGCTCAAATGAGCTCAGGATCCATAGAGCTGGAAGTTACCTGACAGGCCTTACCCAGGTAACTCATCCTAACCGGTATTCAAACTTGGGTCCTCTTGATTGTGATGCAGACACGCTATCCTGACACCACGGAGGTAGGCAGTTTGGAACACAGTTACCTTTAAATTACACAGACACAGATGCTCAGAGTCGCTTTTATACCTACAAATTATAGAGAAAGTAGGGAATAATCGTGGCTACAGAAAACTTTGCACTCTCTAACTGAGAATGGAAACTGGGACCTGTGGATTTGGAGGCAAACAGAGAGTCTTCAACAAATTATTAGATTTGCGGAAGCTTGCCTCCAATGAAGTTCCACCCGTTACTACGTTCAAAAATATTGAGAGTCACGAAGAAATTGGCTAATCTGTAAATTAGCATAAAATAATTTAGAAATTAAAAAATTTAGCCATTCCATTTACAAGAGTTTCTTTATATATACATACACCCTTTGACAAAAAAGAAAAACAAAATGAGCAGACTCTGGAAGCGTATATTTTTCTAAGTCCACAACGTGTCACGGAACGCGTCTCTTTAGCTTCGTTCTACTGAAATCTCTCAGAATAATAATAATAATAATAATAATAATAATAATAATAATAATAATAATAATAATAATAATAATAATAATAATAATAATAATAATAATAATAATAATAATAATAATAATAATAATAATAATAATAATAATAATAATAATAATAATAATAACAATAATAATAATAATAACAACAATAATAATAATAATAACAATAATAATAATAATAATAACAATAATAATAATAATAATAATAATAATAATAATAATAATAATAATAATAATAATAATAATAATAATAATAATAATAATAATAATAATAATAATAATAATAATAATAATAATAATAATAATAATAATAATAATAATAATAATAATAATAATAATAATAATAATAATAATAATAATAATAATAATAATAATAATAATAATAATAATAATAATAATAATAATAATAATAATAATAATAATAATAATAATAATAATAATAATAATAATAATAATAATAATAATAATAATAATAATTAATAATAATAATAATAATAACAATAATAATAATAATAATAACAATAATAATAATAATAATAACAATAATAATAACAATAATAATAATAATAATAATAACAAT
This sequence comes from Mantis religiosa, assembly GCA_030765055.1. Taxonomy (NCBI): domain Eukaryota; kingdom Metazoa; phylum Arthropoda; class Insecta; order Mantodea; family Mantidae; genus Mantis; species Mantis religiosa. Next base: position 96,392,384 of record CM060955.1, read on the forward strand.
AATAATAATAATAACAATAATAATAATAACAATAATAATAATAATAATAACAATAATAATAATAATAATAATAATAATAATAATAATAATAATAATAATAATAATAATAATATAATAATAATAATAATAATAATAATAATAATAATAATAATAATAATAATAATAATAATAATAATAATAATAATAATAATAATAATAATAATAATAATAATAATAATAATAATAATAATAATAATAATAATAATAATAATAATAATAATAATAATAATAATAATAATAATAATAATAATAATAATAATAATAATAATAATAATAATAATAATAATAATAATAATAATAATAATAATAATAATAATAATAATAATAATAATAATAATAATAATAATAATAATAATAATAATAATAATAATAATAATAATAATAATAATAATAATAATAATAATAATAATAATAATAATAATAATAATAATAATAATAATAATAATAATAATAATAATAATAATAATAATAATAATAATAATAATAATAATAATAATAATAATAATAATAATAATAATAATAATAATAATAATAATAATAATAATAATAATAATAATAATAATAATAATAATAATAATGAAAATGTCCACACATTGTGTGTTGTTTCATGTTTCACGCATAATCACATAGAGAATCCTTCCTTTTCTCGTACACAGTAATATAATGCGAAAAATTTAGTCCCATAATTGACTCATAATTGAGTCTTAGTTGCTAAACGTGCATTCAAACGTGCGGTTGTAAAAAAGTTGTAGGAGCCAGACTTAAAAAAGTTCGAATCACAGACATTATTTTGATCTTTTATTGTAGAAATACGAAATGTGCTACGAACATTGTAAATTGCTAAGATTTGCTTGATTTTATGGCATTTATGCTCACACATAAAAACAGAAACGCTATTATTTTCTAAACTAACTGAAATAAATGTTTTATTCCCATATGTAAAATCAAACAAAAATGGAAATTAACTTAGAGGAGATGTGTAAACCCTCTGCTTCTATTACTGTCCTCATTCTGTGGGTCATGGATGAGAACAATTGCCTAGTGAAAAGTTCACAAGAGCATACTTCGTATTATACGCCAGCACCATACATAACAGATGAATGAGTCCGACTGTTTACACAACCAATGTTAAGGATATTTTCTAATAACATTGATTTATTTTGAAAACGACAAGAAAACTTTATTTGCGTTTTTATAAACGAATGTGTTTAAAATATTATTATTTATCTTATGCAAGAAAAACATAAGACTTTGGTACTGAACTTCTCAGTGTGACTCTACCTTTCCAAAATGTATATTGTGAACGCATGCGAATGCTTCCGATGTTTTCCGAATCGAACTTGGTTTCTGGTATTTGCTCATTGTGTTTTTCTTTCAAAGGGTATATAAGTTTATATTAGCTTCAACAAGCAATTCCTACAGAAGCTTCTTAAATCTATCTACATCGAAATAGACAAACACAGGAATTGTTTCATTGTAGGTTTCATTAAGGTTCAAGAGGAACAAAGAAGACTAAAGCAATGTGCTAGATTTGAAATTTTATACTCTTTATACGACAATGCAAGAAGCAAGAATGCAAGCACTTAAAAATGTGAACAATTAGCACAACGATACTTCAAAAACAATTTAAAATATTTCACATACAAGAGGAACCAAATTTGAATATCGATGTTTATGATATATTTTACTCATCCTGTAAAGATTAACTCGGATAACTCCCGAGCTCATTTGAGCATCATTCATTGTCTATAAACGGCGTGTTTTAAAAACGTTTACAAAATACAACTTTTAAGCATTTGTGTACATTGTTATTGACTCTGGGTCCATGAAATGCACCCGGCGTGTAATCAGTACAGAGATTGAAAAGGGCATTTAAAGGGATAAGATTAATAAAGGGCACAAAATCATCTAAATATCCTTTTTCTCATAGAACGATAGAGAATGTCGAATTAAGAATCAACAAAGTCAATTCGTGGTATTCTCAACAATTATACATTTCGATAAACAGTTTTCAAAAAATTTTAACAAAATATATCTAACTAATACAAGAGCTGAAAACTAACGAAGATTTTCAAGGTTGAAGATTTATCAAATTTATACTGAGGAAATAAGAATTTAATAGTGATATTTTACTTTTTATACTTGCCTCCTGCAAGTATCTTTCTACCTTTTCAAAGTGATTTACAACTGCAGAGCTGCCAACATGTGACTTATAAAATACATTATTTCACATTATTTTCACTAACGACCATAAGCTGTAAAGCGTAGCCGAGGGATATTTTTTATAGAAAGATAGGTCACAACTGCTTAACGATGACAGAGCGTAGCGTAAGGTCTGTGATTTTAAACTCTAAAGATTCAGAATGGGAAATATTGGTTTGGTATAACGGAAACTACGTAAGAAAGTGTGGTGTAAGTGAGGCGAGCGAGTATAAAAAATGACTGGAAGAAAACGTTTAAAGCCTCACAAATCCAGCTGATGTTAATCCATTCATTAGGTTGGCAATGGTCTCCACGCATGCCCGACTTAATTTGCCTAAAAAGGAAAGCATCGTAAAACGGGTGGTAGGTGGCTCACCTACCTATAAGCCCAACTTCTAAGAGTTTAGTTACTATTTGTCACACTGTGGGTCTTGTTATTCTCCTTGAGCATACTTCTTGAGGCCTATAGACTTGGTAGCTTAATCGAAGAAAAAAAAAAATCCTTAGTGAAGAGACACACTTTCAGCTTCTTAGGAAAATTTGGCCCCAGATGACTATTGCGTGGTTTGATGCAGAATGAGTGACTGTCTTAATTATAGACTAGTGAACTCACTCGACCTTGCTTTTTGAATGTGAGAACTTAAAAAATGGTGACAATGAATAGTGATTCTTATCGCGACTCGATAAAGCAGATTTTATGGCCGCAGTTGCAGGAACTGTTTGCAGACGACATGTGGTTTTAACAGGATGGTTCGGATTCAAGACTACTGTCTCATTTCTCGCAACAGCCATCACAACTGACCGTCATTATCGTATGAACTCACACCAAGTGACTATTTTTGGATGGTTGTATAAAGTCTTGTGTTCATGGGGACAACCCACGAAACGAATCTCAAATTAAGGTAGAAAGTAGATGTTTCATTTAACCGGAACTTAGCTCTAAAGCAGAGAGGACACGTGATTTAACCCATCCGTCAGTTTCATTCCAAGGAGCATATTTTGTCCTCTTAGCACTGTATCGCCGTGAAGTCCAACCACCCGCAGCCCACGGTGGTGGATGAGAAAATTAGAAGAATGACAGCACAGGCTTGCATATTAGCATTTTTGTTCTAAAATAATTTAAAAGTTTACCAACAGATTGAATGTGTGCCAACCAAGCCGAGAAGGATATAACCCAGTGTATTTTTTCAAGTTTAACGGCAGGTGTTTCAAATAAATTATCTGTTTTATTATTAAAAACTAAAACATTATGTTCATTATGGGACATTTTAGGGTTTACTACGTAATTATACAAAATTTATTCTGAATGCAGAGGTTTTCCGGGCTATTCGGAGAAAATTCAAGTTATGCATTTTACTTTATTTAACATCTTATACATAGCACTTAAAGTAAAGTCGATGCAGATTACTTTTTTATAAAATAAAAACTAGATGAAACGTTTTATTGAAATTTTGGTGTTACACGCTGAACTTCAATACGAAATTTTATATTTATCTAACATTTCGTATTTTGGTTATGCTGTTCAGAATCTGTAATCTTTTGGCAACAAATAATTATCTAATGACAGCATGCCTAAGTTAAAAAACTGAACTAAATTACCTAAGAGTAACCATAAATAATGCGAGATCATTTCGTTTTTGTACTTGTGTCATAGTCTCTGAGGTATTGCAGTACGAGAACGTTGTCATTTGTTTCCACTTTCAATAAAATCACTGACGTGCGTTATGACCGAGTGGAATGGCTCAAGCAGTAACGTCTGTGGCCCCTCATACGGAAGGTTGCAGATTCGATTCTTGTGGCCAACCTTTCTCACCTTGCATTTTTTTCGGATTGTTGTTGTTGTAATTTACGTCCTCCAACGTTAAGTCATCTCGGACGATGGATGAAATTGGTGAAATGGTGCTCAAATGAGTCCGGGGTCCATGGAGCTTAGAGTTACCTGACATTCGTCTATCAGGATAAGGGAAAACCCCGGAAAAACCTTATCTAGGTAACTCACCCTGACCGAGATTGGAACTCGGGACCTCTTGAACGTGAGGCAGACATGCTACCATTTACGCTACCGAGGCGGGCAATTTTTCCGGAGGCTTTCCCGGGTCACTACGGCGAATGCAGAAAGGATATTTATCTTAGTCTCCCGCTTTATTTCCTTTCATTTCATTCTCTCCATCCGGTTTTTGCAGATAGCAAAAGTCAGGGAAGTTGTCACTGGTACTGTATTATGGTTTGCGCTCTGGAAATGTGTTCGGCAGAAGGGAGACGCTGTGGTCGGCCGCCGCTTATTCAGGGGTATTGTTTGATCAGCCGGAGCTGGCTGGCTAGTCACGGGCTCTCTGTGGTGACCAGAAATTCCGTCGGGCTAAAGAAACTCCTTTCACCTGTTAAGGAGTCATCGCGGCTGTAGTGCCGCCTGTAATAGTTTCTGGCCGCCTATAGGATACTTTAATTTCATAAGGTCTGACGCACAATAAGCCCAAGGCTGCAATGCCAGAATCTCCGCCGTAAAAATTATACTTATTTCATTCACTTTTATTCCAAGCAGATCGGAAGATTTGGATTTGATGAAATACAATTAAACAATGCATGTTGTAATGAAAACTTCTTTTGAGAGGGAATGATCTGCGAATCGAAGTTAAGCTGAAAGGGGGTTTAAAATTCACTTTTTTTTTCCTTTTGTGGAGCTTTGTGTGGCATTGGATCTTAACAACGTTTTTTTTTTTAATTTTAATTTCCAGCTTACCAAATCTCGCTAATTTTACAACTTGTAAAACCGCAAATAAGAATAGGGAACCACTTGAGAATACGCTTCCTATATCATTGGCGGAATCGAGGCAGAAGTTATGGGAATAAAATCAATGTAAGCTAAGAAAGAATCGATTTATTAATTTTTGGACACATGCTTCAAAATTACAATTTAGTTGCATTCTGATTGCTGAATAAGACATCGGTAAGGCCGTACTTTAATTGAAAGAGGTCATGTATAATTATTATAATATTCTACCTTACATACTGGATTTAATACAAATAGAGGAAAAAACTAATTTTGTCTCATATTTGAATTACACTACGTAATGTTACGTGTTATATACTTAGGTACCATTCATCTCCCGATTTTATTCTCTCCAACAGAGTAGATTTTTACCCTTTTAAAATGTTTGAGTGATGTTTATGCCCCCCCTCCACAAATCGTAGCGTAACGAATTACATTTCCTGTTTCCGCATTCAACATCAGGAGATCACCTGGATAACCTTCTGCTTACTAGATAATTTAAATTAATAAATGTTAATGGCATCTCCCCTAGTGAACAGCGCTTTTGATGCACTTTCAAAAACTCTGATTATCGAATTTCATGCCGTTGATACTGTGCCAAATTATGGCATCTATTTCTGTAGAGAATGTAAGGGTAGATAAGAGAAGATATAACATCAGTTACGTTGGTTGATGCAGTTGTCGACGAAACTGTTTTTAAATCTTATCACAAGAGGCTGTAATTGCTAAAGTACTGTATCTGCTAACTTTTAATAGGGAGTTCTTGCCCATATTCTTGACAGTTACCGTAAACTTTAGTGTGACGTGAATGATGTTCTGCACATGCGCATGTTTACTATAAACAGATAACCGATAATAACCGGACACGTTATAGTCCACCATCTAACGTGAGACTTCACGGTTAGCATTTCTCTTACAAAATGACCCAAGAAAGATTATGCTTTACCATTAATGATGATCTAATATTGATGCGGGAGATATATTCAACCAACCCATATGAAGATTCAACTGTATGGAAAGAATATGGTATCTGCATCTGAAAAAAAAAAAAAACTTCCTTACAATAAAGGAGCACACGGATCATTCTCATGCTGTACCGTTACCTAAAAGGCCCAACAATTTCTTATAGGTGTTCCCTATAATGATACAGCATGTGCATAATATTGCAATTTATTTCTGTCAAGCCATGTTAGGTTAGCCAGATTTCTTAATAAGTGACGTTTATTTCTATACATTATTGTCACGGCAATAGACATAAAAGTTTCGGCACAAATAAGGAAACAATCGGCGGATAAAGTTTTATGGTAATAACGAGCCTTGCTAAGCAGTTAACGATAGCGTGTAGTGTAAACAGATATCGCCGGCAAGTAAGATAACTGAGGTAAAGGACTTGCCGCTCAGATAGGGTTTCAGTGTTGGAATGTTCCAGAGATATCTCGATTAACGGAGAAGAATTGTTTTTCTTGTTTGCTCCAGAAGGTTCTCTGTTCATAAATTTGTGTATAAAAATAAGCCATGGCTAGTGATTAGAGTTAGTTGTAAGCAGAGAACAGCTGAGAATGTTGTTATAAAAAACAGAGTGAGCTGTGTTGTTGCAACGAGAGCTAATGTAATCAGCTCTCACGGTTTGTTATTGTCATCGACCTTGGAAGATTGTGTGATGTAATGTTGTTACGTGAGAATTGAACAGTGTATTGCTACGGAAATAAAGGAGATTTTTAATTTCTGCAACTCGGCCTTTTAATTCTACGAACCCACAAGTCAGTACAACTCAACCTAATATATATACAAGCTTTTTCAAAACGACACCGAACTATTATAGCCGTTCCGTAGTTTATAACTTAACTAGAATTTCGGTGTTGCATCTTCGGAGTTCTGTTAGGTATAATTTTATGCAGCATTAAATATTACATGATTTTGTGATTAGGCAGTGCAGGAACCACTGGCGTGCGAATCTCAAAAGTTGTTATTGGGACGCACCGACTACGAAAACAAAAGCATTACTCCTTGCTCTTTATCAGTGACCCTAGCCTAGCTTTCAGGTAATGGGGCAAAGGGCAGTTGCTTTGAAAAAGTCGACTGATAACTGGGACAGTTGCAAGGTTGCTCTTCAGTGTAAAACTACACATTCCGTCCTAACAGGGAGGATTTTGCCCGCCTCGGTAGCGTGGTGGTAGCATGTCAGTCTCACGTTCAAGAGGTCCCGAGTTCCAATCTCAGTCAGAGTGAGTTACCTGGATAAGGTTTTCTCCGGGATTTTCCCTTATCCTGGAAGATGAATGTCGGGTAACTCTAAGCTCTATGGATCCCGGTATAATTTCACGCATTCCATTCATCGTCCGATATGACAACGTTGGAGGACGTAAATTTAAAAAAAAAAAAAAAAAAAAAAAAAAAAAAAAAACAGTGCAATATGGAGCGCTATACGAACGCCGAAATGACGGATATGGTTTTGATGGATGGAAGAGCTGAAGAGAGTTCTACGAACGCACGATTAATTTAGTTTCAATAAAATACGAATTGTAAAAAATAGCTACATCAATGATAATATTTGTTTAACTTCAGAGCATTTTGTTATGATCTTAATTGTACAATACTTTCACTCACTTACTGTAAATATCAACATCTCACTTTTCAGTTACAAATGCTTTATTTAGTATTATTAAACACGTGAAATAAAATGCTTGTCTCACTGCATAAGGGATTTAGTTTTGGTTAATTTATCTACAACTCTTTGATATTGTTTTCTGTTCTGTTTATTATTTAATGCTTCCGTCCTCAACCTCACTAACATTAACTTCCCTCTAAAAGGAATGTATATGTCCATCAAATTAATTGCCATTCTATAACGGAATGTTGGAACACGTTAAATACTCATAAGCAATAATTAAGCAATAGCTTCTTTATTGCGGTTTCATAAGCCAAATAAACTCTTAATAGTAGCAAGGTAGTGAGGAGTATGCCGGTATGTTTACAGTTGCAGCACGCAGCATGGCGTGTGATCTATACCTGCGAACTCCGACAGCGTGAGGCACGCTCGTTGTTCGTGTCACTGCCTAATCCACACTCATTCTGGAGCATTTTTAATGCGGCTCTATTGATGGTAAAAACGATCTATATGTGTCATATAGAAACTGAGTAACTACTTCTATATGTTTGTTCGGTGTCGTTTTGAAACATCCTATATATATATATATATATATATATATATATATATATATATATATATATATATATATATCTGTGTGTGTGTGTGTGTGTGTGTGTGTATGTGTGTGTGTGTGTGTGTGTGTGTGTGTGTGTGTGTGTGTGTGTGTGTGTGTGTGTGTGTGTGTAAATTTTTTATTCGAACTTACCTCTAGCAGAATATCATTCTTGTTACAATCCTAGGCGGTATATGTAAAGCCTCTAAGCTAGCCCGCCTCGGTAGCGTGGTGGTAGCGTGTCTGCCTCACGTTCAAGAGGTCCCGAGTTCGAATCTCGGTCAGGGTGAGTTACCTGGATAAGGTTTTTCCGGGGTTTTCCCTTATCCTAAAAAGAGGAATGTCGGGTAACTGTAAGCTCTATGGACCCTGGGATCATTTGAGCACCATTTCACCCATTCCATTCATCGTCCGATATGACTTAACGTTGGAGGACGTAAAATTACAAAAAAAAAAAAAAAAAAATAAATAAATAAATAAATAAAAATAAAGCCTCTAATAGCCGTCGTAGAGCCACTTTATCAAAACTAAAAGAGTCGGCATTCTTCATCTGTAAATTGATTTAAATCTAGTCTCCGAATTGCCACGCCTCCTTTAGGGATATTTCTTTGTCTGTTAATATTACCTATAAATTATCATATCTTCCAATAACTCATCATCAATCCCACCGAACGCTGCGATATAAGTAATTGATACATTTTTCTGTTCTCATTAACGTACCTTATCCAATGGCGTGCAAAAACTCTGACTCAGCAACATATACAACAATATATACCGTATTCAAGCCACATGACAATAGCCGATACCTATCGGAAAACACGCTGTGGCAAAAAATTTCTAATGTATTAATAAATTTACGGTTAAAATAAATGTCTCCGTAACAACAATGAGAAACGTAAGTTGCCATGACTGCCCGAAATACTAAGAAGCAAATTCCCATGTGATACCCACCAAATACAACCGATGCATTTAGGCGCTACGGACGGCAATAGAACACTTCCGTAATATAAACAATGGTAAGTCGCAAGAGAAAATACACAAATTTTAGAAATACATGCTCTTTTATTTAGTAAAGTCCCGCCTACCTTAAACATTATTCCACCAAAATTCCTGTGTTATACTTTACCAAATCCTAATGGTATCTAACTTGCACCTTTTAACAACCCTTTTAGGTTTCTAACTTTCGAACTGGAGCATGTGCGTTTTTGTTACAAGAAAAGCTCTCTAATTTAACATATTGCATTATTATTACGCAGTCCTTGAACAGATTTTTTGATGACCGTGTTCATCGAAACGCTTGATTACCTTAGCTGCACGTAATTAAAACTAATTTCTTTTTCTCAGCACATAACTGTCTTAATTAATGACTTCTTATCTGCTAACAAAATTGTAAATCATGCTTCCTACAATATATATTGGTTTTAACCTTTAAAAGTGATTTATTGCAATCATTTATCTATCTCCCAGTCACTAATTTATAAAACTATTAACCTTATAGGTCAATAATTCCGTCATCAATTCTGTGTCTTAATTCTGCGAGATAATTTTTAAGTGTTACCAATACGCGAAATGCTTCAAAGTTGAAAGGGTTACACCGCGCTCTGACCTAGTTTTAATTAAATACAAAGTTCAGCCGCTACTGCAAACACAGACAAATGAAGTGTGAGGCAGATCAGGGTTGAGCCATTTATGACAGTTATACTTGATTTTAATTAGGTATTTACAGCAGTAAAGCGGTGCCAGTTCTTATCATTTGATTTATTGCACATGCGAAAGAAATGCTAAAGTTGCTGATTGACCGTAGTCAGTATATCGATTCCTTTTGAATGGAAGGGAGTAGCAACGAACTCAACGCCCGCTTCTGTAGCGTAGATGGCAACGTGTCTGCCTCATGTTCAAGAGGTCCCGAATTCGAATCTCGATTAGGGTGAGTTATCTCAACAAGGTTCTTTTGGGGTTTTCTCGTATCCTGAAAGATGAATGTTTGGTAATTCTAACCTCTATGGGCCCTGGACTCATTTGAGCATCATTTCTATCAGTTCATTTATCGTGCGATATGATTTAACGTTGGAGGACCTAAATTTAAATGAAGGTTGCAGTCACAGAAGATGACGTTTACGCTATGGAATGATTGTCTCTGGAGCTTGGCAGGATTTCTGGAGCCCTTTCTTTCCTGGAGTTGTCTCGCTTATTCCCGGAGCCTCTAGTTAACAATGGGTAAGACGGGTCTAGGTAGTTGGCATCAGGATTGATGTCGTGGAGGATTCGTTAGGGACTCGCTGCTCAACGGCATCCAGATCTAGAACTTATCTCCCTTTCATCCCTTCCTTGGGTCACATTCAAATCGCAAAGATTCAAATATGCTGTGTTCCAGTTATTGGTGGCTCTTCCATCTGACTATACCAAACCCATTAACTTTCTAGGACATTAGATGCAGAATAGCACAAAAATCACGATTCTGATAGAATCCCATTATCGAGCGTGTGTTTTAGTTGTGTGTATCAAAATCCCAAATTGATAAAATTATGTAATTAAGTAAGCGTTCCAATCAAGAGTTGCTACTTGTGACTTAAAATATTTAATAAAATACACATAATTTCTATAAGCATTCCATAGCATACAGTAAGTATAGGAGAAAGTAAGTAAAAATTGTAAGCACATAAAATGTGATATGTTATTGTCTTTTTCTACTTACTGCAATGATTTATTGTAGCTTCTAAAAACTATTCTTACAAAGCTTACTTGTCTATCTACTTTATGTTAATAGAGGTGAAACTATTGCAGATATACTTTAATACGAATTAAAATTCAAACCGATAAGAACATGCAAATTTTTTTTTTTAAATTGCGTGTTATAGTTTCCTACGTGGTGGAACGCCTATTTCTAATGAATGATTTTGTATTTTAATTTTATTCGGTAATTTTGATTTTGTTTGTATTTCGTGATGATTATTTTTAAAATACACCGAATTAATAAAACAAATGACTTTATTTTCCAAGTTTCCATCTAGTCGGTGGGTGAACAAGAAATCTTATTTCCGGATCGCGGTCTCGGATTATTTTGCTTCCGAATTGCTTAAATAACAATACTGAAGCTTCTTTGTCGACGATTCTTTAATTAAAGAGCTCTAATTATAAGTTGAAACTAAACAAACCTTCACAATAACTTTTAACGCGTCAACTTTCGCAGATACAGATTTTTCTCCTCACAAAAGTCAAACGGAAGTTTATTCAGCCCTGTTAGTTATCGTTCTCTTTTTATATGCACTTATCACAGTTTGTCTTTTAGTCACATTTCACTTTCACTCACAATATAAACATGTCAACATGTTTAACGTTTTTTATTCTTTTTAAATCCTCAACACTAAAAAGTCTAAATATATACAATATTTGTTTTGGGGTCAACCACAAACAAGGACTTCAACAGTCAACTCGGAAATGGCTGATTCTAAAACAAAGTGATTTGAAATAAATTGTATCTTAAAGATACTTTCATTTTTATGCTACATTTTTTCTTTATTTCTTATGGTTTAACAGTTTTACAAAACTCTTTCCAAATGAAGTCAATACATATGCATTTTGTCATGTAAATATCTTGGACATATTTTAGTTAAATCAAAAACACTACAGCCGTTAATTTTCAAAAAATATTTCATAAAAAGATTAAGTTTCGATAGGGGACCTTCTTGATAAAACTGCTTATATAAGTGAACGATATTGAAATTGAAATACCAAATTTTAGGACGTCTTGTTATTGAGTCATGCTCCGCCCCCCACACACATACACATAGACACACACAGGCCTAGTTTTAACATGCTTTTGGAGAGGGAAGGCTTCATGGGGTCTCAATACATTTATTCCAGGTAAATAAAATTCTTTGGGTGGAATACAATACTTGATTTTACCTTTTAGAGGTAGGTGGCAGAGAAAGTATGTGCAATGTTCAAACGCTACAAGTCACTCCTGCAACAATTTCGACGAACAGCTGCCTCGTCATAAACAAATTTCAAATGAGTGTAATAATTAGGAATTAACTGGCTTCCATATGACAAGAGAAAGATTACTGCTTTAATGTTTCATGCAACAAATCCGGTATTTATTAAATGTTTCAATTTTAACGATCATAAAACTATATATTTATACTTTTCATTTCTCCAAAAATAATACCTACGAAGTTTTCGACTTCTTTTTTGTTTAATAAGAAGTTTAGGGTATAGAAAGTAAAACGAAGAAGAGTACCTCGCTCGCTGTGACATATGGGAGATTTATTAAGTACCACTCCTCTCTGGGAGTAACTGTAGGAAACATAGGAAGCTTCAGAACGCTGACAGACTTGGCTCGAAGCCCTGTCCATCTATTTGAGCTACCTAGAACGGATTCATAAAAGACTCATTCAAACAAGCAGGCCTCAAGTGTCCACAAAGGATTACTTTATCCTTAAAATAAGTATCCGTTTGGCACCACCTCACACCACGAAATAAACACACCTGAAAGATAAGGAAATGGAATGAGGGAAATAATGGAACGGAAGCTTGCCGAGGAGAAATAAATAAATAATTCTATTGTTAAAGACCCTTTCTCGCCCCCAATGTGCAGTAATTTCATCCGCAGGTGTTCTTTCTGTCAGTAAATCTATTGAAATAGCATTGTTCTTTTAAACACAGTTAAAAGCTATTAGTCAGGTTTGAAATGCGACTTAAGATGCGTAAGGGAAAGTCACCAGAAATCTCAGGTGAGAATGAGGTGTTGGCGGGAATCGAAGCCGAGATCTCCTGAATGCGAGTCACATGTTACCTGGAACCAATTCGCTCTATCCACAAACAGTTTAATATGCGTTTTCTTTTTGAATAATCTACCAAAAGTAATCTACTTTTCAAATACGTACTTATAGAGATAAGCCAACTTTATCCTTTGCCTCATCAACAAACTCAGAACAGGTATTTTATGTTGCACGCTATTCACTCGTTTATGTCATTCTTCTGATGTTATGTAGCATAAAACAGACGCTCTGTATATCTATATATCTTAAGCACTTTTCAAAGTACTCGAGAAGTGTCATTGAAAAATAAAGAACTCCCAAGCAGTCGAGGACGCTCGACTTTCAGCAACGGAAAAATGAGCAGACAGCACCAAGTGGTCCATTCTCTTTCCGTAAAGAGATAAAATCTCAAGTAGGAAGAGTCTAATGAGCTTTAATCTCAAAAGAACACGCGACTTTGAAATTCTGCCTCCCAATCTTTGTGCTACACACAGGTGGCGTAACAGAAATGGGGAGATGCTTTATATACTATTCCTACCACTTGTAGTATTTGACTTCTATACCTTTTGGTCGAGCAACTGCTCTATTTAAATAAAAAATAGGACATTCTCTGATTCCTCAGGTCGCGGGTTCAGATTCGGCGGAGGGCGATAGTTTTTTGTTTTTAAATTTCGGGCTTGGGTTCCTTTGGAAGGGAAGTAAAGTCAGGGATCCCTGTCGTAGATTTAGGGCGCATAAAAGAACCTTAAGCGTACAAAAACCAAATTAAGTGGTCTTTCACAGCGGTATAGAAAGGGCGTAGACAACCACAGCACTTAAAATGCGTCCATTGATTTAACAGAATATGAAATCGAGAATTCTACGTAATTCTAAGTTTTGTGCTTTCCTTAACACAAAAAAGAAAGGAAAGTTTTAAACAAATACCTCGCCCTTAGACTTTGTTTATGTATATGTGTATATATATGTATATATGTATATATATCTGAAAAACAGAATACAAAAATAACGATTTTAATTAAAATACCATATGCTTAAGACGTTTCAGAGGTTAATAAAAGTTCAGGATGAATATTTTGAGGATAACTTCAGAAGTTTTCTTCATTTTGAATGAATTTTGGGCGATTGGTTCAATTGGTGCAAGAAGAAATAAGCGAAGACCTACCACAGGAAAAATGAAGACCTCATTAAAACCTACAATTTATATATTTCTATGGAATAAGAGGTTTTCGCTGTTATTGGTTTGAATATCGCAATATTTTCTACATCTTTGAAGTGCTTTCAGCATTCATTTGTTTTTCGTGATACCTTGCGAAGGTATAATATTCCAAACGTAGCATAAACGTTTATTTTCATTGTTTATTTCTTCCATTTTCTTTTGAAACTGAGTAACCATGGTATCATCTTTGAAAACCATCACAGAAATGACTGTGTATTATACTAAGACCATAAATTAAGAGACACACGGTGCTTGTTTCCTTGTTGCCAACAGTTCCTAATCTAGAATCAAGTGATGAAGTAAGTACACTTAGAGCTGGGAAACTGGCAGCGACCGGTTAGGCGGGCAGCGGGCACATTACATTAGCACAGGTGTGTGACATTGCGTTCTAGTGCTCTACCTGATTGTAGGTTGCGTTAGTACTCGTAGATTTTAAGTTCACATAACGGATCTTACAGCTGTTCTCAAATGTACCAGTCCGAAACTAGAGTATCAGATCTGAAAACCCTAAACTCTTCCACGAATATAGTTTAGCTCGAAACGTAACTCCAAACATAAGAATCAGTGAGTGTGTGCGTTTTAGGACCCGTCAACAGCGAGGTCATTTGGGCCCGCCAAACATTGGATAAGTGCATCTGTTGACTGAAGGTATAGTGTGATCCATATAAACCTGAACCATTTCAATAGGCCATAATTTTGAACCAATAATGGGACACGTGCAGCTTTGGGAGAATATAATACACAATTGGAAGATTAAATTACACTGTTTACATCTCAGAGAAAATGTTAGAAGTGTCTTCCACCAGCATCTATACATGTTTGCACTCGTCTCACCATATTGTCTGAAGTTTTACGGAGAGTATCCTTGCCAATCTTATTAATTTCGGTTCGAATGGATTCCTTGAGAACATCAATTGTCCGTCGCCTATTCTTGGACACTCTATTTTTAGATTGCCTCATAAGAAAAAATTCGGTGAGGTTAGGTCAGGGAATATGGGACGCCACAGACATTTTGAGATTATTCGATTATCAAAGAAACTGGTTACTCGTTCCATGGTGTCATTAGATGTATGGTACATTGCTCCATCTTGCTGGAAATAACCTTCTCTCAATTCGATATTATCTCCGTAAAACTTCAGAGAATATGGTGAGACGAGTGGAATCATATATAGATGCCGGTAGAGGACACTTCCAACATTTTCTCTGAGTTTTAAATAGTGTAATGTAATCTCCCAATTGTGTATTATATTCTCCTAAAGTTGCACTTGTGTCCTATTATTGGTTCAAAACTAATGGCCTATTGAAATGGTTCAGGTTTACATGGATCGCACTTTAATATATCTTACTTTTTATTATCAATTATGGTAACATGCTATTTTTATCAGCCTTGAGAGGATGATTGTAAAAAGCTATATATATAATTTCTCTTCCGTAAGATTTTCTTCACGTTTTTATTTCTTATTCCATTATTTGGTTACATGGCTGCTTCTTATTAGAAAAAGAATTAACAATTTAACACATAGACATTAAGCTTCTTTCATAGGACTAAACTGATAGTAGATTTATTATTTTAGATAATTATTTATGGTAATAGTAGAAGCAGGTTAGTGGTTATATTTAGCAAGCGGACAGAATAGTTAATATGTAAACTATTTTAGAAAGGATATAAAAACTTTCGTCTTTTGGTCAAGTGCTATTCTCCTTTTCAGCAGGTGTGGTTATACTTCTTTATTCTGGTAGGTTTTAAGGTCACGTGACCTTTTCTTCCCCTTTACTAGAAAATAAAATACAAAACAACATAATAGAAACATTAACACACCGAATATCCAACAAATATATTAAAATAAAAATGTGACGTGTCACGCTCACGTGACTTTTTGTACCCTTGTACAAATTACTCTTACAATCACATTTCCCCTGGAATGCAATACTTGCTCTACCTCCTGTAGATACGCAATAGAAAAAAAATAAAGATAAAGAATTGTAAACAAAATCCATCTAAGCGGAATACTCATATAGCTAAAAGCAGGTACTCTCAATGACTTAATATTTAAATATTAAATATTAGTTGCTAGGACATACAAAATGAAATGTTGCGAGATATTTATCATTATAATACAGCAAGAGTATGTTGGACTATAAATGAATGCACAGTCCTCTTGGACTGTATAAGGTTTCGGCAATCCCTTGTTTCATCGAGTTCCAAAAACGGACTCATGCTTTGGCGTCTCAGTGGATAGAGCAACCGGACGGAAACTGGGAGGTTCATGAATTCATATCCCGGCTATGGCAAGGAATTTTTCAGTCGGACTCTACCTATTCTAAATTTAAATTGTTGTTAGAGAGCTGATAAATCAATGTTATTCGTACTTTAAGGTTGTAAAGATCTATAAAATGTAGTGCAGTAGATGGATCAACATTTTAATCAATTAACCATGTTACTTTAATCGATTAATCGATAGATTATGATCTGTTCGAAAATTAGGTGTAAGGATTATATAAATTACTTAATACCTTGTATATTTAATTATTTATGAAACTTTTAGATATTTAGATTAAAAATTTGTTTTCATCAAGTGTACATGCTTTATATATGTATTGAATTAGACCTACAATATTTTGTAAGTAATCATTTAATAACGTAAATATATCAATATCTACTAAAATTTTTAGACTGATAATGCAAATAATAGTTTGCGTGAAGACTCACCTAGTCACTTTACAAAATACTTTTTTTCTGTCAGACACTTTACCAGATTCGTTTAGCTTAAAACCAAAATGCACACCCAGTTTTCCTTGCAAACTTTCGTTTGCCATAATTTTAATTCCACTCATCACTAAACGTTTTTCCATATTTTAACTTTTTTAACTCAAAACTTTCACTCACAGTCACTAACTCAGAAACGTTACTGGCGGTTTACAGCAAAGTTAAACCATGACCAGCCTTGAGAAGAGGGTTCAGCTATTGTTTCCATAGCTGCGTAAGCGAAGTGTTTGGTTCAAGGTTGTACAGCTCAGTTTATACTAGCAAGCGATAAATAATCAGTTGTATACGATATGTTGTCACACACCAGCTGTAAGGAAAGAAAACTCTCTGTCAGCATCTGTATGTAGTTATATACCTCTTAGAATATTTCCCAACAGAAGTGTTATTTAGACTCTCTCGGGGTTCTCAGTGATTTCCTTTAGCTATTAGGAGTTATATTATCTCAAATTTCAAACAGTGTTATGTGTCAAGTGAAAGCTTGATACGTTAGAATGTCTGCTTAGGTTGGAAGCAATACATCAAAACAAAGAGGGCCAAATTTGGCTAAAAGAGTTTGATTAATATTTATTGTAATAGATTAATTTTAATCGATTCGGTTATTCCATTAAATGTTTTAAATCTTTAATCTAAAATAAAAAATTAATCGATTAATCGTTTCGGTTAATCGATTAAATCACGTAGCACTATTAAAAAGTATTTATAAATATACTGGCTTTCCCTACGTTGCACAGTTAGCTTTTTAAACACAAGCTAAAAATTAACGTATTTATTTTAGTTTATTAAGGTATACTATGTTTCAAGAAAGTAAATGTATACTTTCCACGGGTCAGTATCACGCAGGCGTGCCGTTTCTAGAGTGTATGAAAACTAAATCGGCCATTTCGTAGAGGTACAGTGATCGTCATTTTAACCTGTTATCGCTTGGAAGATTTCTAAGGTTATATTAACCCAGTATAACTAAAGCTTGACTAAGTATCACAAACCAAGTAACAATTCTCTTGTAGCTGAGCTATTAACTAAATGGCGTTGGAGACTGCAAGAAAACGGAAAGTCCTTGGAATTACGATTTTAACAGAACCAATATGTGTTATGTACAAGGGACGTACTATCAACCGTTCTCGTAGCTCAGTGGTAAAACGCAAGCTCTGACGAGTGAGCTGAGGGTTCACGTTTCGAACCCTAACTATGTGGGCATGCTTCTTATCTCCAATTCTTTTACTTTGTTAGATGCTGTAACGAATTAATTTACAACTGTTCTCTTGCGGCTAAGCTGTCTCTACATGGCATTGCAGCATATAAAAAGAAATGAATAACACGTTGAACAATGATTTTGATACATTATACTTGTATATAAGCCGCGCCCAAATGACAGCTTTCGTAGCTCATTAGTAAAAACACACTGTATCAAAACCGACAGTTCGCGTTTCGAATCCTATTCTAGAGTCAAATCGCTTTATCTCAATATTTTTAGCTTGTTAGACGCAGTGACAAACAATTTACAAATGTTTTCTTACGGTTAAGCTATTACTGTATGGATTAGAAGATATGCAAGAACAGAAAAAACACGTGGAACCTCTGTTTTTTATAGAATCCCGTCTACGTTGAATTAACCTACGTTCTAATATATGATATAGTCGTTCATTGTTCTTCGTTTACAACCCAATTCTCTGGCGATTTCAGAGACATTTTCGCCGTAAGTAGAAGGGTCTACAATTTCATCAGCTACTTTTGAGCTACTGTCAGCTCCACACAAACCTGCGGATGTGGCATGACATTTTAGTGTGATAAAATATTAATAGAGGATTCCAATGCGGTGCATAAGTAACTTCCAGCAACATTTTCGCATGCGCAAGAAATACAAGATGAAAAATTTTGAATAAAAAGTATAAGTGCAGTGGGTTCAAATCGTAAATTGTGAGTATCCGTGAGTAACAGGTTAAAATGGCGACCACGACACTATACATATACGAACATGACCGATTTAGTTTTCACACCTTCTAGAAACGGAACGCCTGCACGATACTGACCCGTGGAAAATAAGTGTACCTCTACCGCTTATACTTATAATCTTGTACAGCCCGACTGTTCCAAATAGTGACAAAATTCCTCGACATTTACACGAAAGGATGTGAACGTTTGACTTCCTTAACCCAATTTCCCAATGTTTCTATTTCTGGAAATGCTGCATAGCGTAAAGTGCCCTTTGGCGGAGGAGATAATCTTGGTCGGGATAGTTGAATAATTTTTAGATAATTAGATAATATAATTAATTAACAGTAGGCAAGGCTTAAATCTGTGAAACTTCTTCTAGGTGTCATAGTTGTTTAATAAATAAAAACTCCAATTCCCATGCCATACAAAACTCGTGACACATACAACTAAAATTTCACAATTTGGAAGAGGCACATATTCTGCAATTACTGAGCGAAATAATCTTCTCAATAAATGTAAAACTGGTGCACTGATTTCTAAAGTTAGCCGTATTTTTGTTTATACCATTATATAAAATGTCTTGCTGACGAATCTTATTACAACATAAGTACAAAATACGTAAATAATAAGTCTCTTATTTTGGGTTATTTCAAGATTTTAACAATCAGAACCTTCAGTTCATACATCCATAGAATTAGAATAAAGGTTTTTAGAGGTTTCGACGTGTGTCATTATATACCATCTGCAGTGTTTGATAAATTGATATCAAATGAAGAAATAAACATGCGACCTCTGCCTTCTATTTGCTTAAGTGTTCTTTGTAGTAAAATTCAACAGGCTTTTGTTTCTATACTTTTTGGAGTAACAACTATTGTTTCTACTCCATGGCATTTTAAGGTAAAGCTCTAGTTCTTCCTTACAAGCATGTTCTTTTACACCTCCAATGTGTTCTGTTCAAGTAAAAGGTTGTTGTAAATAATTTTTAACTTTTATGATTAATGGAATGAAAGAAGGTCCTTTAGAGCCCACGCCCATCAAAACAAATTGGGATTTTCAGCGGTGAAAGCGTTATCATAATGGAATGATTATCGGTATAGATGTCTTTTGGGAGCTGAGGTTAGCAATTACGAATATTTAGTTTGTTTTTATCTGTTATTAAAGTCATTAGTATTAAATTTTATATCATACTAATGCAAATCAGCACGCAGTAAGTGAAAAAGAACCTACAAGCCATTTATAAACAAATTTATTCTCACTCGTAAAAACGGAAATTTGCTGTGTCAAAGAGGTGTCTTCCTTAACTTAATACTTCTTACTCTTTTTTGACACAGTAATATACCTAGTGCGTGGGCTACTGCCCTAACATTTGACTCCAGGATACTGTGGAATAATTTTCAAATCTTGATATAACGCATTTTAAATTTCTGAAAGTTGAGTGACCGCGACAGCTTGCACGAATTTCATAAATATGAATATTCTATAACACATTTTAATGAGATTTTAAGCCTTATACATTTAGTTTAACTTTTATTTCACATTATTTAACTTCTTGATGTTTTATTTGAACTTTTTTATTCATTTTATAGCCAATGTTTGCCCATATTAAAATTAGGATTATTTAAATTATTGAAATCGTAAAGCTAGTTTCTGTGGTTAGCAACTACACAGAAATAGTTTGACAGAGAAGCAAAGCTTACATCCATTCTTGGTTCTCAAGGCTGATGTCTGCAAATCTACGGCTTGTTCTGTTCCAGTCTCAAGTCAAACGTTTTCATTGTATTTGGTGAAAACGGAAGTAGAAAACATTGAGGAGGGAAGGGAATGAACAGTACCCCAAAGTCCATGGGGCTACTCCCCTCTTAAAGCAGTGACATGCTAAGCCTATTACCCTACGCGCCTCCCACAGTTCTCGACGCCGACGTCGGGTCGGGCGCCGTTATGTCGAGGGTGAGGATGTTGTTTTCATCTGAAGCACACGTGAGTTTCAAAACTGAAGCGGAAGACACAAACACGCCAAACACCTTCGACAGCTCTGATTAAACACCTTAATTACCTCTAATGAGAAATTTTACAATCTACTTGTTGGCTACGTGATCAAAGTTGGAGCTTCCATACGACGCAGTTTCTCTTAGCACCCCATTCATAATGAAAATTAAGGTAAGCATAACGTAAACTTGCAAACTAAATAACCTATTTATAGTGTAACCGGTCACAACGAATCACATAAATGTAAAAATACGATCTCATTTTTATGTCTATGTCACACGTAGGCATAACCTAGAGGACGATCCTCACACGTGATTGCCCTGTCATCACACTTGGGATTTTCCTTCACCATGTGTTGACCAGCCAATGCTTCTGTGTAAGATCACGGGAAAATCACTGCATGTCTATAACAATTGCAACAAAATAAATTATGGTGATAGATGTGTTTTGCTTTTTGTGAATTTAATGACCTTTAACCAGCCAGCTAGCTCTTCATCATTTGATACATGTACACAACCTCTTACGTCCGTACTGTCGGTAGTCAATCCACAGACCATATTAGCTCAGTTGTTTCGAGCTCTCTTGTGACTAGCTTATGTTTACCTTTCCGTGATCTTTGTAAATGACAACCTATTGCGTTAAATTTATGCTTACGTTTTACGTATTAGTATGTTAGTGCTTAGTTTTCCACATGAACTGTCATTTATACTCTGGCTCGTTATGCCATAGTTTGGTTTCCAGTACGAACTTGCTATTGAACAGAAATGAATTCAGTAAAATAAACTCTAGTTTATGAAATTCTGAAAGTTACCTGCTGTGTACCAAGTAGCACACATGCAAACTTGGCCGAACTACAATTTATTGTGGAAGGAACAAGTGTTCGTTGCTGTTAATGGATTAAATTCTTCTAAGGAGATGCTGTTTCAAGAATCAGTAGAAAGTAATCCCGAAGTAACTGTAGCTTCCGCAGTCTTTGTAGCCTTGTTTAGTGGCAATAAACTAATGGAAAAGTGAAACATTTCGTGCAATTGAGAATGAATTATATTATCCACCACTTATCTATGGTAGGAAGAGCAAGCATTCTACTCAAAATTTTAATATCCTGACTTACACGTTTTGATAATTCCTGAATCAAGAAAAACATTTGCATAAAAATAGTGAGCACATGCTCAAGCATATCTATATACATTCTATAAAATTTAAAAATGTTTTATTTCCTAATAAATTAGATGTTTTATGGATATCAACTCTTTATTTACTCTATACAAATTTCCAAATTTCTAATCAATTCTTGATAAAAGAGTAGAAAAGTATGTGCTCTGCGTTCTTAATAATCTACAAAAAAATTACGGCGATGGTTTCAGAACTTTTGAACCAGCGTTCATGTTGCAGACATAACTGCCGACAAAAGGTATCACTTGATTTAAATATAAAACTTTAATTTTATAGAAAAAATATAAATATTGTTCTCCCCTTTTGATGTTTTAAAACTTAATTCTAAAGTCTTGTATTTCGCTAGTGTAAATGCCATGGAAATTTCTTGAAATATTTATCATCTTAACGTTTCTTGGTGTAAAATGTAGTAACAGTAACTGGCAAACGTAGTCATACAAAAAGAAATTAACTTATAAGTGCAAACAAGGATTTTAAACTTTAAAACTAACACCCTGTTTAATAATCTGTGATCGCATCATTATACATCCATATTTCTTTTAAAATAATTAATTTTTGAATTAATATGTATCTTACAGAATTTTAGACGACTTTTGGAGGTTAGTTCTAAATTAAAAAACGAACACTTGGACAAATACTAAACTTGGCATCTGGAAATGCTGAGCAAAATTTCTCAAGGACTCCTCCTTATCCCAAACTACACTTTACATGAAAATGTTTGCTTTTATTGTAAAAAAATGTTGCTATAAAAACGTGAATTGGAATATTTTTAAAAACGTTATTGTGATTGACAAACTTTCAAGGAATAATTTCTAAATGTGACAGGAAAATAAATTGAAATGAGAAGATCAGTTTTGTGTTTGTTACGCATCATAATTTTTGTAGAGTACTCTAAGAACGGTATCTAACGCCAACTTCAAAATGTAAGACTTATTTAATCGTAAAGCTTTAAATAAATTGAATTTTATATGTGTCGTAACTACTGAGCAATATAAAAGCAATGTGAGCTTAATACAGAACTTAATATTTTGTATTTAAGGTTTTTTAGCTAGAAACATTTGTGTTTGAGTTATAGATATATCGAATATTTGGCACTGCCTTAAGGGTCTACTGGTATATCATAGTATGATGGGATAACAATGTGTGTACATTTCTAGCGACCGTAGCTTAACAGAAGAGCATCGACATAAAAAGCCGAAAATCTGTGATTTGAATGCTGTCTTTGGTTACATTTGTTGAAACAACTCAAGTTTCTAGATAAAACTGGTAAATTTCTGCAAAAATCAGCATTAGGTGCCCTTAAGAGACACCCACAATACTATAATCAATATAAAATGTGGTTCTATCTTTTTAGGGGAAAGTAGCCTAATATGGGGTCGTACGCAATTTGGGGTACCGTGGTATCTCGGCTGCATAGTGCTGAGCCTTGCTAGAAATGTGATGGACTAAGAGAGTTTTGGCGACTAAGCATTTCTGCTTGAGATCGTGTCACGGTGAACTGACAAAGAAAGTTTGCTCCTTGAAGTTATTTGCTGCTGTTGACATTTGTGTATGCAAATATAATAAGATTGTTTTAAACACACCTTTGCTGAAGTTGTAGTATTAAGATCAAGCTATCTTTTTATGCCCAGTCCTTTGCATTAGTTCAATTACAAAAGGAGTTGGAAGAACTAATACATTAAAAATGGCGAGTGCCCTATTATGGGGTACCATGGAGAGCTAAATTAGGGGTACTCCGTTTAGAACCTACTATTGTACTTTTAATATTCATGCTAGAAACTAAACCTCTATTGCCAGGAAATCGAAACATGGCTGAAAAAGTCATATTGGTCGAACGGTTCCAGTTTACCAGATAGGGAATCTCTTTGGAAAAGCCTATCTACGTGCAGCCACTGCAGAAACAGCTAGTAGTCGGTTTCAAAAACGGAAATATATGCATTCAATCCCAACATTTTCAGGCCACAAGATTTTACAATCCATGAAAATGGAACGTGCAATGAACACGATGAAGCTTCTGAATCAAAAAAATGTGGTACAAGTGACAGATCCACCTACTTCCCAGAGGAGATTGATCCTGTGGACAGACATCAGCCCAATCCCAACACTGAAGCAGAAGGCAAGTTCATTAGAATAAGCCAATCCATCTCGAGCTGGGACATCTTGTGTAATTACAAGCTCGCCATACAAAGCTCAGCTCACTGAAAAGAAGTGAAAGAAGGCGGACAAGACTCCGCCAAAAGCCATATGGACCTTAGCACTGCAACCAATGCGACAAAGACAACCAGAAAAAGAAGGAATTGCATTGCTGAATCTTCGTCCTCCGAAGACGAAGATTCTTTGCGCCTCTGGAATCGGAAGAAGAGTGGAGAAACGAGAGTGACGATGACGACGACAACGACGACGTCGAAGACGATGATGATGGTGATGATGATATGATGATGATGATGATGATGATGATATGATGATGATGATGATGATGATGATGATGATGATGATGATGATGATGATGATGATGATGATGATGATGATGATGATGATGATGATGATGATGATGATGATGATGATGATGATGATGATGATGATGATGATGATGATGAAGATGCGGAGTACCTGTATTGTGCAGGCCTGTTTTTTAAGGACCGAGACGGAATAACATGGTAAGGTGCTGCAAATATTTCAAATGGGCACACACGGTTTGTGCAGGTGATAGTTCAAATAGGTTCTGCTGTGAAAAGTGTGTGAGAAAAAGAAGAAAAGAAAAAAAGACCTGTCTAGCAAAGCACTAAAATAGGATAAGTCGGGATATGAACCTTGGATTTTCACATCGGTTATCAAAAACTCATATTTAATACAGGCATTAAGTAGTGTAAACTTTTGCACTTATAATGCTCTAAATTAACACAAGAAAATATATCCCATGTCAGGAACCTCTACCACCCCATATTAAGCACTACCCCATATTAAGAATCACATTTTTGTATTTTAGAGAATTGCATTTTATTTGCATAGCAGTGTATTTAAGCTCAAGTATTACATTCTATAAGAGAGGTAAAGAGTTGGAGTATACAAATATATTATTTATAGACACTAACCTGTGTTATTATTTGTCACACAACAAAAAGATAAAACGTACCCCATATGAGGCAACTTTCCCCTACATCGTAACAAATACTTGTTTAGAAACCCTTTCAAATAAAAATTATGGGTTTGTTTAAGGCGCGAAGAGAATTGCACCTGTTGATATCAGAAGACGAGTATTTCGTTACCAATGAACCAATGAATGATTTGTTCTTTTCCAATGAGTTTCCTGGAAGTAGCAATACGCTTCAAACATATAATATCTTCAAACAATATCTAACTCAAGCTTGAAATTGATATTACTTCATATTTTCGCTTTTAACTAATGTTATTCAAATGCATACAACCACGCGTGCGCACATACTTGTACTCACTTCCATAAATGTCTTTTTATTTTAGGGAACCTCAAAATGTATCCCTTTGATGAAATATTAATATATAAAATTTGAATTAATACTTCCTCTGCTAAACATGAATAAGTGGCACAGAGAGTAAACTGTATTAACTAGTATTAATACCCCTTTTGCACCATTCAAATCTCAATAGAATTATATAAAACCAAAATTTACTTGCAGATTTTTATTTTGAACTATCAGAACCCGCAACTCTGCTCCCATTTTTGCGTTAGTTCGGAAATTCTTTTCTATCTCTCCAGCCTTCTCACAGCTTCTCCCTTTTATCTACTCTCCTACTCTGTCAAAATCTCTATCTAGCTCTCTTTTTCTTATCCCTAAATCTTAACTATGACTTCCTCTTCCTTCCTTTCTACCTTTCTTTGTATTCTCTCGCACTTTATCTCCCCTCCCTCCCCACTCCTCTCTCCCCTCTTTTCTCTGTACAAATTATGTCATCAGATTTATAAACTGTTAAGAAAATGTCTTTTTCTTGGGTATTTATGAAAATTAAGTTAAGCACAGAACACCTAAAGTAATGGAAATTATATCCGCTGTTTCTGCGTTAAGTGGTTTATATATGTCCGAATAACAGAAATAAAGTAGTGTATTCAGTCTGTCGATGACTATCTTATCCAAAGTTTATAAATTCAGATGCTGTTAGATATTCTTAAAAAGTTTTATTTGTAACCTTTTCTATATTATATATAATATCTCTATATTATATATATATATATATATATATATTCTAAAACGTTTTTATTTTACAGTCTAAAGGTTCCTTCTTCTGGGGAAAGTAATTAAGAAGCCATTTCACACAGGTTGGTTCTAAACGGAACGTAAGATGTTAAGCATAAACCATATTTTAGAACCATCGGTGTGATCATACTTGCGTATGCATTTAATACACATGTACACACAAACATTTTAAAAATAGAGTTTCTGGCTACAGGACACAATATCCTAGATGCGGGAAACAACGCACAGAAAATTGCAGACTAGGAAGATAGCGCCAAAATAAAAATAAAAATTGTGTTTAGGAAAAATTGAACGCAAAAATGTCTTTACTGAATTACGAGCATCAACACTAAATCCACCATATTAGTGTAGGGTTATGAAATCTGTTTACGGCATGTTAAATGTAAGAATAGCCCGCCTCGGTAGCGTAGATGGTAGCATGTCTGCCTCACGTTCAAGAGGTCCCGAGTTCCAATCTCGGTCAGGGTGAATTACCTGGATAAGGTTTTTTTCGGGGTTTTCCCTTATCCTGAAAGACGAATGTCGGGTAACTCTAAGCTCCATGGACCCCGGACACATTGAGCATCACTTCACCCTTTTCATTCATCGTCCGATACGACTAGTTGGAGGACGTAAGAAAAATGTAAGAATAAATAAATACAGAACGAAAGAAAAGCACCCTCTACTGGTTCGTTTTCATTCTGTGTCAAAAGTCATCAGTGGAGACAATTATGTGAGTTACATTTATTTCATTTTCAACTGGCAAATAAAAAGGTCAGTTTTGAATATGTTTACGCAGCGTTCCCGTGACCATAACCTTCTAAGCTTAAAATGCTCCGTTTCTACTGTACAATTTTATTATTATTATTATTATTATTATTATTATTATTATTATTATTATTATTATTATTATTATTATTATTATTATTATTATTATTATTATTATTATTATTATTATTATTATTATTATTATTATTATTATTATTATTATTATTATTATTATTATTATTATTATTATTATTATTATTATTATTATTATTATTATTATTATTATTATTATTATTATTATTATTATTATTATTATTATTATTATTATTATTATTATTATTATTATTATTATTATTATTATTATTATTATTATTATTATTATTATTATTATTATTATTATTATTATTATTATTATTATTATTATTATTATTATTATTATTATTATTATTATTATTATTATTATTATTATTATTATTATTATTATTATTATTATTATTATTATTATTATTATTATTATTATTATTATTATTATTATTATTATTATTATTATTATTATTATTATTATTATTATTATTATTAATTATTATTATTATTATTATTATTATTATTATTATTATTATTATTATTATTATTATTATTATTATTATTATTATTATTATTATTATTATTATGATTATTATCATCATTATCATCATCATTATCATCATCATTATCATCATTATCATCATCATCATCATTATTATTATGTTTATTATTATTATTATTATTATTATTATTATTATTATTATTATTATTATTATTATTATTATTATTATTATTATTATTATTATTATTATTATTATTATTATTATTATTATTATTATTATTATTATTATTATTATAATTATTATTATTATTATTATTATTATTATTATTATTATTATTATTATTATTATTATTATTATTATTATTATTATTATTATTATTATTATTATTATTATTATTATTATTATTATTATTATTATTATTATTATTATTATTATTATTATTATTATTATTATTGTTATTGTTATTATTATTATTATTATTATTATTATTATTATTATTATTATTATTATTATTATTATTATTATTATTATTATTATTATTATTGTCGCGAGCATTGTTGCGGCCGTCGCGCACAAAGAGACAGTGCAACGCGGAGATAAAAGCTTGCCGAAACAGATAAAGAAAGAGACAGATAGCTGACTGGAAGATTCTGTTTCTTGTTTGTTAGAGAACATTCCAGAAATGTTTATAACAATGAGTAGAGGTATTAAAAGGAAGCCGCGTCTCGCCAATTGAGTCAGTCGTAATCAGAACTTGATAATCGTACTCTGTTTTGAGAGTGAACTCTTTTGTTTGTTCGACGACCTTGAAGATTGTATTTGTGTATGTCACGTAATTCTGCTACTGCAAAGGTTGACTTAAGTGTGTTTCTACGGAAATAAAGAGCAATTTGAATTTCTGCAAACTGAACTTTTATTCATCCCTTAATTTATTTACAAAATCATTTACCAAGAAGTCATCAGTTTTTTCATTGTATAAGTTCATTTTGATGTTCAAAATAGAATTTATCATTTAACTTTTTAGTAATGCTCTTGCCAACTTTAACTACAGACGTTCCTCGATTTTGACCCTCCAAATTGAGTTCTATTCTGTTGGAAAGGAATCCTTCTATTCTTACTGTACGATTATATCGTATGTCTCCTGAAATTTTGTTGAAACGTGATTCCTCCTTCGACAGCGTTGTAGATTTGTGGCATTTACCGTGAAAGGCTATATAATGTTCGACGTATAGAGATTATCAACCCACTTTCCACAAATTGTACACAAAACAGGCTTAATTTCTCACCTCCTGGTGAATTTTCTTCTTTCTTCGAAGCTTGTTATTACTGCATGATCTGTGCACTTGGATCGGATTGGATTATGCTCCGGAGGGGTTCGGCACTGTAACTAGTTTTTATCTATTGTACCTATGCCCCAAATGGGGCATGAGGCGAGAGAAGATAGAGGGCAGCCGACCCAAGGAGTAACACTGTGCAGAGGGCAAGGTCCCAACTATTAATCCGGAAACGGCCAATCAGGTCAACCTGGAGACTGGAAACCGACCTACCGAAGGAGGAAGTGTTTATCAAGAGCATATCATCCTGCCATGCAAGGCCTAGACACTTCTACCCTGAAACAGACCACCAGATGAGAGTTGATGTGAAATGATAATGGAGATGAAATGAGAGACAGGAAATTCTGAGGATGTAATTAATCTATGCCGTCCCGGGAAAATCCGCGAAAAAAAACATAGGTTAGGTAGGCCGTCCAAGGGAATCGAAACCGGGACTCCCGAATGCGGGCCACGGACAAAACCGGAACTTGAACTATCCCGCTCGGTTTCCTGTGCAGTTACAATTAATACCATGTATACACCTCCAAAAATTATGGTTTTCCTTGTTTATTCTTTCCACTTTGAATCGGTGTACATTTTAAAGTATAGGTACAAAGACTTGCTGTATCTGTGATTTCTTATCTGCAACATAAAGACAATTAAACTTATCTTCCTGAGTTAAAAATTAAAAGTGATCTTTATAATGAAACCAGAGGAAAACCCAGCTCTGCCCCTACGCATACACAAAGGCAGGGGCGGTTCCTCCATAAGGTTGCAGGTTTGCGCTACACCCACTGATTCTGAATATACAACAGGTGCAGTTTGCACATTAAAGCTGTACTTGTTTGCATTGTTTTATATACAAACACGTTTCAATTACGCTTATCGTCTGTAGCGGCCCATGACCGCAGAAGTCGAAATAAACAGTGATTAGCTGCAGGAGCCGCAGGTTTGCAGTGAAGAGTTAAAATAAGATTTCACCCAAATGTAGGCTCTCTGAGGAGGTTGCGGGAAGGTGAAGAGATGGAAAGGGCTTCTTATACATTGCTTAAATGGAGGTTTATAAACCTAGCTCCTCCTACTCTTAGCAACGGCTATAGCGTGACCTTCAGGCTTAGCTTCTGTGTGCTCTGCTTTTCGAACACAAGGAGAATTTAATTAAATGCATGGAGGTTATTCAGAAGAGAGCTCTGTTAAACAACAACGCCACACTTGCTCAGGCTTCTGGGTTTATGGCCACTTTGAAAGATTATAATTTTGTATTCTGGCTGTCTTTCTTCTACAAGATCATGCCACATGTGGACATTTTGTACAATCAGCTGCAGAAACGAGACTGCAATGCAACGTTTGCCATCGCACAGCTAAACGCATTTAAAAGAGAAGTGCAAAAGGTAAGAAATAGCGTGGATATCGAGGAACACGAAGAAACTGCAATTAAGAGGAGAAGAATAGAAGATCATGATGTGAAAAGAAGAGAAGCTCTTGAAGTATGTGACATTCTTAAAGAAGCAAAGGACAGATTTAGCTTCACGGGGCATCTGGTAGCCTCAACTTTGTTTCATCAAGAAAATTTCCAAGACATTTCCAGAGGGTTCCCTTAGAGAAACAATAAGCTTCTATCTTTTATCATTGGAACAAAAATTCGTAGAGAACTGACTGTAATTTACAGTCGAGAGGAATTTCGTGAAATGTCCGGCGCTTTGTGCTTGATGGACTTCAATAAGGAAAACAATTTATGTACCACATTCAGCGAATATGTCAAACTCCTCCGAGTACTGTTAAATATGCCAATGTCTACCGCTGAAGCAGAATGCTGTTTCTCAACTTTAAAAAGATTAAAACTTTCCTTAGGAACACAATGTCTCAGGACCGATTGTCAGCATTAGCAATGCTTTCAATTGAGAGAGATTTTGTTATGAAGATCAGCGACTTCAACGCAAAAGTTATCGATAGATTCGCCAGGTCTACGGAGAGTACAGCAGAGAATCTGTATAAATAGGTGAGTCATTACTACTCTGTATTTTATTTTTTATTTGTGCACCACCAATAATTTAACCCACCAGCCGCCACTGCACAAAGGACGGATTACCTGAAATCTAGATAATTGTGTGGCCAGCTGCTATACACCCGCTTACTAATGCTTATGGTGTTAGCCAATCACCTCAACCATTTGACAATGTGTAGCCTTTGCTTCTTCACTATAAGTTGATTTTAAATTTTAACCGAAATTGTTACCATTAACAATTCGGGTACGAATTTGAATGGTGTTAAAATCTCGTACTTACACGCACCACAAGTGTGGACATTATGGTACCTAAAATGATTAATAAAAAATAAATTTGAGAAGGTAATTTAAGGTTCAGCCCCGACAGTTGGTAATAATGAGGTTTAAGCAAAACCTCCAATAAAGCTGTCAGCCAGAACAGTCCAGGAGGGATTTAAACCACGTGTCTTAATGACCTCGAGCACCCGTCGGTCACTTGTTTGTAGTCACGTCATGCAATTTACGAGCACGTTGTCATCCGCGAGACTAATAATGCATTTTCCTTAACTGCATCCGCGCAACTGCTGCGCAGCGAATCTCCGGCTATTAAGAGAAGCGAATCTTTTTTATGTTGCTAAACCTGGGACATATAGACAGATGTAACTTCAAGGATGAGCACGCGCGTTTAATGGGTTTGTCAATGTCAACGTGGCGATTCAAATGGTCTGAACACCAAACAGATGCAATGAGATAGGATTGCCCTATTGTCAGACTGGATTAAAGTGGCGGTAGAAAGTGGGTCAGTAAGGCGATTACTATATTTACTATAGCGAACAAACGTGAGTTTATTTCAGAAGAGAACTGCCGTGCTTGGCTTCGTTTTCTGCAACTGGAACGTGTACGATGGTTTAATTTAAATGGATTTACTACTGTCATAGTTAACATTTGTTTTGATATCGTGGTTAGCTTTCAAATCAGAGCCTTGGTTTTGATTCCCAACTTGAGTGATTTCATGTTTATTAGACAACAGGAAAACACAATACAAATCCAGTCTTTTTGGTGCTGTTAGAAGTATGGTGTTCCGCCTAATATTGAAATTTTAAAGTCTCTTAATCCTCAACCCCTCCCAAATTCATATGACAGTGCCATTAGTATAAGTTAAATTGAAGGCTTCGCTCATTCTAATGCCATGTTCATAATGTTGTATACCAAGATTTTATATTTTTCATTATTTTTAAGGTGCATTTATTTTTTCTGATTATACCTTTTGCAAAACATTTCTGCCTCACGTTCTAGAGGTCCTGAGTTCGAATCTTGGTCAGGGTGAGCTACCTGGATAAGGTTTTTCCGGGGTTTTCCCTTATCCTTAAAGACGATTGAAGCTCTAAACTTCATGGACCCTGGACACATTTTAGCATCATTTCACCCATCTCATGGCAAATGTTAAAGATAAAATCATCCTTACAACGTAAGATGTTTACAAACGGCTTATTAAATTGGGGAGGGGGATTTATTCAGATGTTTACAAACGGCTTATTAAATTGGGGAGGGGGATTTATTCATATTCTGTGCGTTTTCTATTGCTCTTACATTGAATTAATTTTGTGTCATCCACCTAATGAACGTTTAGAAGGAAAACATATACTTTTTCTTATAATAAATGCAAGCCGTGCACACACACATACACACATATATTCATGAGATAGGGAGAAATAAGTACATAAAAGTATGTATATTGCAATTTAAGTCCTCCAACATTTAGTTATATCGTACGATGAATGAAATGATGCTCCGATGAGTCCGGGGTCCATGGAGCTTAAGAGTTACCCGACATTCGTCTTTTAGGATAATGGAAAACCCCGAAAAAACCTTATACAGATAACTCACCTTGACCGAGATTCGAACTCGGGACCTCTTGAACGTGACGCAGAAACGGAACCATCTACGCTGCCGAGGCGGGCACATAAAAGGATAGAAAGAATAAAATAAGTATATGAAGTTCACAAACAAACAAATAAAAATGAGTGGTTAGAGCAACTCGAATAGACGAGGGTAGCCAAGGTCGTTAGAGCTTAGACTCGTGATCGGTAGGTCTGTGATTTAAATCTCGCAATGATTGTTCTCACTAATGGAGGTTTTCCCTGTTTTCGTCATTTCCTTCCCGAATAACATACCATTTCATGTATAATCAATTTTATAATTAGACTATAATAGCGAGCATTATAAAAAAGACGAAAGCAATGATATTACTATTCTACCTAGATCTTACGGACTAAGAAAAAGCACCCTATAGCTGAGAGGGGTACACAACGGCTCACACCTGACTGTGACATTGCCGTTGTTTTTTAGAAAGAGGCTCGGGAAGGTCAGACTCAATGTTTTTTAGAGGTCTAATGAAGTTGCAGCATATGAAGAGGAAGTCCGACGCCAGACGTCGGGACGTTTAAATTTTCATCCTTGGTTGGTTAAACAGGTAAAGGGGTGTGACTCCGACACCTATATAACGGTAGGATCCTCTGGTACAGCACCCAGTAACCACGTGCAAGCGTCTGGATACACTCAAAGGTATGTTGCTTGCTTCAGAGCCATGCTCATTGAATTTCATTGCTGTTTACTCTACCAGTGTTTGAAAAAGATTCTTGCAAATTAGGTATTTGTATTTGTCTTTATTCAATTTTATGTTACTAAACTAGTATCACGTGCATTATTTAATAAATTATTTATTTGAAACGCTTGTTAATTCTATAAACAAACATTATTTTTCCCACAAAATCTAAATTATTTTAAACATACATTTATTTATAAAACTGTTTGAGATACAAATTATTAATTTCTTTGTTTTATTCAACTTCGAAAACCTTTATTGTTGTATTATAGTAATAATTTTTAAATTTCAGAATAGAAGTGTAAATCTTTATTTTTATTATATTTTTCTACTGCCTACTTAAGACCAACAGAACGAGTATTGGCTTCCATCCAAACATTATCTGAACTTGATAGAATTTTTTTATCTTTTGAATAAAAGCAAATTATTTTAAGTTTATGTTTTCATCCTCATCAAGTTTAGAAAATAGTTTGGAATACGAAATATAACAGAAAATAAATTTAGTACAAAGAAAATGTAGCAATTGTAAAAATGTAAATTTTGTGTTAAACAACTCTTTTTGTAGCTTTCGTCGTTTACTGCGGTTTCTAAATTTTGCAAGTTTTATACCATTAGGTTTCTTTTTATTTGTGGGGTCATTCAAAGTGCGTGCAATATCAAAGCAAGCAAATAGCTTTTCAAAGATTCTCTTAGCCTTAGTTAGTCTCCATTTTTATTAATAATTTGGAAAGTAAATATGAAAAGTAGTTATAGTGGATAGAAAACGGAGCACAAGTATTACAATCTCGCGTTAATATCACAAATATTATATATTTTAAGATGGGAAACACCATATTATGCTAATTTTGATTTTCAAAATATTAAACTTTGTCAGATATATTCTTGTCCAAATGAAATGAACGTACATTTCTGTCGCTGCTGAAGACTTAACTGTGCATTTTAAGTCAAACATGTGCTGTTAATGCTTTCTAATATTATTTAAAAATGTTGTCCATGATAATCAGAATCAGTGAGTTAAATTGCTTTAGATAAAGCTAAATATAACATGTGTAAACTCTTATGCGTTTCTGTATGTTGTTTAACATCCATAACCAAATATTAAATGTTAACAGAGTCCGTGAACAAATTTTATTTCAGACTGTATCTTTCAAAATTTTACTGTCAGAATTATCCATTAATTTTTCTTTCTAAAATATGGTTTGAAGTTCCTGAGCTACATACTTATGATAGCAATAAATATCAAATCTGTTTTTGATGTGTACGTCTATGTTACTACATTTTCAATCAGAAGAAACTGCTAGTTAATAATGAACGAGTGATTATTTATGACTTATGTACTCACTTATTATATAGATATTCGTATTGGTCATCTAGTTAATACAAATTTCTATTGCAGATGAAAAAGTTTGACTTCATCTGTTATGCTGTCATATTCTGTGGGACGTTTTCCATCTTCACGAACGTGGAGGCAGACAGTTTTCACGTTTATCCTTGGGAAAAGAGGGGTGATTCCCCTCGGAAATATTGTGGAAACTTCCTCGCAGACATCCTCCACCTTGTATGCAAAGGAAATTATTACTCCATTACGGGACATAACGCCGAGAACTTAAGTGCTCAGAAAAAAACACCGGGAGGTAAGTAGCTGAGATATTTTCCTGAAATTATATTACTCGATATCATTTAGTATTTTGCTTGGTATATTTTTATTTGATAAAATCGTTTTGGTAACTTATGCTTATGAATTATGTCAAAATATAAAATGTTAGAACAGGAATGTATTATTTTATTAATAGGTAGGTATCATGTGTTCATATTTTTAACAAAGCCATCACCAGAAAAGTAACGTACTGAAATGTGTAGGAAGACATAAAGGGTATGCACTCAGCAGATAGGAAATACAAACAATACTGAGGTGTTGTAAGTAAATAGTTCCATCTTAATCAACTACTGAGCTCAAAATGGCTGCCGCCAATCCAATAAGTACGAGGTCTGTTCAATAAAGAATGATCACAACTTTTTTTGACAACGTACCTTTACTCATCCTCATAATTTTGATGGCCCTTCTCAGAATAGCCTCCCCTGAATGCGATGCACTTGTCCCAGCGTTTCTGCCAGTCTTCAAGAGATGCTGGAAACCATTTTTTTTTGCGAGATCCTTCAAAATCACCTCCTCAGCCTTCAGCACTACTTCTGGAGATGGATAATGCCTCCCACTAAGGCGTTTCTTCAACTTAGGGAATAGTAAAAAGTCACATGGGGCTAAATCCTGACTATAGGGAGGGTGAGGGATGCACTTCACGTTGATTTTTGCAAGATATTCAGCAACAACATTGGCAATATGCGGCCACGCATTATCGTGGTGCAGCATCCAGTCTGCTTCATGAAAATGTCGTGTTTTGAGCCTGATATGGACTTGCAATGTTTTCAGGACATCCCTGTAGTATTGTCCACTTACTCATGTGTGTGCAGGTACAGAATGCTGATAAACCATTCTATGAATATCAAAGAATAAGATGACCATAACTTTCCCAGCAGAAGCAACCACTTTTGCTTTTTGGAGGGTTATTAATGAAGGAGATTGCCACACTGAGCTTTGCTGTTTGCTCTCACGATCAAAATGATGTCGCCAAGTTTCATCAGCAGTGATTACGTTTGAAATAAACTCCGGATCTTCCTGTAACATCAACTTTAACTGCATGTTACCTCCATTGCAGCGGTAGGCGATACTGAATATGTCTGAACTTGCCTGGATCTCACAGGCGGGAACTAGGAGTACCAACAATGAAACTACTACGGCGTGCTTTTTTTCACATTAAGCTAGCAGAATATAATAAGATTGAATTTTATTGTGACAAATTATGACCGTAAAAAATTATGATCATTATTTACTGAACAGCCTTCTTAGCTAGAGAACAGAAACCGATTGTTTCATTCAGACCTCTCTCCAGTTTTTGAAATATGGTGTGGGCTGGATGGTGCCAGTTAAGTTAAGGCTGTTGGTACAGTCAGCAAGCTTTTGTTAGGTTTATTAGATGACAAGCATCTCTGCGTACTCTATTAATTGCATACATGGCATACTATCCTACCAGCGTCCACCGAGGCCTACTGCTTGTC
The DNA here is from genome assembly GCA_030765055.1 of Mantis religiosa. Lineage (NCBI taxonomy): Eukaryota > Metazoa > Arthropoda > Insecta > Mantodea > Mantidae > Mantis > Mantis religiosa. The sequence continues at coordinate 96,429,011 of CM060955.1, forward strand.
TAGGTTTGTTTACCTGCAGTCATCCCTCTTCTCGTTTGAGTCTGTAGCACATTTTATTACACATGTGTGTTCCAGGGAAATATAGGAGATTGAAGCAATGGATAGTATTTGAAAAGCGGGTCGCTCTCTGCCAACTTTGAATGGCATCAAAGATAGAAACTGAATCTTTTTTTTTTTTTTTTTTTACTTCACTTTAGAAAGGCATTTATTTCTACATGTCACGCTCCTAGTTGGCACTTCCTATCGTTACTGCTTTGCATCATTTTTATAACAACAAAATAGAGCGAACAACTTCAGCAAGCAGCTCTGAGCTTTCAGGTATAAGAAAAAGAAAAGAGGGCAGAGAAATATTAATGAATATGAGTGTAAAGATAGCAGATATTCCTTTCTATAATGTACTTTGTCTGAGGCCACTTTGGGTTAATCTTTTGTGTAAAAAATATGAAAATAAATAATTCTGTAATGTATTTATATCACGAGGTTACAGTAAAACGTGAGGCAAACGAATCTTCAAACATGTATCATACATCTATGTTCTTTGTGTAGTAAATCCCCCCTCCCTGTCTCCCTCTCTCTTTCTCTCTCTTGTGGTTTACGAATTACAGATATTATAATTAATTAAATAAGAATGCAAAAGACCTCAAAGAAGACTCAAATAATATTTAAGACTAAAATTTTTCAAGCAAACATTTACAAAATGTGGCATTTGAATCAAAACTTTAGAACTATATTTGAGAAAATTGAAAATAATGATCTATTTGGACGTGAATGGCAGTTCAGATTAGGCAAGGTTCTTTAGTCTTTATGTCTGTCCTTACAAGACTGAATTTAAATACCAAGACTGGTGGACTTTTCAGTTTTTGTTATTTATGTTCACAGTCACACAAATGGTACTTTTTTGTTTCTAAAAATACATTTTACTTACAAGATTCCACAAAACATGAATTGCAAAAATCTTTATGTTTTATTCTTAGTAGACTGCTATAGTTTTACCTAACATAGGTAGGTGGTATGGCAGGTAGAACATAGGACTAATGCTTAGGTATATATATCAATTAGTAGAAGGATATTGTTAAAGGGTTCCTATAAAGAGAAGAAAGTCGGATGACCCAGATAGCTAATGAAATAAAGACAAATACAGTTGGAGAGGCCAACTTTTTATTAGTTATAGAAAGTAATAAAATATACTGCTGCAGTCGAGTGATAAAGTTTCTTTTTTTTTTCTTTTCTCTCTGTTTAATCCATAATTCACATAAGATGAATGTAGCAGAATTTCTGGAATTTAATAAAGGCTAACGTAAGATTTATTATTATTATTATTATTATTATTATTATTATTATTATTATTATTATTATTATTATTATTATTATTATTATTATTATTATTATTATTATTATTATTATTATTATTATTATTATTATTATTATTATTATTATTATTATTATTATTATTATTATTATTATTATTATTATTATTATTATTATTATTATTATTATTATTATTATTATTATTATTATTATTATTATTATTATTATTATTATTATTATTATTATTATTATTATTATTATTATTATTATTATTATTATTACTATTATTATTATTATTATTATTATTATTATTTGTGTGTGTGTGTGTGTGTGTGTGTGTGTGTGTGTGTGTGTGTGTGTGTGTGTGTGTGTGTGTGTGTGTGTGTGTGTGTGTGTGTGTGTGTGTGTGTGTGTGTGTGTGTAATTTACGTCCTCCAACATTAAGTCATATCGGACGATAAATGGAATGGGTGAAATTATGCTCAAATGAGCCCATAGAGCTCATAGAGCTACCCCACATTCGTCTTACAGGATAAGGGAAAACCCCGGGAAAAACCTTATCCAGGTAACGCACCCTGACCGAGATTCGAACTCGGGACCTCTTGATTGTGAGGCAGAAATGCTACCACCACGCTACCGAGGCGGGCCGTTCAAGAGGTCTCGAGTTTGAATCTCGTTTACGGTGAGTTACCTGGATACGGTTTCTTCTGGGGTTTTCCCTTATCCTCACAGACAAATGTCGGGTAGCTCTAAGCTCCATGGACCCTGGACACAGTTGAGCAACATTTCGCCCATTTCATTCACAACCCGATATGACTTAACGTTGGAGGACGTAAAATTACAACAACAAAAAAGTAATCAAATTAAAAAGAACTTGCAAAGTCTGTGGGCTAAATTTGAACAATGAGCTAGAAAACAACATGATTGCAAAAGAAGGCTTTACTTTTGCATTTTTCAACTCTATTGAGTAGAAATTAGGTAGTTATTAGTGTTACTCCAGAGAACATCTATGTAGGATTAGAATTAGGATTACTACGGAGGGGATTCGGCACTGCCACCAGTCTTGATCTATTGTACCTATACTCCCAAATGGGGCATCCCCGGGAGGAAGGATTAGGCGAGAGGATACAGAGGGCGGCGTTCCAAGAAGCTACGACAGTGCAGAGGGCAGGGTGCCTACATTTTACTTAGATGGAAACCTCCCCGATAGGCCAGGATAACGGACATTCCCCTTATTGTGGTTTGGAAGCGATCCCAGCAGCCGGTACGGAGACCGACAACCGACCTACTGGAGGAGGAAGTGGTAAACTCAAAGCATATTGTCGCGGCAACGGGCATAAAAGTTTCGGCGCAAATAGATAACAGACGGATAGTGTTTCACGGTAATAAAGAGCTTTCATAAGCAGTTCAAGATAGATAAAGGTCTGTGGAAACAAACAGACTGAGATAAATGGAAATTTCTGCTGACGTCTTGGTTGATAGAGATTAATCGGTTTGTTTATTGTTCCGGAAATATCTAGAATTTATCAATGGGGTATTTAAGAAGGCGATGACTCGCCAAGAGTCCGTGGTAAGCAGTAAACAGCTGCAGAGTGTTGTTGTAACGAGAGCTGATGTAATCAGAACGTTTGTTATTGTCATCAACCTTGGTAGACTCTCTGTATGTGACGTAATGTTGTTACGTGAGAATTGAACAGTGTATTTCTACGGAAATAAAGAACATTTAGAATATCTGCAACTCGGACTTTTAATTCTAGGAACCCACAAAGTCACAATATCATCCTGCCATGCAGCGCCGAGGCTCTCACCGACACTTCTACCGTGAAAGAAACCACCAGATGAGAGATGATGTGAAATGATAATGGAAATGAAATGGAGGGACAGGAAATTCGGGAGATATAATTAACCTACCCAGTATTAGCCTGGCGATCTGGTAAACCCCCAAAAGATCCATGGATTAGGTACGTCGGCCACGATAATCGAATGTGGGCTAAAGACGAAACCACCTGAGCCATCTTCATTCTGTGTTACTTCTGCATAACTCGTAAACCTCAAGTGATAATGGCTATCACAGATTACATACATTAGTTGAAGCACTAAAATATATGTCAAATGCTATTTTGTTGGGCTAACCATTGTCACTAACTACAAATTAGTTTATCATTCTGTATTTCTGCGATAGTGCAAAGCATACACTGTTAAATCAGAGGTGTGGTACGATGTTGAATGATTGTTGTTATATGAATAGCACCATGCAATACAAAAGAAGGCTCAAATCGACAACGCAATGACAAAGTAATAGCTATTTGTGTAATTTATTGACCTCTACGAATTAATTCTTAGTTGCAACGTTGTATGGTGCAAGTAGTGTTGAATCTATTGTTGATATTAAAATAGTAAACAATTTAACCTTAGATAGCTTAACTTATATAAATGGTTGGAGAGAATTTATACAGCAATAGTAGAAAATAGAATGTTACATGGATCAGAGGTTTGGGGAGTAGATGAGGCTTGGAGAAAGACTGATAGAGTGCATAGATCCCCATCACCTAATGGGGCAGCACAATTGGAACTAGGCAGGCATTCTACTAAAATTAAAATCTTGTCAAGGGCGATGAAATATTTATACAGAATCACAAACTTGGAAGATGGTAATACTATTAAAGAATGTTTTCATATTCAAAAGAGAAGTAACTGGGGTGGGTCTTGGGCACATAAAATGAATGACGTGTTGAAGCAGATAGGTATGGGCCATTCTTGGATAAATGCAGAGTGTGGGTATAGAGGCTTCTGGGAAGAAGTTAAGCTAAGATTAGAAGATATTGACAGACAAGACATTTTCGCCAATACAAGTGACAGAAGCTCACTGAGATTGTATAGAGAAATAAAAACAACCTGGGGGAGGGAAGGATATATAGATATGTGTAGTAAGTTAGGGCGAGAAGGTTTTGCTTGGGCGAGAACAGGAGTGAGAAACTTGAAAGGTATAGGTCAAGAGAGGGAGCTAGATAAATGTCCATTGTGTGGAAAAGAGAATGCAGATTTTCATTGTATATTATATTGTAGTCAAACAAAGATATGGAGAGAGCAGGCTTGGCTACGTAAATGGGACAATTTGGGGGGGGGGGTGAAATAGTAATTAGAAAAGTTCTGTCAGTAAAAGGGGAAAAGAACAGGAGAAATATAGGGAATTATTTAGGGAAAGTTTAAGATAGATGGCTAAGAACAATTAAGAGATAAAACTAGAGTGGGATAAGTGAAACGGCAAAATCTGTAAAAGGAGCAGAGGGCCTCCAATACACAAAAACCTAGGGTTAGGTGTATGGAGACCGAATTATTATTCAATGGTGGGCAACATGATAGGATTTTCAGGATTTAGGAATATATGGCATTTTTTCAGTATGAATTTTATAATTGTAATCTTGATTTTGTATTTCCATTTGATGTTGTAAAAGGATAGATGAGAAAAAATAAACTTATATACCTACCTGTTGTACAAGTTGGTTAAGGGACCGACCCAGACCAGAAAAACTCTGATTCTCACGTTCATACGATTAACTCTGTACACAACTCTTAAAATACAATTTACTTTGCATTGTATCTGAAATTTGTTTTTAGAATATAATTCTGTGGCATTCAATAGAAGATATAAAGTAAATATGCTATCTGCAGATGTTATATTTACAGAGAAATGTATTGTTTCCAGAAAATGAAGACAATTACTGGCTGCAATCCTTGGAGGAACCATCGCAAGAGGAGTTTCCATTCCGCTCCAGACTTAGCTCCGCTTCAATGATACGTCACAGGATGTTCCGCAGGAACGCAGGCACCCCGGGTATCGTGCAGGAATGTTGTATTAAAGGATGTACATTCTCAGAGCTTAGTCTATATTGTGCATTTCGATAGCTCCAAATTACATTAATACAACGGCCGACTACTTAAAATACTTCCACGAAGAATCGCAAGAACACTGGTAAAACAAAATAAGAATAGTACAACTGTAATTTAAGATATTAACTTTGTAAGGGCAAAATACACTCTTTGTATGTTATGAAACACCAATAAAATAAGTATATGTTTATTTTATATACTTAAAATGCTTTAAGCCAAAACACGATTGTAGTTCATCATTCGCTATGACTTATGAACAATTCGAAATAAACGGTAAGTTTTGCTGTGTTTTTTGTGTTTTGAAATTCCTTGAATAGTCCTTCCCCAAGAAATAATTATATAAAAAGAACCAATGCGTGTTTGTCTCCGTGTGTTTTAGTTTATGAACAACTTAGTTAAAAGTTAAAATGGATAAATAACAAATATAGTGCTTTAGTTTATTATGCTGAAAAATTGGTGACAAGGATTTCGAATAAAATCTCTCCAACGACAGGCTACCTTTTTATGTATAAAGTTTTATTATTTTTAAAAAAGGAATATAACAATGTTCATTTCAATTTAAAATACAAGGGGCGTCCAGAAAGTAAGTTCTGTTTCAATTTATCTCCGCTGCAGCGCTGCGATCGCAGTTCCGCACATGCGCCGTAGACGCTCTGTATCAAGGAGAAGAAACTTGCGCCTTTGTGAGATCGCTGTCAGCCATGTAAGCTTTGTTGTGCTTGTTTACAATGTCGGTGTTGATTGAAAATCCTGCCGCTTGTGAAATCAGATCTGTGATTCGTTTTCTGAATGCTAGGACAGTGAAATCAATTGAAATTTATCGGCTGTCAAAAGGTGTTGTGTTTCTTCACGACAACGCACGACCTCACACTGCAAATGCTAATAAAAACATCCTTACAGGGATTTGTCTGGGACGTGTTTGACCACTTCAGGTACAGCCCTGACCTCACTTCTAGCGACTTTCATCTGTTTTTGAATCTCAAATCTTTCCTTGGCGGTCAACACTCCAACAATGACAAGAACTGAAAGAAAATGTTTCCAACTGGTTGAAGACACAGGCGGCAAACTTCTATGAAGAAACTATACAAAAACTTGTGTCTCGCTATGACAAATGCCTGCAAAATTTCGGCAGTTATGTGGAAAAGTAGTTTAAGAGTTGTAGAATTTTGTGCAATAAATAATTTTTCTGTATCTGTACACAATTTAATTTTATTACCAAACAGAGCTTACTTTCTGCACGTACTTCGTATTTGCATGTCAAACAAAACATACCTATACCTTAGATTTTCTGGGAATAGTTTGAGGGCTCTTTTCATTCAAAAGCAAATTTGCATATCTTGTGTAATGGGTAAACCTAAACGACATAAAAAATTAACTGCACATAAATGTAAATCTTTTAAAAGTAAACTATTGTTTCCAGCAACACTTCGCGGTGTCAATAAAGTACGGTATTCTTATTGTGTATATTACAAAAGTTGTAATTAAATTATTTTTGTAAACTTTTATTTGGATTCTATATTCTTATTTTTAGAAAAAGATCAGTGTTGTGTGTGGTGTGTATGCTTATGTGTGGAAAATAATATTATGAGGAAGGAAGTAAGGGACACCTCGCTCTCCATCCAAGGACGAAATTTTGTTAATTACTATTGTTACAAAACCTTCATTGTTATTCCCTGCTCTTTGCTATTATTGAATAATATTGTTGTTATTACTAGTTTATGTGACTAGAGTTGGAAAGATTAATTGTGGTTTGAGTTTAAATTAATTTGGAATATATATTATATACTGGATATCAATGTTATGTGATGCTCATTTAAAATTAATCGGCGATGGGGTGATCACACATCCCGGACTCTGATCAGGAAGCCTCTGATTTTCATCCCGTTACCTACGGGCCTCGAGTTTACGGGGTGCATGGGGACCTATGTTCTTCCTCAGGAAATACAGGAATTCATCCATTCATTTAAAATTAGTGGTATAAACGCTGAGCTATGTTTTACAAAACTTAAACATTTAAGTTTCTTAAGAATTTGCCTGTTTAAAAATGTTTACAACGTCGCGCATATTTGTAGCCAAAATTTGGTCACAATTTAAACATATAAAGAAGACTTTAAATACGGACACGTGACACATAAGGGTCAATAGTACATACAGCAAACACATTAGCAATAATTCAGCTCCGTTACTACAACCTGAAGAAAAAAGTTAAAAATACTGATAAGATCTTACATATGAGTTTGGGGAATTTAGTAAATTCATTCTTCTCATACATCATACATGTAGATCTAAAGTAATAATTCAAAACAGTTGCAGAACCATTTAAAAGGTGATAACTCAAAAGGTTTCAGAATCGTAATTTCTTATAAAGAAATTTAAATGGAGTCGTAGTACACTATCCATCTTTGAGACAAAAAGCTAGTTGCTACATTGGCACAGTAGACCTATTTTAAATATATCCCAAGTGAAATGTTTAAAAGTCAAAGGACGTGTACTCATTTGTCTCGGCTGGCAAGTGACAGAGTTGGGGAAACGTATGAGCCTTAAATAAGTGGGTATCCCCAGTATGAACGTGTGAGGTAAAGGAACCCAAGAGGGTATAGTCGGCCGTTAGAGCTGCGCAGAGGTTCCTAACGATTCCAAGATTGAGAATATGATCACATCAGCGGGTTGCTCAGAAAAGGTTTCCTTCTGGAGGAACCGGAGAGAAGTCGACCAACGCGAGGTAGCACAGAGAAACGTGTTATCTGGCAAGGCCTAGAAGAACTTTACAAGAGCAAGCGCACGCGCCATCTGCCTGGTATCGACTGCTACCTGTCTGCCTCTTATTTTTTTCTAATGTGTTATATAACAGCACTTGGTCTGTAAAACATATTTTAAGAAAATTGGAAGAAGATATGATGAATTTTGCAACGTGTTTGAGGTGAAGGACACTCCCAAACATGTCATATTGGACGAGGAATGAAATAGGCGCAATTGTGTTCAAATGAACTAGGGCCCCATAGATCTTAGTTACCTGACATTCATTTTTCAGGATAAGGGAAAACTCCTGAGGAAACCTTGACAAATACTTCACCTTGAACGAAATTCAAACTCGGGACCTCTTCAATGTGTGGCAGGCAGTTTCCCCCACGCCACAGAGGCGAACATCCTGAAGAAGGAAGAATACAACTCTCGAGAAAAATAATTTAAGATATTTTATGGGATAAATACGACAGAAATTGTGCTAAAGATAGTAATGAAAAATATTTTCGGCAAACGTAAATTGAGAAAAACGATATGCCACAAAATGAAAATTGGAACTAATGTAGTGACACCTCTAAAATCAAGGAGAGTTTAAAAATAGCACTAGGACATAGTAGTAGTAGTAGTAGTAGTAGTAGTAGTAGTAGTAGTAGTAGTAGTAGTAGTAGTAGTAGTAGTAGTAGTAGTAGTAGTAGTAGTAGTAGTAGTAGTAGTAGTAGTAGTAAATGATGGCATATCGAACATATAAAAAGTAACAATTAATTAATAAACTTATGAATTAAATGTACCCCTTTCGCCAAAGACCAAGTCAATTTGATCTCAATAAATGATACTTTTCCGGATCTGTAATAAAAGAATCACGCCCTTCTAGAATAAATTTTCTCTCTATACTCTGATACGCTGGATAATTTATTGTTTACTCGCTTTACGCCACTGGAAAGACCAAGAAAGCAGACAGACGTCTGCATTATCTCCTAGCTCCGGAGGAAAGTCCAAGCTGAGGTTATTTGTTAATGCAAGAAAAAATATTGCAAGTCAGCTTTCTATAGTGGGAGTCCAGGTCAGGCGCCTTCCAGAATGCAATATAAAGTCTGCAACAGCAAATATTTCTCTTGTATTACATAAAAACAGCATTGATTTTCGAAGAAGAAGCTTATAAATATGTTTTGCAACTATCCTTGAATGTCTCTATTTTCTTGTTACGCTAAATCTGTGTTATTCAGAGAAAGTATTGAAATCTATCCAAACATTCGAAACTTAAATTTTGATGGAAATACACACGTTGAGTTTCGAAGGAACTCAAAAATCGCTTTTAGCTTCTCTAGTATATTTAGTAAATAAGGAAGCTATTATACCCCACCCCAGATTTTGATATCAATGTTTCACCGGAGTACTGTGCCTAGTAGAAGTTTAAGACCACTAGCTTATTTCACTTAAAACGTTCTTGGACTTTAAATTTTGTTACAAATATTATAGTTATTTTTTAAAAAAATAATTTGGTAGCATCCATTAGGCATCCATTTATGTAAATAACATTGTGCTAAAGCATTTTCTTTTTGAATTACAATTTTTTTACTAAAAATTGGTGTTCATTTTTTGCCAGAATTGTATAAGCCCTACGAGCATTGTGGCATAGTAAAAAATATATAAAAATATCCCATTCATTTTACAATGTTTGCCATGCTCTTTGAAAATTACAAAAAATGATATATTTTCACGAAAGGTATTCTGGCCCAACAAGCATCAATCCGTAGTTCCGCTTTCTCTCAACAGATGCGACATAATATGTTTATTTCGTGTTGCATTTGTTATTGTGTCTGGAGAAGCAGGAATTTCTGTGTGACAAATAAAATGACAATGAGGGAAAAAGTGTATCAGAATCATTAGTTAGATTTTTGGTACGCAGAGGTGTAATAAAGCTCATAGAGAAATAGCATCGGTATTGGGTGCTAGTAACAAATGTGTGACAAGCACAATAAAAAAATATCAAGAACTGATAATTCATCCTACGTGTGGCCCAGGGTTACTTCAGTACACGAAGACCGGCTCATTGTTGGGCTGTCGAAGATGAACCGTAAGAGCTCACTTCCAGTGATGAGACTCGATTTGAACTATATATTTCCCGAAAATTTAGGGATCGAAGGAAAACGAACTGAAAAATTCTTACGTGAATGTCTCGTACCAGCTGTTCAGGGAAGAGGCAATGTTGCCATGATCTGGGGTTGCATATAAGCTGAAGGTACGGGAATATTAAGATTCATCGATGATTTAATCTGTGTACTCTCAAGAATATATTGAAGCCATGAAGGACAACATACTGCCATCCGCGGAGAAGCTCTTGCGTGGCTACTTCCTTTTCCACCATACCATAAACCAAGAGCAACAATGGACTGGTTCGCTGAAAAAGGAATTTCCAGCTAGGAGTCTTAATCCCATAGAAAACGTGTAACGTCATTGATCTCCGAATAGTTACCCGCCAGCCAAGAAACATCCAAGAACTGCGAGAGATGTCAGAGGTCTGTAATGAAGTTATGCCCCAAGAATGCCAAAAACTGGTCCTTCAAAACGTGTTTGCCCGCCTCGGTAGCGTAGATAATAGCGTGTCTGTCTCACGTTCAAGAGGTCGCGATAAGGGGTTTTCCTTATCCTGAAGAAAGCATATCGGGTAACTCTAATCTCTATGGATCCTGGGCTCATTTGAGCATCATTTTACCCATTCCATTCATCGTTCGATGTGACTTAACGTTGGAGGACGTAAATTACAACAACTTCAAAACGTGTTTGAATGTGAACCATAAAGGAGGTCCTATTGATTATTAAAAAAAATACTGTTCAGTGTGTGTGTCTTTGTAAATTATAATTTTAACATGATTTTACATTTCTGAAAAAAAAATTAATGTATTACGCAAAGTTCTTCATCTGTAATTATATATATATATATAACGGAACCGTCCTTAGTTTATATGATGATGTAAACAACGCAGGAATATGTATTACTCCGCAAGCGACTGTGATAGGAAGGAATAGTCGCGCCATTTTATCAATCACGTGTCGAGCATGTGCGCTGTCAACTAATTTGAAAAGTTTTGCTTTGCCATTTTCAATGTTTGGGTAGTTTATGTGATAGCAAAGGTGTTCTTACTGTGTGATATATGTTTTTCCCTTTGTACACTAAACAGTGTTTGATTTCATCACTTAACCTCACCTTATTATAAATTAAAAATTAAGCCACGGGTATTTCTGCGGCGTAACAGTGCTAAATAACTGCGTGTAGCCATTTTTGGCAATGAATTGAAAGTTCTTGTGGCATATAGCTTAACAAAAGAATTACGTATCTAATTGGAATCTGACAACGGACGAATTCCTTAAACGATTTCCACTTCCGAACTTTTCTTTGATAATTCCACAACAGTATATCTTTATGCTCGACAGTTATTTTGTTTTTCTGTTTCTGTTGACAAATTCAAAACCTATACCCTGAAGACTGATGTAGAAGCTTGTTTTTTAAACCTCGGCTAATCGGAATCAGTGTTTACTGCTTGAAGCACTTTTGTAGTTGTGATGGCTCGTTTCTTTCAAAGAAGCTATGAACCTTACGACAAATAACACTTTTAACCAATTCATCACATTCACTTTCCACAACTGGCTTCATACTTTTTCGGTGTTTTCCTAGAGTTGAAGGCCAACCCGTTTTCACAACCTCACTTCGAGCAGTAATGATACTTGGCGCTGAAACAAGGGCTAATTCTGCTGACAGATTAACAACGTCCTCAATTTCTATGGTTGAGCATTTTTCACACAACTTACAAAACACGTTCAATACAATTTGCTTTTCGCCACTTTTTAAAGATTTTCCTTTGTGATGTTTAGCATATTGCACGGAAGCCGCCATTTTTAAACTGATAGTCTTCCAACTTCCTTTTAAGCTGCGCAAGCGCAGCGTGCTCTCTGATTAATATGTCCAAATTACGCTTACATTTACTAAATACTAATTAATTACTGTTGCATTTGTAATAATTTATTAACTTATAAGCCTACCGTTACAGCCTGCATCCCGCTTACCGACAAAGTATCTGGCAGAATCAGCAGAATTCTCGCCATATACAAAATCAGGACCATCCACAAGCCACCTCCGAAGATTAAACATCTGTTGAGACCAGTAAAAGACAAACTGGACTTCCAAGTTCCGGGAGTGTACCGCATTCCCTGTTAATGTGGGACACCGTATATAGGACAAACCGGAAGGAACATCGCTACCAGAACAAACGAACATGAACGGAGCAGTCCACCTGGGTAGCGTGGTGGCAGAGTGTCTGCCTAACGTTCAAGAGGTCCCGAGTTCGAATCTCGGTCAGGGCGAGTTACCTGGATAAGGTATTTTCCGGGGTTTTCCCTTATAATGAAAGACGAATATCGGGAAACTCTAATCTCCATGGACCCTGGGATTGTTTGAGCATCATTTCCCCCATTCCAATTATTGTCCGATATGACTTAACGTTGGAGGACGTAAATTACGAAGAAAAAAAACGGAGCATTCATTTAATGCAATCTGAGAAGTCTGGGCTGTCAGAGCATTGTTTTGATAACGACCATAGAGCCAACTTTAGAGAGACGACCATCTTGGCAATATGCAACAATTATTGGGAGCGGAGAATTAAGGAGGCTTTGGCCATTTCCTCCGAGAAGGGCACGCTTAATCGTGATACTGGATTTCAGTTCAGCTCCTCTTGGAAACCGACATTAAAAATGGAAGTCCATTGACCTTAGAAGCACAGATCAATACAAAGTAGTTACGTTTTTTTTACCTAATTAATTTTGTAACCGGACTCCCGCTAGTCGGTAGATTTAGCACCTCGTTGCTATGCCGTTTGCTGAATAATTCTATTTGATGATAATATACTTGCCTTTTGATGATGACTATTCTCCCTGAAAATATATTTGACCACGGCTAGTCGGTAGAAGCATTAAACTCGCTTCAGGTTGTAGTCACGGATGAAGAAGTTTTGGGAGATGGTCAGCAGTTTAAAATAATTATGCTGGTAATATTTTAAAATCTTGTGGAATTTAATGATTTATGAACTCCTTGTGTCAGATGCATTAAAATACGCAGATTTCACACAAATCACGAGGATAAACCACGGATACACATCCATGTGCAAAACAATCTAAACTTGTTTATTTTTCCTTGGTTACTTCATGACAACCAAACAATGTTTAATCTCGTACTCTTATTTTAAATAATTTTACTATTCAAACTTCGTTTAAATAAGCAACATTGATTGAAAATAACAGTTTCAATTTTCTATACTCACACCATCCCCTGATCTGGAATTTAATTTTTTTAAAGCAGCCTTTTGTTCAGTAATGCGAATTTTGATAGTGTTTTGTCTTTGTTTATATTTGTGTTATATCCAGTGATTCATTTTTCGTTATAACATTTAATAAATATCCTGATGATGGGAGAGATGCACACTCCCGAATCGTCGATTTCTAATCGTCTTTTCACTGGCTTGCTTCCCGAGAACAACTTGAGCATTGTGATGTTGTTTATATATTTTGCATTAGATGTGAAGTCCTTAAAATTGATATGACAACTATATTTTTCATCCGCAGAGAGTTACAATGCTAAAGAACCAATTATTCTATTTACATTGCCATATAAGCTTAGGACGGCTCCTAGCTGCTGTTGGTATCATTCGCTATTAAACGTGGCTGATGTACTTAGTAAGGACGATTAGTTACCCTGTTTTTCCTGTGATTGTTACATATTTGCGTCCCAGAGAATTGTTATTGTTTTGTATGTGGTTCAGTATGTCGACCTTTTTATTAACACTGTTATTGTAACGAAAAACTAGGTCGAGCTGGCTAAATAAAACGACGAAGAGCTAGCTAGCTCCCCGCGATACATAGCCATCTGGACGGCCACTGCTGGGGGAAATGGAAGCGATTAGTCTATCCGCTTGGCACAGTGTGGGAACGCTTTGCATAGCTGGGCGGGAAAATGTGCAACGCAATTATCTCCAAAACGTCTTCTTACACTCCACATGAATAATGGCCAAGCTATTTTTGACCCACTGTCTTAAAACTGTCTTTACACCGTTCCAGACACTTTTTTGATGACGTAACTGCAGATAAAGCCGTTGATCTAATTCATACTACTAGGTTTTCAGTTTAGCAACTTATACCTTAGAGGATGGTTGTCTATATGGAATACTTTCACCTGTTGTCACCCCATTTTATTATAGATTTAATTGTTGCAAAATACTTACACTGTACACTAATTTGGAAGGTCTTAAAGGTCAAATATATATAAACAAGATAAATTCCAAAATAATGACGAGAAAGTATTTTATCTACATTTCTATTAGCTCTTAACAGATTATTTGTTCTGTCTGTAAGTTTTCATCGGTTAATATTACATTTTGAATAAATACGCACTTCAAAAGCCTAAACTTGAATTTAAAAGTATGTAAACGGTCGCAATTAAGAAAGCGGTTCCTTAATTTGGAAATCAAGTGCCTGAGTTGGACTAGATAATAAAACTGTAAATCATTGTAATAACCTGTTTAAATAATCTGTAGTGGAACATATGTACGAGGGCTGTTGAATAAATAATGATCATAATTTTTTACGGTCATAATTCAACCTTATTATATTCTGTTAGCTTAATGTGAAACAAACACGCCGTAGTAGTTTCATTGTTGGCACTCCTGGTGCCCGCCTGTGAGAACCAGGTAAGTTCAGACATGTCCAGTATCGCCTACCGCTGCAATGGAGGTAACATGCAGTTAAAGTTGATGTTAGAGGAAGATCCGGAGTTTCTTTCAAACGTAATCACTGCTGATGGAACTTGGCTACATAACTTTGATCCTGAGAGCAAACAGCAAAGCTCAGTGTGGAAATATCCTTCATCATCAACCCCCAAAAAAGCAAAAGTGGTTGCTTCTGCTGGGAAAGTGATATTCATGGAATGGTTTATAAGCATGTTGTACCTGCACACACATCAGTAACTGCACAATGCTACAGGGATGTCCTGAAAACATTGCAAGTCCATATCAGGTGCAAAAAAACCACATTTCCATGAAGCAGGCTGGATGCTGCACCACGATAATGCGCGGCCGCATATTGCCAATGTTGTTGCTGAATGTCTTGCAAAAATCAACGTGAAGTGCATCCCTCACCCTCCCTATAGTCCGGATTTAGCCCCATGTGACTTTTCTTTATTCCTTAACTTGAAGAAACGCCTTCGTGGGAGGCATTGTCCACCATCAGAAGCAGCGGTGAAGGCTGCTGAGATGATTTTGAAGGATCTCTCAAAAATGGTTTCCAGCATTTCTTTGAAGACTGGCAGAAACGCTGGGACAAGTGCATCGCATTCAGGGGAGACTATTTTGAGAAGGACCATCAAAACTATGCGGATGAATAAAGGTACGTTGTCAAAAAAATTGTAATCATTTTTTACTGAACAGCCCTCGTATTAAGAATTCGTAGTTATTCTATTAATTTAATTCCTCCAATATTAAGTCATATCGGAAGATAAATGAAATGGGTGAAATAATGCTCAATTGAGTCCAGAGTCCACGGAGCTTAGAGTTACCTGACATCCAGCTTTCAGGATAAGGGAAGAAAACTTAGCCACATAACTCATCTTGACCGACATTCGAACTCGGGACCTCTTGAACGGAAGGCAGACATTACCTTCTACGCTACCGAGGCGGGCAATTGTTAGGTTCTAGGTACAAAATATAAAGCTTCCGCATAATCATATTATATAATGGTAAGTTATGAGAACTGATTTGTCCTGATGAAGTATTTTAAGTAAGAAACAGGAACTTAATATAACATTGTAGAGAAAACTGCTATACACTTTAAAATGGCTGTTTATGGTCAAGTCCATTTTCAGACTGAAACGAAGTATTTCTTTGTGCTGGACTTTATATTGGCACACTAATGCCCAATTTCACCAACAGATGTTAAGACTTAACACAGGTTTAACAATAGTTATAACAAAAATTGCATTTCACCAAAAAGTATTAGCTTAACACATGTGTTAAATCACTTGTTAAACTAACAAGTCAAATTTCTGATGTTAAGTCCTTAGCAATAGCGAGTCTGCCCTGCAAAAATCTATTTTTAAACTTAGTGAACTTTGTAAGCAATATAATATGAAAATGTCTTTTATAAAATCATTGGGAAAGCATTCATTGGGAAAGAGCCAATTAGAACAAAAATAGTTATAAATAATCGTTGCGTTGAACAGGTAAACCATTTTAACTACTTGGGAACTGATGTTAGTTATGACAAGGAATATGATGTCTACAATAAAATATGCAAATTTCAAAGAGTGTGTGGAACAATAAATAGAACATTTAGAAACAAAATACGTAAAGAAACAAAATTGAAGTTCTACAAAGTTATGGCTGTACCTATACTGACATACGGAAGTGAGACTTGGACGTTAACTAAAAAGCAACAGAGTAAAATACAGGCTTCAGAAATGAAATTCTTGAGAAGTGTGAAAGGATGCACGAAGAGGGACTTAATAGGAAATGAAAATATAAGAGAAGAGCTGGACATTTTAGTATGAATGATAGGTTAAAAGATCTCAAACAAAAATGGAAGGAACATGTTGAAAGAATGCCAGATAATAGACTTACAAAACAAATATTACAGTATCATCCTAAAGGTAGGAGATCGGTGGGCAGACCCAGGAAACGATGGCTGGAGGACTTCGAAGGCGGAACAGGCACTTGATTGCCTATGCCATGAAGTGAATAAGAAGGAGAAGAAGAAGTCCTTAACAATTGTAAATAGTCAAGATGGCGGGCGTGAACGCAGCTGTTGTCGATTTTCTATATTTAAGATCATCTAAATGGCATTCGTAATAGAGTACGGACTATGGGAAAGTATTTTGAGGAGCCATTAGAAGAAAATTTTCTACCGAGGTATAGACTGTTCAAACAAGTTGCTATGAAGGTTGCTGGGGAAGTATAAGAGAGCTTAGAAATGCATAGAAAGGATTATGCCAATCTCACCTTTGCTTCAAGTATTAATAACTTTGCGATTTTATAATTCACTGAATTATGTCACTGTCCACCTCCCGTCTTGGAACGTTCAAGTCACTCGTCACTTGTCCTTCGCTCCTCGTTTTAAATTTATGTAATACTGAGTTAGAACATGCATCGAAAGGAATATGCCGATCTCGCCTTTGATTCAAGTATTAATAACTTTGCGATTTTATAATTCACTGAAACACTCTCCACCTCTCGTCTTGAAACGTTCAAGTCACTCGTCAGCCCCCCTCGGTAGCGTGGTGGTAGCATGTCTGCCTCACGTACTAGAGGTCACGAGTTCGAATCTCAGTGAGGGTGACTTACTTGGATAAGGTTTTTTCCGGCCTTTTCCCTTATCCTGAAAGACGAATGTCAGCTCCATGGACCCCGGACTCATTTGAACATCATTTCACCAATTTCCTTCACCGTCCGATATGACTTAACGTTGAAAGACGTAAATTGCAAAATAAAAAAAAACAAAAAAACAAATCACTTGTACTTCCTCGCACCTCGTTTTAAATTTACGTAATATTGAAGAAGATGTTTCGTGTTTCTAGTAATGACACATACATTTGAATTAAATTCGTTTCCAATTTTTTCCCACGTGACATCTTTCTCTTTTACATTCACCACATCCGTCCTCCTATTTTCTACGATATCCTTATACTTCGTCACCAATTCAAGTAACAATTCTTTCTCCATCGATGAGAAATTTGTCTCAAGGTTTTTGTTTACGATTTGTTTATCCGCCATTTTTAGCTGTGTGCAGGCAATTAATCTGTGGTGCAGACGAAAATGAAAACAAAAGCGCATCGCAGTACGTTCAGAAAACAATGCTATTCATCCATAGTCTTCTATAGCTGTAATATTCACAGGTTTCTTGGCGTTAACACGTGTTTGTTAACATTTTCAGAAAATAGGTTGGTGAAATGCAAGAAATTTAACAGCTTTGTTAGCGCTGATACATGTGTTACGTAACATTTGTTAACGTCGATTTTAATATCTTTTTTTGAAATCGGGCATAAGTGTAAAACCATAATCTAAAGTCAGTATATGGAGTCATATCATCTTCCTTCGTCTTTCACAAAACATATAATCAGCTTGAATAATTAATACCTTGTGCTCTTTGAATGATTTGAAAAATCATTCGCTTTCTTGGAAGGCTCACTAAGGAATTTCTTAATCCGTGAGGCTGTCGGAAGAGAACAATTCGTGATCCGAATAACTGCAGTTACTCAAGGAAATATGATATGATATTTATTTGTACAGTTTCCATTAAATTTTCACTAGAATGACTTTAACATTTAACATCCTGTACAATACATAAATTACTGACCCAAGATTTACTCGCTGACTAAGGTCCTCTGGCCATAAACCTTTGGTTTTCCTGAGCAGCTTGTTGTCATTTATTCTTGGCCTTCGCTTCTTTTACCCTAATCCACTTTTCTCTTAGCCTATATAAGAATTCTCCTATACATCTACTTTTATTTTCTCCTATCCCCGTTAACATGCACAACACCACTACGTCTTTACTCACGCTGTCACATTTCTTATCCAATATTTTTCTCCTGCAATGTGTTAACTCCTTACATTCTATCAGGTAATGAACAGTGCTCTCTTCATCTCCACAAAATTCACATATTCCTGCCTCATTACTTCTCAGCCCTTTTAAGTATAATATTCCTACTCTCACCCATGCTATGCCTTCTCTTCCAATTTTGTCACATTGATCTATATATTTTTCTTTACCCCATTCTGTCTTTTATTGCTTATAAAATTTCCAAGATTTCTTTTCTTCTATACTTTCCCAAATCTTCTGCCTATCTATGTCTTGTATTTTGGTTTTCACTTCCTTCCAAAAGCCGCTATGATCTGACTACCGTGCTCTCCATAAATTTCCCATGCCTATCTTCGATACCATTATTTCCAAACCCTACCACCAACTGTTTGTGTTCCTAATGATTTACTGTTGCTTCAAGCACAGATTCAATAATTCTCCTTTCTGCCCTTAATACATTTATACCATAATTTCAGTATTCTTTCTATTATTATTTCCCTCTTTTTGTATTACCCAACTCTTATAAAGCCACTTCTCTTGGTGCCGTAAGGAAATATACACTGCGCCGACCAGAAAGCTGATCGAAAAAAACAAATATAGATATGATACTGAATCCACATTCTTGATGCAACTGAGTATTGTGTACATACCAATAGACATTCGGTATAAGTAGTAAAACTTCATTTTGAAAATTCTGTTTACGATTAAACTTGGGCGCAGCAGTTTCCAGTCCAAATTGGACAGGCAATGGACGCAGTAAAATCTTATACAAAAGAGAAATACAAGGTAACACGGTGATTTCCATTTGAGGACTGGACTGGACTAAGCTACGTAGGGGATTCGGCACGGAGGTCCAAACTTGA
The DNA here is from genome assembly GCA_030765055.1 of Mantis religiosa. Lineage (NCBI taxonomy): Eukaryota > Metazoa > Arthropoda > Insecta > Mantodea > Mantidae > Mantis > Mantis religiosa. The sequence continues at coordinate 96,448,426 of CM060955.1, forward strand.
TCTATTGTACCTATACACCCCGAGAGGAAGGATGAGGCGAGAGGAGTCAGCGGGTGGACGGACCAAGGATCCACGAAAGTGCAGATGGCAGGGTACCTACTTTTTACCAGTTGGAAACTCCCCAGCAGGCCAGAACAACAGGCATCCTACCCTACTGTGGTCCAGAAACGTCCCCAGCGTCCGAGTTCGGAGACCGGAGACCGTCCTACAGGAGGAGGAAGTTTTACCAAGGGCATATCACCCTGCCATGCAGCGCCTTTCGACACTTGTACCCTGAAAGACTATCAGGTGAGAGATGGTTTGAAATGATAATGGACATGTAATGGAGGCACCGGAAATTCGGGGGATTTAATAACCTACCCAGCATTCACCTGGGATTCTGAAAAACTTCCAAAAATAGGTACAATGGGCCAGGTAGGTTGGCCACGGGAATCGAACCCAGTTCTCCCGAATGCGGGCCACAGACGAAACCGCCTTGGTAGGACGGGATATCTAAGCCAAAAAGTTTAAAGAATTTTAAAATATCTCATTTAGAATAAATGCTCTAATAGAAGCAAATATACCAATTCGTTAACATTTTAAACCATTATATAGAAGTACACGGCTTTGTTTACATTTTAAAATTGGTCGTATTTTATGTCTTTATGACGGATGCTCTCATGTCGCACAGCTTTCAATGTCACCACAGCGGAAACGCATTTATAATGCACTGTAATATATTTTTTTCTGAGCTCTGTCCTCTAAACGTCACCACTTGTGACAGAGAAAGTCATATGAATGCGACGTAGCAGATGTTTAAGTCATTTAACTTCCAATAATGGAGCACTTACTTCGTAACAGACGTCATTTAGCATTTGTTTTGAAATCTGCATCAGAAGATTAAATTCAGTGAGAGGTAAAATAAAAGGTATGAAGTACCAAAACGTTTTGAAGCCAGGCCTGTAGAAGTTTTGTTTGTAAACAAGTGACTTTCCGCATTGTGGATTTATGGACCGATCTGGAACGATCTACATAACTGGCGGTTCACTTCCGTAGCATTCTGGTTCTGTCTTCTTCAAGAAGTGTGCTACTCCATTTTCTGACTTGGATTAGACCAAGATGTGGGAGTAGACGTTGCTAAATCACTGTCTGCTCTAGGAAGGAGCGTAGGCCTCAGTTTGATGCAGCAGATTGAATCAACAGAGACAAACTCAGAACTCGTGAGGATATAGCATTGCAAATACGCAAAATATCTGGAATTATCTAAGAGTAATCTGAGGATGGCTCGCTATTTTTAGTAGTCTAGTCACGTAGTGTTATGCTTCACTCAGCTGTTGAGGAAGCTTGCAGCCAGTTAAACAGAGCCGGCCCCTTGTTACCCTGCCCTTGACAACCCACAAGGTTTTGTGATGTAACGCGGCTTGCGTCCGGGGCAATGGAACTTGCACTGCAATCTACCTTCCAACAGTAGTGCGCAGACGAGCGATGTCTACTTGACCTTTTTTTATTAATTACAACATGCTCCATTACATAATTTGTAATACTACATGCCCTGCTTTCAGGATAATTATATAATTATTAAATTACAGTGCTTTTAAACGTATTTGTATACATTGGCTGTTTAGTAATAAATTAGCATATCACTAAATGTTTTCTTTTTTATAATCTATCAATTTGAAAAGCTTTTATAAAGTCTACAAATTCTTTTGTATAATATTTCACTATTTTTTTCTTTGTTTTCATCCTCATTTGACTCTGGCGCAACGTTTTCCTTTCTTCTTCCAGTCTCGAACACTCAAATAGTGGGTGATCCACAGTTTGTTCCTGGGCTCCACATCTGCAGGTCGGACTGTTCGTTACATACAGGTTGTTTCAAAACGACGCTGAAATATTATAGACGTTGCGTAGTTTATAACTTAACTAGTCCGAATTTTGGAGTCGTAGCTTCGAAGTTCTGTTAGGTATAATTTTATGCAGCATTAAATATTACGTGATTTTGTGATTAGGCAGCACAGGGACCTCTGGCGTGCGAACCTCAAAAGTTGTTATTGGGACGCACCAGCCACGAAAACAAAAACATTACTCCTTGCTCTTTATCAGTGACTCTAGTCTATCTTTCAGGTAATGGGGCAAAGGGCAGTTATTTGTGCAAAAGTCGACTAATAACTCGGACAGTTGCAAGGTTGCTCTTCAGCGTAAAACTACACATTCCGTCCTAACAGGGAGGATTTTGCGCGTACTTAGCAAATCCAAGCAATATGGAGAGCTGTACGAACTCCCAAATGACAGATAATAGCTTTCATGGATGGAAGAGCTGAAGGGAGTTCAACAAACGCACGGTTAATTTAGTTTCATTAAAAATATGAATTGTAAAAATAGTTACATCAATGATAATATTTATTTGTTTAACTTCAGAGCATTTTTATGATCTTAATTGTACAATGCTTTCAACCACTTACTGTAAATATCAACATCTTCCTTTTCAGTTACAAATTCTTTATTTAGTATTATCAAACACGTGAAATAAAATGCTCGTCTCATTGTATAAGCTATTTAGTTTTGGTTAATTTATCTGCAATTCTTTGATGTTGTTTTCTGTTCTGTTTATCATTTAATGCTTCCATCCTCAACCTCACTAACATTAACTTCCCTCTAAAAGATACAAGTTACATATGTCCACCAGATTATTTGCCATCATGGACTGCTATAGCGGAATTTTGGAAGACGTTAAACACTCATAAGTAATAATTAAGCAGTACTTTTTTATTGTGGCTTCATAAGTCAAAGAAATTCTTAATAGTCTCGAGCTACTGTGGAGTATGACAGTATAGTTACAAACAGTTGCAGCACGCGGCACGGCGTGTGACTTATGCCTGCGGACTCCGACAGCGTGAGGCACACGTCGTTGTTCCTGTAACTGCCTAATCCACACTGATTCTGGAGCATTTTTATGTGGCTCTGTTGGCGGTAAAAACTATCTATATCTGCCACACAGAATCTGGGCAACTCAAATGACCTCGTTGTCGACGGGCCCTAAAACACCACTCACTCACTCACTTCTATATGTTCGTTCGGTGTCGTTTTGAAACCCTGTAGAAGCGCTAAAAGTATGACCGGATTCTACCATGTCCGGTTAGAAATGTTGTGACAGTTGCTGACAATGTAATAAAGGTGTTTAACCCATTCTTTACCATAGGAAAAAATGATTTAGTTATTTTTCCCTTCTCAGTTTTCGGCCGTTAATTTTACCACAATTCTTCTGTTTCTTTCTCAAGTTTACTTACGAGTAATGCTACTCCTATGTCCGATTTCACCAAAAGATGTTAAAATCGACGTTAACAAATGTAACGTAACAAATGTCACAGCGTTAACAAGTGTTAAAGTTCTTGCATTTCGCTAACTTGTTTTCTAAACATGTTAACAAACACGTGTTAACGTTGAGAGATTTGCAAATGTTACAGATGTGAAAGACTGTGGTGGAATTGTACTATTTTCTGAACGTATTGCGATGCGCTTTTGTCTTTATTTTCGTTTACACACAGCTATAAAAATGGCGGGTGAACAAAATCACAAGAGAAGCCGTGACACAAATTTCTTATCAATCAAGAAAGAATTGTTAGTTTAATTACTACTAAATATAAGAATATTGTGGAAAAGTAAGAGGACGGTTGTGGTGAATGTGAAAGAGAAATTTGTAACGTGGGAAAAGATAGGAAGTAAGTTAAATTCCAATGCAAATGTCACAATCAGAACTACGAAGCAGCATCGTCAGTATTACGTAAATTTAAAACGAGATGCGAATAAGGACAGAAGTGACTTGGACGTTTCAAGACGGGAGGTGGGCAGTGTATTATCCCCAGAATTCAGTGAATTATAAAATCGCAAAGTTATTAATACTTGGAGCAAAGGCGAGATCGGCATATTCTAACCTCTCTTGTACTTCCTCAGTAACCTTCATAACAACTTGTTTCGACAGTCTATACCTCTGTATAAAATCTTCTTCTGATAGATTCTCAAAATCATTTCTCCTCATAGGTCGTACTCTATTACGAATGACGTTTAGACGGTCTAAATATAACAAATCGACATCAAAAGCTACGTTCACGCCATCTTTATTCTTGACTATTGTACAACTGTTAATGACTTAACAACATAAATATGGCATATTAGGTTAACAAGAGATTTAACACGAGTATTAGGCTAAACTTGTTGGTGAAATGCAATGTTTGTTATAAATATTGTTAAACAGACTAACAGCCGTGTTAAGTCTTAACATGTTGGTGAAATTGGACATTAAGAGTTTAATACTATGTGATTATACATATTTTATTAAAACATGCATTTCCAGAAACGCATTATTATAGCTTATTTTATTTATATTTATGTTAATATTGTTATTATATTTTATTTTATATTTATATTTATATAATATATACTATAATATTATGTTATGGTATTAAACATAGCTAGAGGGAGTGTGTAGTGTAGTATAGAGATTAACGCCCGCTTTTACTACATTCTTACCGGAGACAGTGACACTAATGATACGTGAGATGAAGATGAAGACGGAGGTGGTATAAGATGACAGGTGGAAATCGACAGTCCCGGAGAAAACTCGCCCCAGTGCCGTGTTGTCCACAACAAATCTCACTTTGCGTTCGCCCGGGATCAAGGGCCATATTGGCAACAGCTAGAGGGAATAGAAAATACAAATCACAGTACATATGCAGTAATATGTAATAATAATAATAATAATAATAATAATAATAATAATAATAATAATAATAATAATAATAATAATAATAATAATAATAATAATAATAATAATAATAATAATAATAATAATAATAATAATAATAATAATAATAATAATAATAATAATAATAATAATAATAATAATAATAATAATAATAATAATAATAATAATAATAATAATAATAATAATAATAATAATAATAATAATAATAATAATAATAATAATAATAATAATAATAATAATAATAATAATAATAATAATAATAATAATAATAATAATAATAATAATAATAATAATAATAATAATAATAATAATAATAATAATAATAATAATAATAATAATAATAATAATAATAATAATAATAATAATAATAATAATAATAATAATAATAATAATAATAATAATAATAATAATAATAATAATAATAATAATAATAATAATAATAATAATAATAATAATAATAATAATAATAATAATAATAATAATAATAATAATAATAATAATAATAATAATAATAATAATAATAATAATAATAATAATAATAATAATAATAATAATAATAATAATAATAATAATAATAATAATAATAATAATAATAATAATAATAATAATAATAATAATAATAATAATAATAATAATAATAATAATAATAATAATAATAATAATAATAATAATAATAATAATAATAATAATAATAATAATAATAATAATAATAATAATAATAATAATAATAATAATAATAATAATAATAATAATAATAATAATAATAATAATAATAACAATAAATAACAATAATATGCACCGAAATTTTGCACGCAAATAGATAACATTTAAATCGATTAATGTCCAGCAACGCAAAAAGCGTCCCCGGAAGGTATGTGCTGCCTTACACAGTGGGACAAGGACAGCAAATGTGTGTGGCAGAGAAAGCTTGCTACACAAGGAGCAGACACTTAAAAAACATGAGCCCTATTCACTCTGTACGCTAAAACCGAAAGATTTATTCACAAAAGTAGAAGCCGTCAGAATGTTTTGAATGGTCTGTAACTTTACTGACATGGGGTGTCATAAACCTGTCCAGAGAGGGTGTGGGCACCTTCGCCAACCCCACTGCGTCTCAGGCGTCGGAGACCAACTCTGCTGTGGAGGACAGTACTAAAGGTGTTCAAAATTGCTGCCAGTAACTTCCATACATGTTGGCATCATCTAGTACCTTTTTCTTAACTAAAATTTTAGAAAGAGTTCAAACTCTGAACTCACAGGGATGTTTGTTAGAACGTAAGCCGCCTGTTTCAGATAAGCACCTCTCTAATCTTTGAAACATAATGTGGGTGGATGACGTCTTTTGGAGTAATGTTGATAAAGCCGGCAAGTATTCCTTCAGAATTCCTGGTGGATGAGAAGCATCACGGTTTACCCTGCATTCGTTTACAAGGCCGCCATTGTCCACTCCCACCTGACGATAACACCACAAATGTATGAAGTCATTAACGGTATCGTGAATATGGCAAAGGATTACTATCCGTCACGTAGCAGTAGATGTGCGCTACTACTGGTAAGCAATTCGTAACCAAGAAATTCTAGTCGGACGCGATGCGAATGTGCTTGAGGGCACCACTGTTTTGTTGACGATGTACAACGTCATCAATACTGGTGATCAGAAGGGGAGCAGGGGGTAAAGCATAGTAGGAATATACATTGCACAATGAAGACATTACTATTGCAGGTATCGTCCAAAACGTCTGCTGCTTGTCATGGTATCTAAAACTTGTGAATATGTGAAATGAAAGGAGAAGGTGTCGTTAGTGAGCGTACTATACAGCGTTGATTCCAGCGTTTCAACAATGGGGACGAAAAAACTTAAGACTTACCACCTTCTGGAAGACCAAGTATGGACTATAGAGGATGTACACCAAGTTTTGCGATAAAATCCGCAGAAAAGTACCTTAGGCTTTCAAAAGAATCGCCACATTAAGACACTTGAAAAATCATTCAAATGCTGTAGACCTGTACCTCATGAACTGACACTTCAGTAGGTTGAACATAGAGTGGATATCTACCGCCAGCTTATCTGTAACCCAAGGATGATAGATTTCTCAGGACAATTGTCACTTGCAATGAAAGATGAGTATATTACCGAAACCCTGATGCCACAAAACACTGGCTTGATCCCCGCCAACCCATCAAAGTGATCGTTTAAAAATATCAGTTCCGTCCCAAAGTAATGTCCCCAGAGTAACACCCCATACTACACGAACAACCATGGAAAAAATTCAAGAATTGGGAGGAATTAAGCTGCTACCTCATCCACTATGCAGTCCTGATCTCGCACCATCAGATTACCATCGTTTTCGATCCATGGCCCATTTTATACGTAGAAGAAATTTTGACAACATTGAAGCAGTGTCAGTGGGTGTCACTTGAATTGTGACATCGCTTCAGAAACCAGAGACTGGTACCATCGTGGGATAATAAACTTCGCTTAACGATGGCTCAACACCACAGAATCTATTTTTTTAATTCATATTCTCCAACGTTAAGTCATATCGGATGATGAATGGAATGGGTGAAATGATGTTCAAATGAGCACAGGGTTCATAGAGCTTAAAGTTACCCGACATTTGTCTTTCAGGATAAGTGAAAACCCCAAAAAAACCTTATCCAGGTAACTTACCCTGACCGAGATTCGAACTCGGGACCTCTTGAACGTGAGGCAGACACAGAATCTAATGGTATCTACTTTGAAAATTAGTTCATTACTTTTCAAAACACATTTCAAATAATTATTTTTCTTTAAAAAAGCGATATTACTTATGAGACAGCATATATGGTTTATTAGGCTATTCTGAGAGGATTCATGTAAGCTAGAGATACTTTTAAGATATGCAGCATTTCCGGGGGAAGGTAAGGATGTTCATGTATGTTTCACGTAATTTTGTTTGAATATAAAAGTGAGCTTTTATCTATTATAAATAGCCAGGAATATGTGAAATCACAATTATAAGGTAAAAGGATGAATTAACGTACAAATGTTCTAAATCATTTTACAATGATTTCATAAATAGAGGAAGTATCTGATATTAATACCGAGCGGGATGGCTCAGGAGGTTTCGTCTGTGGTCCGCATTCGGGAGGTCCGGGTTAGATTCCCACCGTTGACCTACCTGACCTGGGTTTTGTCGGGGTTTTTCCCGGGTCGCTAGGCGAATGCTGGCTAGGTTAATTACATCCCCCGAATATCTTGTACCTTAATTTCAACTCCATTATCATTTCATATCATCTCTCATCTGGTGGTCTCTTTCAGGGTTGAAGTGTCGGCGGGAGTCTCGGCGGTGTATGGCAGGATGATATGCTCTGAGGAAAACTGCTTCCTCCACCGGTAGGTCGGTTGTCGGCCTCAGCTCCTCTGCTGGGACCATTTCGGGACCGCCAGCCAGGGACCTTTGGGGCTCGGACCGCCTGCCTGGGACCATTAGGGCTCGGCTGCCGGGCTCGTTGTCCTGGCCTGTCGGGGGAAGTCTCTATCCTAGTAAACTGTAGGGACCCTTCCCTCTGTACTGTCGTGGCTCCTTAGGTTGGCCACCCTCTGCCTCCTTCGCCTCATCCTTCCTCCCGGGGGCATAGGAACAATGAGGTCAGCATGGTGCCCTACGTACCGAATCCCCTCCGTAATGAAATCCCAATCTCAATCTGATATTAATGAAATCATCGTTCTTTTGCAGCGTCGAGTAAGCCGGTTAGTTTATATACAGTGCAAAAAATAATCTGGAACGATCTAACTGGAATAAAATTTGAATGATTACTGTATCATGAGCAAACTCAGCAAAAATAGTTTAGAAGGAGACGTTATCATTAGTAACAGACGAGATCGCAACGCCAGTCTCGGAGCCGTTACACTTTTTCTATAATATGAAACATGGTATAAGATCAAGGCCTAAGCAGGCAGTCAAGGGCAGGCCTGAGTTGGCAATAAAGCCAGGCATTAGCTTGTTAGTAGCTAACATACACACAGCACGTGAATGCCCCTGATTTGCAGTCTCCTACATCACCAGTGCAGATTTAGCCTCGTTTCCAGGACAACAACTTAGAGGAGGAAAAATACCGTACACGTGTTCCTCATTGTCACTGTCCCTACCTTCAAGTTTTCCAGTATTAATGTTTACCTTTAATTATAAACCAGCCTCTTACTTTTTTAAAATTAGACTCAGCTTGACTTCTCTTTAATTGCGATGTAAACAAACAGGAAGATTAAGCAATTTAAGGTCGTCGGGATAGACGTTCGCTTATTGACTGGACGATATGAGCTTTGAATCCAATTATCGGCAAAGGAATTTTTCTGTAATCTTTTCGCGTGCACAAAGTTTACAGTCTAATGTTTTTCATCCAAAGGCACTTGAACAGGGATGTCAATGGTGATATAATTATACATTTATACATGTCTGCACTCGCCTCACCACATTCTCTGAAGTTTTACGGAGAGTATCCTCGTCAATGTTACTTATTTCGGTTCGAATGAATTCCTTGAGGACATCAAATGTCCGTGGCCTATTCTTGTACACTCTATTTTTAGATGCCCTCACAAGAAAAAATCCGGTGAGGTTAGGTCAGAAAATTTGGGGGGCCACAAATCTTTTGAAATTATTCCATTATAAAAGAAACTGGTTACAAGTTCTATGGTGCCATTAGATGTATGGCACGTTGCTCCATCTTGCTCTCAATTTGATATCATCCAGCTACTCCACAAATGTCTTGAAGATGCCCATATATACTTCAGTTTGTACAGTCGTATCAAAGAAAATGGGACAAACGATTCATAGATGCTGGTAGAGGACACTTACAAAATTTTCTCCGAGATGTAAATAGTGTAATGTAATCTCCCAATTGTGTATTATATTCTACCAAAGTTGCACGTGTGTTCCATTATTGGTTCATAATTTATGGCCTATTGAAATGGTTCAGATGCATAAGGATCGCACTATACGCATATAAACTTTGTTGTATAGATAAACAATGATGAAAAGCTTTGGTGTGTCTTACTCAAACCCTGTAAAACTTTACTAAGCCCTTAAATATTACAGAAGGCATACAAAAACGGTGTTTCTATTCCCGTCTCGTTATTCACAATACATTTTTCGCTGGATTACGGAATATGGACTTGACTGCATGGATGAAATGGGAAACAAAACACACTATTTGCAATCTAAGCTAACGTTGGTTACTAATGAACATATCCGGGAAGAAAGAGGAACAACACACGATGATTTACGTATGCTATATGATTCAATCTGTAAAAACTTAAAACCTGTAGCAATAAATGTTTTGTAAATACTAATTCATATTTCAATGGGCAATATTTATTCCAAGTGTAGTAAGTGGAGTTAACAATTTACACAAAATTCATTTAATACACCTCACTACAAAGCACAGAAAATTCAAGATATTGTAACCGCAGTATCAGGCAGCGATTAGGAGGCAGCGAATTAATCGAAGTTAAATAATTAAAAGAGAAGATAAATTAATAGAAAGGCTTTGCTAAATTAATATAACGATCTCGTTGTAATAATATTAAATTAGAATGATTAAAATGGCAGTTGACTTAAAGAATAAGAAAGGAAGAATATAATTTAATATAACATATATACTATCATCCGGGCAAGAAAGAGAAAATATTCTTGTAAAAATCTGTACACGTCGCAGAGACAGGAAAGAAAGTGTTTGTGTTAGTAAAAGTTCAACGTCTGAAGACTATTGTATTCTTTCAGCTAGGAATGTTTTGGGACAAAGACTTTCAAAATGCAGTTGACCATGAACGCTAAAGAGATTTACTTCGCTGATTTGCAAACGATGCATACCTTTACAAACAACTCAGGGTAGGCGTTCCCCAACTCAGGGTGGAAGGAACGTCAGTCATATGAGTTTTGCAAACCAATGCGAAAATTCGGAATAATATGAGAAACCAATAATAACGTAACATTTGAGAAGGGTGAGCTAGTTTAGTCACGTGATAAAGTTATAGAGGGGGTTAGAATAAGGTTCGAACTGAATGGTGAAGTAATAAAAGTTTACTTACAAGTTGATACTACGACAGGAAGAACATGTAGAAAAACTTTACTTACAAATTGATACTACGACAGGAAGAATGTGTAGAAAAACTTTACTTACAAATTGATACTACGACAGGAAGAATGTGTAGAAAAACTTTACTTACAAGTTGATACTACGACAGGAAGAACGTGTTCATGAGCATTAAGAAGAGAAGCGAAGATTTCGAAGTCTGAAAGGTGGTCACCGATCCAAGTCGATAAACAAACACTGATTCAAGAATTAAATCAAATAATTCTACCACAAACAAAGCATTATTAATACGACTGAGTAGCCAACAACCATCAAAAATCCATTTTCTCAACCATTCACCTGAGGACAAGGGAACTCATAGCTTCAATTAAACTCCAATTAGAACCCAATTAATTTAACTATGGTATGCGGGTTTGCCGCAATATACATTTCAATAACTAAGCAAATATCCCAAATCTTTTGATGAAAATTTTAGGGTCACTTCTGAGATAATCCTTTTTCCATGTAAAGGATATATCGTGCTGAGGAATATTCCGGAAATATTTCACCTGGACTCAAGTATGGAGTTTTATATTCGTCCAACTTTATTTTTAGTTAGGCCACACACAAACACAGGGACCTCAAAACGCATGTATCCTATGAAATCTCGATATCAAATTTTTGGGCAACATGCAATAGTTGCACTGCATATTCTATTTAAGTGAGAGAGAAAGAAATAATATAATTCATTAAATATTCATAAGAGTTTTGCAATATAATATAAAATTAGAGTATATTACACCATTAATTCGAGCAATTGAATTATAACCAGTCTGATTATCGGTTTGCAGTGGAGGTAGACGTAGAGGTAGAGCTGCATTTTGTAACGGAGAGGACACCTTGCATCTCAACCACCAATTGAGGGTTTGTGTATATACTCTAGGGAGGAATGAATGAAATGAAGGAACCGAAGGGGACGTATGGGCGGCAGGAACGGATAACGTAAGGGACAGATACGTGAAGAGTTTCCTAACAATTACTGACTTGACTCTAGCTGGGAGACGCACGCTGCGACCAGCCAAAACCGTCGGAAAATGGCTCAGAGACTTCCCTCCAGAAGAACAGAAGAAATCTCGACCCAGTAGCGAAGGCTCGAGTGGCCACCTTCTGAACACCAGGGGTCGAACCCGGGATCGAGCCTAGCAAGTCAGCGCGGAGCCGTCTCTCTCGGTGTCAGCTTCTAATTGCTACTATAACTTCCATTTGGTTTAAATTGGGCTCTGTAATCCCACCGGTCTAGAAGCAAACCTGATGTAAATAAAAAAGTGCGCGAAGTACTGTATTACCCATTACGTTCTGGACGGAGCACATCAGTAAGCTGAAGACAGGTGTTTCTAACCTGAATCACTTGACTGTACATCAGCGGCGTTTATTCCTGAATGATTACTCACGTACCTACTCGAACATAATTTTCTTCAGCACACTGCTAATATTTGTTCCTTTGAGGTTAGATTGTGTCGCTATTAATAACCGCCAACACTTTCCCAAAACTTTTCCAAGTAAAACTGGTGTACTTAATGACGCACCCGTTTCGTAAAAGGTCATCATCACATTCCGTGCCAAGCACAATTTTTTTTTCGCGTTTGTTTTCTGTGAAGGTGGTAAGTTTTCCAGTTCTCCATACAGATGGAGCTGGCACTTTTTACGGAAACACCAGTAAACTCGGACGATAAATTAATAACTTTGATGGCTAAATCTAGATACTTCTCATAAAACTTTATGAGCACATCCAAAACAATAACTTTTTCATCACTTTTTAAAATTATCCCTTTGGGATGTTTCACACGCACATTTTGATTATTCATAGTTAACCTTACCCTCTGTTAACCAATAAGCAAATTGAGAGAGTCGCTAAATGCAACAAGACTGGCCATAATGCAGTGTTTAAAAAGAGTATGAATCAAAATGTAATATTCTAAAAATGAATTTTAGCAAAATAAATTCTTAAATGAATTAAAGCAAAATTAATTCTTATGGTCCCCCATGAAATTACGTTGTTGTAATCCGCAACTGATGCACATGGCTTGCCACGTGCTTTTGTTTACATCAGGTTTCCTTCTAAGACCGGCATCAGCCATAGCATAGATAACACTTTTTATGACCAACTAACGTAAAAAACAACATAATCTCTTAAAAAAACAAAAGGAATCAATATTGCTATCACAATCTTCTCCGGAAGAACCCTTTAATAAATGTTTTCAGATAAGGACAAAAACTAGTGTTGCAGTGGCTGTGTTAGAGTTTGGGTTGTTATGTTGCAGCAACATACTTCTTTCAATCACTCTACAGTTTGAGTCGTTAAATGGAATAGTTTAATTCCATCTTAAATCTGAATTTATTTATAAATATCCCCTTGACTTCCTCTCTCTATTGATAAAATTAAAAGCTCTAGTAGACAAGTTTTATAAATACATTTATATTTTATTTATTTACCTCATGATGTCATATAATGTAAACTTAACTAAAATAAATGTTAAAAAACACAACCTTTAGCAATTTTAAGGTTATTTTTAGTTTTTATTTTTTCAAAAATAGTTTAATAACCTTGATTAATATATCTGTTTAAGATATTTATACGACAAACAGCGCCTAATTCTTGAATTTTTTTGCAAGTAACTTGTGAAATCATCTTCATTTTTAATACTTTTGTATGCAGTAAATCGGTTTTAAACTGTGATTATCGCTTTAACCTACTCTATCTATTCTTTTTATGTCAACTACGAAATGTGCAATGAAAGTTTATTAACAAGCAAATAGAAGATTGAGGTTTGTAAGTGAAATTTGTAAAATCATGTGGATGCTACTTTCTGTTTTGTTTAACAATTTTATAGAATTATATTACGATACTTCCTATAACTTAGTTTTTATAACTTATAATTTCTTTTAAAAAATCTACGTTACTATTGCAAATCTTAAGTTCTATCATTTATTCATTGTTATTCTCGAACGTAAGTGTTCCAACGAGAAAAGCATATTTGTAGTGACCGTAAGAATTACATTAATTACGGAGTTTACAAAGCCTGGGAAAGTTTGAAGAATCTTAGTATCTTGTAGTACTATTTTTAGCAGCTTATCTATTTCCACGGCTTTGTTTAATGGGGAGAAATAATCGCGCGGAAACAAAAGAACGTAAGGGAGGCTGATTGTAGTTGGCGCCGGAAAAGTTGAAGATCATGTCTCCGCATCAAGACAGCCTTGGTACAGTCAATTCTTTCATTAGACATGCTTATTACATCCCGTTGTTCATTACTAGCACTGTAAAATAAAAAACGTAACCTCTATGTCAAGTTCAGATGAATGCTTCAGAGGGAACAAACGTTTTCTTCGAATCAACCGTTACGTTGCCGTTGTTATTCTTTTTCTCTCTAATAGTTTACATTTCTAAGAAATGTGTGACTGACTACCGTAGTTTAAATAATGAAGCAACGTACGCCGTAATTTTAAAGACATAAGATAAAAGGTCACTTTAAACGTTTTGAATTTTATACTTCTTAAGGCAATGAAAATCCAAAAATATACACTTCTGATTACTTTGACTTTAGTATTATCATATACTCTTAACATAAAACACATACCTACTGCACACGAACTTTCAGCACGATGTCAAACCTTTGTTAATAAATTTGCTTTTTATTTACAATAAAACCTCTCTTAGATCTATGAAATCTGGGATTAATGTTCTCGCTGTCCGCCTCTGTAGCGAGGTGGTAGCGTGTCTTGGAAATCCTCATTACACTAAATAAAAGAATCAATGACCATTGCCTAAATAATGAATATAAATTTAAAAATTAAAAGTAAGAAAACATGTAGGAGGCAAAAAAATTTAAAAGAACGTAAAATGTAATAAAAAGGTGCCTTGCACCTACAAGGAAAAAAACAATATTAAAAAATCAGAAAAAAGAGTTCAAATGGTGTACACGCAATAAGTAACGCCGTGCAAAAAAGAGAAAGATGATATTCAGAGTTTGAATCTCGGTCAGGTTGTTATCTGGATAAAGCTTTTTCCGGGATTTTCCTTTGATGAAGGTCACGTAACTATAAATTCTATGGACCTTGGACCCATTTTAAAATCATTTCGCCCATTTCATCATCGTCCGATATGACAACGCTGGAGGACGTAAATTAAAAAAAAAATTATATCGCTAAATTTGATTTTGACATACAAACTTAAAGAACTTGGTCGAGAATTTCTTAATTTTAAGTAGTTTGAGATATAGAAACAAAAATGAACACACGTGTCATTGAATTTTTAGCTTTGAAAATAATTTCAAAAGAACTATTTAATATCTTTAGCAATAACACAACAATTTTAAAGTGATTTTAAGGTGATTTCTGAGGCCTCTTGAAAATTTCCCATTAATTAGTTATAAAGTGTGCACAAAATAGCATTTTGTGAGGAAAATGAAATAGAAAGTACTCTTCGATACCTTACCTAAATTCTACAGGACTAATTAAACAGCTATTCGTAGCTTTAAAATTATTGATAAAACCAATTGTGTAACATGAAAGCACATCATAACTATGATAACAATGAATAAAACAAAAAACTAAAATTTTACATTTTTTTTTCGCATTATTTCACAGATACATCTCATTAAACATAAGTAACGCTGCACAAAACAAAGTGAAAATCGGGTTATGGATTTTTTTCCAGGAGATATAAATAAGGACATTTTGCTCTAAAACTGTTTTTCTAGGAGGAACATTGCTTTAACATGGATTTTTAAAATAATATCAGGATAGCGTTCAAAAATTGTAAAAACCTATCTGGAACCATGGAGTGCTTCAGTTAAAACTTTATACACCTGATATTTTGTTTTAAAAAGAAAGCTTGTTTCACAAATAAAGAAATAGAATGACATATTGCCCCTAATTCCGACCTTAGAACGTGCTTCTCTGTCTGCGTGGCTAAACCAAGATCAGCTGGTTAATGCAGCGAATTTCGTTGGACAAAGTTTCAGTGCTGGAGTTCATCTGGGTTCTAATATTCACTGAATTGTAGTAAAATCTGTGCTAAAGAATGTATGTACACATAAAAAATAAACAATGGTACCTTTTTATCAATGTGTTGAAGCTTGGGTTTTACAATTAAAGTGAAATTGGGCAAGAGAAGCATATCAAATGGTCTTTTGGCTGATTCTGTACAGGTTATGTTAGTAACCAGCACTGCAATTACGCTACTGATCTATCCAAATATAAAAGTTTCTTTCAGTCACTTCTATTTCTGTGACAAACCGATTTATAATTGGCATGAGAACTAAGAAGGTTAATTTAGGAAATACTATATAGATTGTTTCGAAGCGACACCAAAAGAATATAACTGTGCCGTAGTTTATAACTTAACTAGTGCGAATTTCGGTGTCGCAGCTTCGAAATTTTCTTAGGTATAATTTTATGCAGCATTAAATATTACATTATTTTGTAACTAGGCAGCGCAGGAACCAAGGTTGTGCGAACCTCAAACGTTGTTATTGGGACGCATCGGCCACGTAAACAAAAGTAGCATTCCTTGCTCTTTATCAGAGACCCTAGCATCTCTTTCAGGTAATGGGGCAAAGGGCAGTTTTTGTGCAAAAGTCGTTAATGACTCGGACAGTTCCAAAGTTGCTCATTTTGCTATGATCTTAATTGTACAGTGCTTTCAATGAGTTACTGTGAAATCAACAGCTTCCCTTTCAGTTATAAATGCTTTATTTAGTATTATTAAACATAGTGAAATAAAATGCTTGTCTCGTTGCATAATGCATTTGGCTTTGGTTAACTTTATCTACAATTCTTTCACATTGTTCTCTGTTCTTTTTTACATTTAACGCTTCCATCCTCAATCTCACTAACATTAGCTACCTTCTAGAACGTTTAAGTTGCATATGTCCATAGCTTATCTTCCGTCATCGACTGTTATAAGGGAATATTGTAACACGTTAAACACCCATAAACAAATAACTAAAGAATAGCTTGTTTATTGCGATTTCACAACCCAAAGAAATTCTTAATAGTAGCAAGCTGCCTTGGAGTATGTCGGTATATTAACAAACAGATACAGCACGCGACACGGTGTGTCACCTACCTTCGAACTTCGATAGTGCGAGGCACGCGGCGTTATTCCTGTAACTGCCCGATTCACACTCATTCTGGAGCGTTTTTATGGGGCTCCTTTGGCGCTAAAAATTATCTATATGTATCACATAGAAGCTGAGCAACTGCTTCTATATATTCGTTCGGTGTTGTTTCGGACACTGTATAAGTACACACTAGCAATTTAAGCGTATATATAATTTACGGTTGTAAATAATTTAGAAGACGGTGAAAAACTTGTAACCCTCCTGTTTCTTACACACGTTGTACCGGTGTAAAGGGGTAATACGATAGCACATATCCGTGCCATTTAGTACCTGACACGGTTCCAAGTAGCAGCAGTGTGAACAGAAATTCAAAAATTAATTTATAAAAAAATAATTACAATGCAAATTAAGGCAATACTTTGCATTGTAAAAGTTAGGGCAAATCATATTTTATTTCACGTTTTAGCAAGTGCGCACTTATTTTTGTATTCATACTTAAAATTAAAGAGCGAAGTCCTTTCGAATAAATCTGCATGCAGAAGACAGTGATGATAAAACAAGAGGATTAAAATAATCAATTCTCTTTCTGTAAACATATGGACAAGAATAACAACATGCTATATTTCGCAATTAATCCGTACACATTTGTCTGGAAAGCTAAGAGCTCATGGAAACGAGTAGCTGATAGTAGTCGTCTGTAATTTGCATTAAAAGAAACCATGACGATTATTTCATATTTTTCAAGTATTTGGGAATTTGTTCTGGATTGTTCTAGAAATTGTGATTTGTATAAAATATTATATAAAACTGGATAGGCCACAGAATGATATAACTTACGTAATAGTGTTCCTATTGGTTATTACAATAATGTAATTACGTAATGTTGTGACGTGGACCAATAGGATAGAAGTAATTTAGATATTCTAGAAACCTCGTGCACAGAGATTCGAGAATATGAGGATAGTTTTGTCACAAGATCATCGTCGTGATAAGACAGACGTCTTCTCTTTGGTGTAGTTCTGTTAAGTCTGCAGAAACTTAAGTGCAACGATGCAACAATAATCATCTTATGAAAGGAGAGAATATAAGAAATTTAAAATTGTAATAGAATATATATTATTGGTTTTGTGGAATAAATTCCGAGATATCTAACGGAGAGGAATTGTAGCTATTTTCAAACATAATAGCATAAAATAATGTTCACTCCGATACTACGGCCAGAGACAAGACTCATTGAGAGAGTAATTATCCATTTATTCCAGGCTTATTTTGCACAATTTTTTCTGTCACAAAACATTGTATCCTAACACTACCACTGAGCCAAATTATCTTTTTGGTGGAGTAGTCTGGAAGTTTAATCTCCTTTAAGCAGGTTGGTCATATTAGACGGTGAATGAACTTAATGATTTGAATGATGCATAAATTGTTCCTAGAGTTTTATAAAATAAGGGAATATGCCTGAGAAGTCTTATCCATGCAATTCGCTTTTACCGAGTTTCGAACTTAATGCCCGATTTCACCAACAGATGTTAAACTCAACGTTAACAAATGTAACGTAACAAGTGCCACAGTGCTAACACTAATGTTAAATTTCTTGCATTTCACCAACCTGTTTTCTGAAAATATTAACAAACACGTGTTGACGCCAAGAAACTTGTAAATATCATAGGATATTTATAAATATCATAGGCTAAGGATGAGTCGTATTTTTTTAACGTACTGCGATGCGCTTTTATTTTCATTTTCGTCTGCACAAGCTGAAAAATGGCGGATGAACAAAATCATAAATAAAGCCGTGGGACAAATTTCTCATTGATGGAGAAAGAATTGTTAATTGAATTGATGACGAAGTGTAAGGATATCGTGGAAAATAAGAAGACGGATGCGGTGAATGTAAAAAGGAAAGATGTCACGGGGAAAATATTGGAAATGAATTTAATTCAAATGCATGTGTCACTACAAAAAGAACCAAACAACTTGTTTGTATTACGAGGTACGAAGGACAAGTGACTTAAACGTTTCAAGACGGGAGGTGGACAGTGTAATGGACATAATTCAGTGAATTATAAAATCGCAAAGTTATTAATACTTGAAGCAAAGGCGAGATCGGCATATTCCTTTCGATGCATGTTCTAACTCAGTATTATTTTAATTTAAAACGAAATGCGAAGAAGGACAAGTGACTTAAACGTTTCAAGGCGGGAGATGGACAGTGTATTATCCACATAATTCAGTGAATTATAAAATCGCAAAGTTATTAATACTTGAAGCAAAGGCGAGATCGGCATATTCCTTTCGATGCATGTTCTAACTCAGTATTATTTTAATTTAAAACGAAATGCGAAGAAGGACAAGTGACTTAAACGTTTCAAGGCGGGAGATGGACAGTGTATTATCCACATAATTCAGTGAATTATAAAATCGCAAAGTTATTAATACTTGAAGCAAAGGCGAGATCGGCATATTCCTTTCGATGCATGTTCTAACTCAGTATTATTTTAATTTAAAACGAAATGCGAAGAAGGACAAGTGACTTAAACGTTTCAAGACGGCAGGTGGACAATGCATTATCCACATAATTCAGTGAATTATAAAATCGCAAAGTTATTAATACTTGAAGCAAAGGCGAGATCGGCATATTCCTTTCGATGCATGTTCTAACTCAGTATTATTTTAATTTAAAACGAAATGCGAAGAAGGACAAGTGACTTGAACGTTTCAAGATGGCAGGTGAACAGTGTATTATCCACATAATTCAGTGAATTATAAAATCGCAAAGTTATTAATACTTGAAGCAAAGGCGAGATCGGCATATTCCTTTCGATGCATGTTCTAACTCAGTATTATTTTAATTTAAAACGAAATGCGAAGAAGGACAAGTGACTTGAACGTTTCAAGATGGCAGGTGAACAGTGTATTATCCACATAATTCAGTGAATTATAAAATCAAAAATTTATTAATACTTGAAGTAAAGGCGAGATCGGCATATTCCTTTCAATGCATGTTCTAATCTCTCTTGTACTTCCGCAGTAACCTTCATAGCAACATGTTTCGACAGTTTTCGGATAGTTCCTCAAAATCATTTCCCCTCATAGGCCGTACTCTATTACGAATGCCATTTAGACGGTCTTAAATATAGCAAATCGACATCAACAGCTGAGTTCATGCCCGCCATTTTTACTATTTACAGTTGTTTAGGACTTAACATCAGAAATTTGGCTTGTTAGTTTAACAAGAGATTTAACACAAGTGTTACGCTAACACTTGTTGGTGAAATGCAATTTTTGTTTTAACTATTGCTAAACTCGTCTTAAGTCTTAACATCTGTTGGTGAAATCGGGCATAAGACTACTTGTGACGTCAACACACTATAACCCATACCATATTGTCAAAAATAGCGTGCTTCTCTTGTAATAAGTATCGCCTAGTTTCTTCCTATGTTTCCCAAGCCAGATTAAAATGAACAACATAACTGGATATGTTATCGTCACTGTTTACTATTACGTGAGCACTTATTCAAGAGCCGTTTATGTGCTAAAATTGGCCGCAGTCATCATCACATCTTAAACATAGCCGGAAATAGCTGAGCGATATTATCAGTCTGTTGTAAGTGAAATGCAAAGGAACCACATGTGCGCGGCAACACAAGCTCATATCATCATCAACCATTAAACTCGTTTTTTACACGCTGTGCTTAATGGCACAGTGAAGAACGCTTACTTTTTTTTTTTTTTGAAACAATTTGTCAACTGGCTACAAGAAATGATCCATTGCATTTCTTCAACAAATATGCTTTGTTGATGCTTCGGAAGAATCCAAAATAAAATTGTGGTTGATTTTTCACATTATCTCTCTTTATAGCCACATTTATGTAACATTTTCTTTGTAGGTAATGAATTTAAAACTCTGTATTGAAATAACATCCTTAAGGATTGGGGAAAATATATAGATATGCTGCATCAATATTCACAAGTTTTTGACCCACCAGAGTAATTTTTCTGCTATCTCTTTTCATAACTCTCACGAAAGATTCTGTATAACAATCTATTTATAATAATAACAACAATAAAAAAACGGCGTTTATCATCCACTGAAAAAATGCCTATTCTACGATTATGATTAGGACTGTGCGCGTTTAACCCATTTAATTTAAGTGTCTTTGACTGCAAGATATTAAAATTTACGACGGTATCAATCAGGATTTTTCAATAGGATTGACATCCTAATTAACGTGTAACAGTGGTTTTAATTTGGCCCCGCAAAATCAATATTATTGTGACTTCGTGGGTTGGTAGAATCAAAAGTCTTTTTTGCAGGTATTTAAAACACTTTATTGCAGTAAACAGAAGCTTTGTATAACCCTTGCAGCAGCAAAAAGACGTGACATTGGAAAACATCAGTCTTCAAGGTCGTTTCATTCACCCGCCACACGTAAATAAAAAAAGATTCCATCGGTACATCACACAACTCAACTCCACTACACAGCTACAACTCAAGTACTGCTATTTATACCTTCCAATCATTGTTCTAGAATGCAGTAGACCATTCCGTACAACCGCGACGGCATAAGAAAAGCGAAAATTTCCAGACTTCTCTCTTTCTCTCTCTCTCGGCAAGCATCCAGCTCTGCACGCTACACTCTGTCTCTTTCTTTTCTGCCCACACGCGCCCTGCACTGGCTTGTCGCAACTCCAACACAACAATGCAATCGGTGACATGATTTATTTGATATTGTTACTTAAGAGTTTAAAATATTAATAGTCAAGAAAAATCGGTGAATGTGGAAAGTGAACGAGATTAAGAAACAATTGAAGATAAACTTGTGATTGAATAGGTAGAAACGAAGGGGAAAAATATTAATGTGCATAACGATTACCATAGTAGTCTAACATTAAAAAAAATGTATTTGAATATTAAATTGTTTAAATATGATTTAAAAGAAAGATTATGTAAATTTCCTAGTATAGTAATGAACAGTGGGTTCACTAAGGATGGCGTGAATCAATGAGAATTTACTGAAATGTCATAGGAACTGCAAAATCAATAATTTCAGACTAGCCAGAGGTAGCGTCATTCTGTGTATGGACGTCGTCGAGTAAAGAAGCAAAACATTATCAGTGTAAGAGATCTCGATTTCAAGTTAATATTCTGAACGAAACCGGCGTTTATAAAACTATTTATTAATTTATGTAAGTTACAACACGTTTTTGTTAACTTAATATTGAATTAAAATTGGAATGTTTAAAAGAAGTTGAACAATTATTTATTTTAATTTAGTAAATTAGTTACATTTCCCATCTGAGACCAAACCCTAGGTAAGGGGTATTCATGCTTCGATTGCAGCAGCCGCGGATAACATCTAAAGGAATCGTTCATCCTGAGACTCCGGATCTGAGCAAAAGCGCAGATTGAGATGCTGCGTGACCCGAAACATCGACACCATCCCCGAGGACAGGACGCAGCCACAGCATTTGCTGGAGTATCACAGCATCTCAACCCCGAAATCCTATAGAAAATGGCTTCCCAGCCTGAGGCTTTGAGATAATCCACTCGAAGATCAGGTCCTCAGGTCTCGGGACGTACAGGTAGATGCTTTTTTGAACTGCAATTTAAATGTATTAGGACGTATTACAACACATGAAATTTAAACCAAGAAAATACATTCATAACAAAATTAGTGGTGCTGTGTTGTAACACAAGATGAATTCACTTCAAAAGATGCTCAAAGTGGCCTTCATTTACTGTCAAAATGCCAAAGTCACTCTTTGAAATTAGTTAATGCTTCCAGAAACATTGTTCGCCTGATCAGCTGCATTTATTGTTCTATTCCTCCCTTTAACTTTTCAAGATCTCTTGTTTTTTTTTTTAATTTACATCCTTCAACGGTAAAAAACGGAAAAAACTTTACCCAGGTAACTCACCCTGACCGATATTCGAACTCGGGACCTCTTGAACGTGAGGCAGACACCCTACCATCTACACTACCGAGGCGAGCTAAAAATCTCTTGGTCTGTCCTTGTAAACCCTCCACTTCAAATATCCCCACAAGAGAAAAGTCTAAGGGCTTCAGTTCAGCAGATCTTGGCGGCATTTCAGTTAGTCTTTCTGCAAGTTGTGCCATGAGTAATTACTCTCAGGAAGATTTTCAATGAAGTAAGCATTATTGTCCTTATCAGCTAAGCTTTTGTCTGTGTTTGTGCAATCCAAAGCCACACAATGAAGTAGCCTACTGTATTGTTTAATTCAAAACCTACTCAATTTGAAGTAATGATGCGTTTTCCTTTGCTCAGTACACATGCAGTAACGTCCTAATTAATTTAAATCGCGGATTGAAAAGGTATTTGGTAAGGGCGTGTTTATATCTTACAGCTTTTATAAAAAAATGTCACTTCGTGGAGTTGCAACAGCAGGGTTACAGCGTGTCTGCCTCACGTTCAAGAGGTCCCGAGTTCGAATCTGGGTCAGCGTGAGTTACCTGGATAAGGTTTTTCCGAGGTTTTCCCTTATCCTGAAAGACGAATGTCGGGTAGCTCTAAGCTCCATGGACCCCGGACACATTTGAGCATCATTTCGCCAATTCCATTCATCGTCCGATATGTCTTAACGTTGGAGGACGTAAAATTACAAAATAAAAACAGAAAACTAACAAAGCGGGTTTACAGGTATTATTCGATACGTTTTACTCTCCTAGTATACTGTTAAATAGTAAAAACACTATTAAATAGTGTTTATACTGCTACAACTTTATTAACAGTTTCTTTTTTCGTTGTTTACAATTTATATTATGCATTTATATGCTTTTGTCCAGTAAGCTTTATTTATAGCAGTCTCTAGTGGGGATGCTGAATTTGTAATATGTTCTCTCTCTTTTATAATACAATGCATAGTACATTGAAGTATTCGTTTTATAAAATACAAAAGAATCCATTCTTCACTGGACTTAAGACCAATTGTTGGGGAATACATCTCGTAATTGTATATTCTAATCACCACTGGATTAGAAGACAGATTCCCAAACGAAAAGGGGAGGTATGGAGGTCCCTTGACACCTGGACTAGAGTGTACCTGGTTTTGTTGCATCAGGAAATTCAAACGACAGGTAAACAGCATTCAGTATTAAACATGAGGTTAAGAAAAGGTTATTAAACCCATAGGAAATTATTTTACTTAATTGAAGGAAATTAATCATTTCTTCACACTAGCCGTATATAGGCTAAGGTTTTTGATGGATAGAGTTAACATAATAAGTGTTAAATGATGAAGCCTGGGACTTAAGTACTTACAATAGTAAGTCGCCACCAACGGTGTATCTCGAATGCGAGAGCCCCTAGTGGTTTACCGAGGAAATATACGAGTCAAATGGAGAATTTAATGTAATGACGGCAAGTTGGCCATGGTAGCTCAATGAGTTACAGCAACTGGACGGAAACCAGTAGATCCGTGGTTCAAATCCGGCCGAGGCATTGAATGTTTCAAGTTGACTCTATCTATCCATAGGAGATTATTTTGAATTATCTGGATATATGTAAATAAAGAGAAAAGAAAAGAGCAATTAAGTAATTCTATGCATTGTTTCTGAAATCACATTCACAGAGTAGTTTTTCGTTGTTTTATACTTGAGGAAATTCCTATTCCCAGCAGATACTACTTTCATAAGTAAAATATATGACGCATTTATGTCATATCCCTCGCAAGAGACATCCTCACAGCCTGGGGAGGGACTGATTCATCCCGTATATCTACTAAATGTATCTCAAACTCTAATGGCTTTTGGCGGATAGGGGAGTGGCTACCAGTAAGCGCAAGAAGTCTAGAAGAGTTTTGTTTTCGGAATTATACGTCCACGAAACGGGAATAACAAGAACTGCTCTTTCACGAAATATCTTATACTGTGTATAAATTTAGTGTTGCACCTTGGCCTTTAGAAGAGAGCATGTCTTCCTTCCATCTTCTGGGATTATCGATTGAGATTATTTATCATTATAATGTTTGTGCTCTCTACGAGAAGATGATCAGTTTCAAGGATTCGATATTCTCTGTACCGTTATTAATAGTCTATTTCAAACATTGCATATGACGCGTTTGTAACTAGGTACATCAAGTATTAAACACGAAATTCAAACTGAAAAGGAATCGATAATGCAGATACATTCATTACCCTTATAAAAGTGTATTACATTCATTTCGATCTGTAGTCAGTAGGTTATGACCAGGTATAGAAATCCATAAACAGCTGCCACACCTAAACCATATATCAATATTAAGAATGAAAACAACAGTAACCATGGATCACTGATAGGCAAATACTTCTGCAGAGTGCTTTCCGTAAAGGGCAGTTCACTTAACTACCTTTCCTCCTGTTAAACATTCCTAAATCTGGTCATGAGTCATCTGTGCAAATCCTTTATGTGAATTATAATAATTATAATAATTGGACTTCAATTACGTCCAGAAAGTTAGCACGCTACACCACCGCAACAAATATTGTGTAAGGATTTCGATTGTCTTGGTGGAACGTTTTCTTCTTTACCAAAATCTGTCATTTCTCTCATCTATGTTGGTCAATGGTTCATAACGTTAGGGTAATATGCTCCAGGAACCAGTTTTCCAAGGGGAAAATAATCACATAGACCACTCTTGGCATTCCAGAAAACTAACTCCATAATCTTTCCAGCAGATTTTAACATTTTGCCTCTGTTGGCGGGGGAGAATCTTTGAACTACCATTGTTTACATTGTTTGTTTCGTTTTTAAATGTGTAACAGTGCACCCACGTTTCACATTGTTGCAAATTGATTCAATAAAGGCAGTGGTGTCTCTCCTATAATGAGACAAATTTTGCTCACAGATTTCTACGTAAATTTGCTTTTCATCCAGAATCAGCACTTCCCAAACGCATCCTGCAGATTTTTTTTTAACATTTTCAGAACCTTTACAAAAATGTAAAACACGGGGTTTCCTTAGATTTCCAGAGTTTAACAATTTCTAAACCTTCATTTTGACATCCACCAGAGCCATGTGCACTTTGTTGAACCCTATTGCGGTAAATTTCAGTACCCCGCCTGTGCATATCACTTTCATGCCCGTGTTTGAAAACTCTGTAACCCACTTAGAAATAGATGTAGAATCTTCTAGAGTGTGTGTCATATCGATATGAATTTACTGTAGCAATCATACCGTACTTTACGAAGTACTTAAGGCAACCTGTAATCGGTTTAGAAAAAAATATTTTAACGTTTCAATTCCTTTGAATTCTCTCTTTTAAATGGTATAAGCTCATGCTTAATTTTTTAACTCAAATAAACTTTATTATACAGTAAATACATTGCAGTTATGAAAATACAAACACAATAACAATAATTGGAAACATATACTCAGAAGGCCATCCAGCGATCCGATGGAAATACTGACTTTCAACATCTAGGTCGGTGTGTCTTTTCCTTTTCAGTCTTCTCATTGCG
The DNA here is from genome assembly GCA_030765055.1 of Mantis religiosa. Lineage (NCBI taxonomy): Eukaryota > Metazoa > Arthropoda > Insecta > Mantodea > Mantidae > Mantis > Mantis religiosa. Next base: position 96,474,798 of record CM060955.1, read on the forward strand.
GGATTTGGAGGGTTATTAGCTGCAATTCGTTCTTAGCTGCATTTAGATGATTCAGATGTTTGTTGAAGATGCTCTGTAGTCTACTATAGCTCTTGCAGAAGACTTCATTGACCTCCGGAATTCTTAAGTCATCATGCAGTACGCTGTTTCTCACATACCAAGGTGCACCAGTCATCAGTCCGGGATATCTGTTTTGGATAACCTGTATTTCTCTTATTTGGGAATATGCAGCAGCACCCCATATAGAACACAGATACTGCCATAGAGGTCTAATCACTGACGTGTAGATCATTGTCTTATATTGTATAGCTAATGCAGATTTTCGTGAAATGAGATGTTTTAATTGTCTAATGCGATCTCTGCAGCTCGTGGTAATTTCAGATAGATGTTGGTTCCAAGCAGTGGTGGCTCTTGCCCCAAAATAACAGCGTGCTGTGGGAAAAAAGTCCATGCAACTCACCTAGTTTCGAAAAATGAAGTCCATGCACCCATTTTTCTTCGTGGTATAAACAGAATTTCTACTTTCTTTCGTTTTTGCTCAATTTTTAGATCGGATATTGATCGCAATAGTACCCTTTCTTCTAATGCTCGAAAAGGAAGTTTTCAGAAGTTCATTAATCGTGTTCATTATTTATTGGTTTAAGTTTTCGTTACTCATACATTGAATAAAATGAATTTATAACATGTTTCACACTCACACACAAAATAAAGAAACTGATATCAGCCACTAAATAACGTTACATAAAGTATACCTGGATAATATGCGAGCATGTAAACCACATGCGCTTGTTATGAGGAGATTCTCATGGTCGCGGGAATGGAGTATCGTGCCAACATGATAGCTGCATCACAAACAATCTGCCCTCCGATTTAATAACCATTAGGTATTGGATCTGTTTACATAAGTAGGACGGAATTAGTTTCTAGAAATAAATACAAAGCAATGATAGATTGTTAAATGATTTTCAATGCATATTCAAGTTCTACAGCTGTAACTATGAGTGTTGGTGGCCCTGCTTCACCGTGCAGCGTATAATCACCGCGCAACAACTAGATGCAGCACGCATTTGTGCGAAAATCTAGGGAACTTAGGACATCAGGGAGGCAAGATGGGAAGGTTGTACGCATGCGCAATACTGATTACCGAACTTGCTGGCTCTCAGCACGTTGACGTCACGGATGCGTTCCATTAGTTACGCAGGCGCTTTCCATGCATCAAGAGTTCATTATTGTTTGTGCTCGATTTCTTATACTTACAATAATGCATTGTTATTTACATGGTCTTTTAAAATATCGACAATGCCATTTATAAAACAGAAAAGAGCATGCTGCAGCACTGCAGCACGTAACGACGAGCCGCCCCTAGTTTCAAGTTAATTTCGAATCCATAGTTAGTCCAAGATATCTAATTGACTACTCTACGGGAACTGCAACTCCATCCATTGCTATCGATTGAATCATTGCATCCCTCTTAAGAGTATACACAACCAGTTTTTATTTTAAAGGGTTCATCAGGACTTTCCAGTTCCTGCACCAATGCCGGCTAGTAGGAGATCTGTAAATATATATTTTAACTGCGAAGGTTAAGTTGAATCAAAAGTCTGGTTTGTAGAAATTTAAAACACTCTATTGAAGTAAAAAGACGTGGAATTGTCAATCAGCTGACTTCAAGGTCAACTACGGTACACTTCAAACGTCCACTGCCGCAATAACCATCAGACAACTGGCAACTGCTTCTCTACACAACACACAGCTGCCGCTCTAACACCTTGCGTGGGTTTTATTCCCCAGTCATTGCCGCAGACCTTCCGAGAACAATTGCGGCGGCAAGAGAAAGACAGAAAATTTCGGAACCTGTCTCTGTCTCTTTTTTCTCTTGCAAGCGTCCAACTCTCCTGCCCACGCGCCCGGCTGCGTCTTGCGGCAGCAGCACAACAATGCCCTCGGTGACAATGTGCTTAATGAAAATAACGTTTAATCATTTCAGATTTTTATTTTTGTAGCAAGATTGTACAGTAAGCATTCATGTTTTACTTTAAATATCAGTTTCTGTAAGTTTATTTATTTACTTTTTGTCATGTAAAATTTTATTTTTCAAAGCGCCTATTAAATTGATGAAATTTTCCTTACCTTGTTTACGAAGGGCGATCAGAAACTAAAGTTACAACACCGATATTCCTAAAATTTTGTCCGTTATACATAAATTAATAGTTAAGCGGTAATTTTAATACTTTCATGATGTTGGCAGTTATGCAGAGTTTCAAGCACTCATCATCTACAGTGCTAGTTGAGGTAAAAAGGAATGGCGATTCGTTTGTAAATCTGGTATTGTGAAGAAATCCGCTCAGTTATTCGATTTCTATCTGAGAAACATATAAACGTGACTGAAATTCACATGCAGCTGGTAACTATTTACTGAAGTGTAGAATGGTGTCGAAAGTTTACGGCCGGTAGAAAAAAAAACGTCATCAATAGGGTCATAGTGGCTGACCCAGCACAGTATTAACAGATTTGAGCATAGCTCGCGTGAAGTAGCTGATGTTGGGTAACAAAAGGATCATCTTACGCATATAACGATAGATTTGGGAATGTCAATCGGAAATGTTCGTCACATAAATCAGATATTCTACAGTACCAGAAAAAAAAACCGATGGATTCCATGAAAGCTGTCCAACCGACACAAGAAAATGCGCACGAGGGCAAGTCTGCAACTTTTGCAAGGGCAAATAGAGACAACAGTTTCCTGCATCAAATCGTCATAGGTTACGAAATATGGATCCATCATTACACTCCCAAAAGTAAACAGTCGTCAGTGGAGGAAGTTTAGGTGATACCATCTGCCGGAATGATGGCCACAGTGTTTTGGGGCAGCGTGGGTGACATACTCGTAGAGTTGCTGGAGAAAGGACAATCACGGGCCCATACTGTGAGACGTTGATAGATCTGCACCAAGCAATTAGCAGGAAACGTCCAGGACTTCTTACTAAGGATATCTTCCTTCATGCGACTTCATACACCCATGAAGGCCATCATGCTTGTTGAAGTAGTTTCGCTGGGATATCATCGATCACCCTCCCTAAAACCCCGACTTCGTTCCAAGTGATTTTCGCCACGATTCACTTCAGACGATGAGAAACACTTCGCAGCAGCGCGGCTGAAGACGCAAGGACTGAACTTTTATCAGAGAGAAATGTTCAAGTTCATCCCACAAAGCGACAACTGCTTAAACCGATATGGACAGTATATCGAAAAATTATGTAATGTATGCAGTATCAGTTGGCTGTACTGTTTATATGAAACAAAACCTACATTCTTCACTGCAGGCTTTGTAACTTGAGTTTCTGAACACCTCTCGTATAAATTGTTCATATTAAAATATTATACATACATCGTGTTTACATAATAAAACAAAAGAAGTGAATTTTTAGAAGACGATTTATAGGTCAGAAAGTATTTCAAAAGGTTGTAAAATGCTTTTATCCGCCACCATAACAAAAAACGCATCATTGCGTGATACTTTTATTAGTGCAAAATGGGTCTTTTACTGTTAGACATGAATTACCTCTGCAAAGAATCTAATTATCTAATACATCAGGTCAAACAGAAGAGTAAATTTAACATTTGCGAGACAAAAAAAAGACTTAACGTTGGAGGACGTAAATTACAAAAAAGGGGACAAAAATACATTACTCTTCAGTAATGCCTACGCTAATATGGTATCAAAGAGATTATATTATAATCCTTTGACTATCGATTACCTCGTAAATGGCTTAGTCTGACGTTCAATTTTTCTTTAGTTGCCTGAAAAACTTATATTTTAGGAGATCCTGATAATTTAATCCCCGCAAACCCTTTAGTTACACCAGTCCATATTCAACCTGAAGAAACAAACATATGACATCTACAATGTACAGAGTATTTTTATAACTCATAATTCAAGTGTTAGGTAACAAAAAAATTTACTTATGGGACTAGCTCTTCGGAGCTAACTCCTTGGTCGTTAACTTTTCACAGTAGCTAATAAACATCAACTTATCTCGCAAAATAACTATTAAAAATAACTACTAAAACTATTAAAAATAAAATAAAGTATAACAGTCCTTACTACAAATTGTTCCAGGATGAACAAAAGGTATGTATAGCTGTACTATAAAATTTGCTATATAGATTCAGCAGCTTTATATAAAAAGGAAGTTATAAAACATATAATTTAATCTTGAGGACATAAGTGATTCCAGATTGGCTTAACAATCGCAGGATCTTCGATACATGTGCCATTTCCAGTATACACATCTCTGCTCTGTAGCACACTTCCCTATTATTGCACAATTTTCATAAATGTTTCCATGAAATGGCTGTTTTGGAAATAAAATTGCTTTGGAGATATTATTTCAAGCTTGTGGATCGTTCCGAGAACTTTTCAAATAACCTCCACTTACTATAGGAAGTGGTAACAGAAAGTAAACTCCAGAATATTCGCTTCACATGCACCAGATGCATTTGCATCTCCAATCCTTCAAAGTTAGTATGACTTTTAGTATTTTGTGGCGTAATTTTCATAGACAAGACGGAGTGTAACGGCATTAAGGACGTTCATCAATTTGGAATGGTTTCAAAGTTTTGTGTTTAAGTTCCCACGCAATCTGTCAGCTCAAAATCTAAGCTGAAGCAAGTTAAGTGGTCAATTATACAACACCCACAATTTTCTATTGGACTGGCACGTTCGGAATGTTAAAACAAAACAACAAGCTTACATTTGCATAGAGAAACGTGCTCTTGCAAATCCTACTCTGGTATACAGATATCTCAATAACCTACAGCAAAGGGATGTGTGCGTTCCAGTGCTGCATAACAGATAACCTAGATCCAGAAAAACTTAAGCTACTCTCGTGCGTCGGTTAATTGATGAAACACACATTCTCTCTCTCTTTCTCTCGTTCATGCTGTATTGGTTTGATAGAGAATTTTTACTTTGGTATGATTTCTGTCCAATTTCTTTTTGACAATCCATGTTGAATTGTAAAGATATCACAAAGCTATGCTGAAAAATTCAATAGCCTTTAAATTATTCAAACTCTAGTTATTTTTCATAGAGTTATTCGTTTACTAAGTAATGATTGGTGCATGCTTATGTAACTCCAGTTTGATCTCATGTTTTCTCTTCATGAGGTATCATAACGGTGATATAAACTAGTGAATGATAGAGTCAAACTGAAAAATTCAATGCATGGCCGAGATTTTACCACGGATCTCCTGGTTTCCGTCCAGTGGCTCTTACCCCTTGAGCTACTCTAGCCAACTTGCCGTCATGATACTATATTCTCCAATTGACTCATATATTTTCCCGGCAAACCACTAAGGGCTGTCGTATTCGAGATACACCGTTTGTGGCGACTTACTATTGTAAGTACTTGAGTATCAGGCTTCATCATTTAACTCTATCGATTCAAAACCTTAGCCTATACACGACTAGTGTGAAGAAATGATTTATTTCCATCAGTTAACTTAAATAGTGGATGATAACTCCAAAAGTTGTGTATGCAAGTGTAAAGAGTGGACAAAAATCGTCTGTTATGTGAGTTGTTGGTATAATAATATATAACTTAATAACTTAAAAATGTTTGAATAATCACCTATAAAATCACTCTAAAGCCTTTTACAAATTACAAAAAGTAACATTAAGGCTGATATTTAGTTAATTTATTAAAATTGGAGCATACAGTTATAAATTAATTTATACTTGAATATAAGTGCTATACCAGAGAAAAATCAGATACGAGAATAAATAGAAGTAGAAAATTTGCTTTCGAAGAATATGTTACAAAAGTGCAGCATTAATTTGAGTTTTTGAGATTATGCAAAATTAAATACAAGTGAAAAGGACTTCACAGACAATGACATAACATAAAGATAAGGTTAATAACAACCAAAGTGTGTCCAATTATTAACGCGAAAAAGGGAAACTGAAATGTCTCATTTCTACTAAGGGACTTGCATGTATAACTGATGACAGCTCCCCTTAAAATAGACCACCCTGTACCTACAAGCAACCTCTTTCTGAACAAGCATTAAATAGCTGTCTTGTTTTTTTTTTTTTTTAATGATGTATGTAAATAATATACAAAACTACTATTATTTCTCAGCTAAGTAGTAAGATTTTTTTTATGTTTGAGAAGTTATCTTTAGTTAAAATGTCGATAATATAAAATGCTTTATAGACTCAATGTAAATTAAATAAAATGATTAAAATGTGAAGAACAGGACAAGGATTAGAATTAAGTATATAAGCTGAGACTTTCACGGCCGGCGTCTTGATGATAAATGTTGTGTTCCGGGCTTATGGGCCGTGGACTAGAAGTTCTTGAGTGAACCGACGTTTCGCCAGGAATTGCGCCTAACATCAGCAGGGTTGAACCGTCCGCTGTGTCATTCGACTTCTGACTTCCACAGCGGACGGATCATAAGCCCGGAACATAATATTTATCTATAAGAATTAAGATTACTACGGAGGGGATTCGGCAACGAAACCTGTGGTTTATTGTACCTAAGCCCTAAGTAGGGCATCCCCGGGAGGAAGGATGAGGCGAGAGGAGGCAGAGGGTGGCCGTCCCAAGGAGTCACGGCAATGCAGAGGGCAGGGTCCATACTGTTTACCATTTGGAAACTCCCCGGTAGGCCATCACAACCGGCATCCCACCCTACTGTGGTCCGGAAACGATCCACCAGGTCGGGTTGGAGACAGGAAGTCGTCCTACCAAAGGAGGAAGGAAGATATCTTGCCATGCACCACCGAGACACCCGCCGACACTGAAAGAGACAACTAGATTAGAGAGGATATGAAATGATAATGGAGATGAAATGAAGGAGTAGAAAATTCGGGGGATGTAATTAACTTACCCAGCATTCGCCTGGCGATTGGGAAATACTCCCGAGAAAATATGGGTCAGGTAGGTCGGCGACGGGAATCGAACCCGGGACTCCCAAATGAGAGCCACAGACGAAACCACCTGAGTCATCCCGCTCGGCAGCAAATGACAAAATAGTGACCTGAATGATAAAAAATATTAAAATGAAAATAGAACATTAACAAAAATGACCTAATATGCCTTTTCTAATCTGGGGCCGATTAAAAGGCTTTACATACATGTTAGCAATTTAAGCATGGCATGTCCTCAGAATCCAGACACTGATGATACGTAAGAGAAGACGGTGCATTGGTAATGGTATAAATGCTACACACGATATTTTTTTCTGTGTTTGGATGATACGCGTCCAGCAGTACTCAATGAGGGGCCCACGGACAACAGCTGGGAACTGCGTGTAAGAAGTATGAAAAACTCCTCCCACAGCACGCTTGTCGGAAATGCCATTTTGTGCGACAGGATAAACAGCTGTGCGAGATAGTGTTACCGTTGTTATTCTTACTGGTCAGTACTAGAAACATTTGAGGTAAGATATACCACATCCTAATTACGGATTTTGTCAAAAGAAACAACCTTTAGGCAGTTTTTAGCTCTTTACAGTGACCTTAAGAAAAGTACCTAGAGCCTTATGCATAATAAATAGCGAAGTAATATTTGTAGTCCAAACATACACGCGATCGTTAATAAATTTGAAGCTCCATGTTAGCTAGTAAACATTCTAGATTCGTTTTAAGATAAAATAAACTAGATGGAACGGGTGCCAGTTTAGAGCGATCGCCTCGAATATCCTAAACAAGCTAGTTCAACAAATGAACGTGAATACAGCCAGAAAAAAAAGTGCCATCTCGTGATGTGCCTTACAATCTCCTGAAAATTAGAGGGTGGTATGCAATAATAAAACAATAATAGGTTTGCTACCTGTTTGACCGGTAAGGATATTACTGCACATCAAGCTGTAGCTATTTCTCGGCGACTCTTGCCTCTCACATGGAATAGAGAGAACCGGCGCATGCGTAACCATGTACAGTGCTTTTTTAATTTACGTCCTTTAACTTTTTAAGTCATATCCGACGATGAATGGGAGAAATGATGCTCAAATGGGCCCAGAGTCCATGGAGCTTAGAGTTACCCGACATTCGTCTTTAAGGATAAGGGAAAACCCCGGAAAAACCTTATCCAGGTAACTCACCCTGGCCGAGATTCGAATTCAGCACCTCTTGAACGTGAGGCAGACATGCTACAATCTACGCTACCGAGGCGGGCGTACAGTGTTGTATTTTAGACTAATGGCCGGCCGTCGGGCGGTTAGTGTTACAGCCGAAGGCACGCTGCTGCCACGTTGAATATTTAGATACTAGCGCTTAGGTTTTCATGCAAATTATAATTACAATAATCACATAGCTTTGTCACAAAAGGTGTTGGAAATGATGTCCTTGTGCTACCAAGCATCACTCTCACACCTTCGAAGAAAATTTCTGTTGACAGGCATTAATTCATCTTTTAAAATTGCAGCAATTTCTCTTATGATAGTCTTTCATTACTGTGGTTCTGAGATGGCCTCAGCAGCCGGGTGGGAGACCGGGAACCGACCTACCGGAGGAGGAAGTGGTTCACTCAGAGCATGTCATCCTGCCATGCACCGCCCAGACTCCCGCCGACACTTCTACCCTGAGAGAGACCACCAGATGAGATATTATGTGAAATTATAATGGAAATGAAATGAAGGGAAAGGAAATTCGGGGGATGTAATTAATATACCTAGCATTCGCCTGGGGATCCCGGAAAACCCGCGAAAAAACACGGTTCAGGTAGGTCGGTCACGGGATCGATTAGGATTAACAGGTAATAAATAAAAGGATATGCTTTCCTGATAGAATAGCTAATATTTCTTTATTCCTCAAATAATACCCTAACATTTATTAATTAGTTTGTTTAGGAAGCGATAGACAAACCTGCGAAAATGTAACATATCAGATTTTTCCATTCTCCTAGCAGTTTAATTCTCATGACAACAGCGAAGAACCATCTTTCTGTCTTTGGAAAGGTAGAGTCAGACTGAAAAGTTCAATGCCATAGCCGGTATTTGAACCACAGATATCCCATTGAGCTACCATGGCAGCATGTCAGCATGACATTAAATTCTCCAATTGAATCGCATTTGTTCCAGCAATCTATTAGGACGGTAGGTCAATGGTTAAGAGCAACGGACGGAGACCGGGAGATCCATGATTCAAGTCCGTGCCATGGTGTTGAATTTTCAGTGTAATTATCCAAACCTTGGCCTACACACAGCTTGTGTGGAAGAACAATAAATTTTCATCTTTCTGTCATTTACAGGGGTGGTTGTATCATCCACAAGCAACACAATTTGGTAATGTTAGGTTGAGCAGTGGAGATAGGTTTGCCAAGCGTGATGGCGCAGCGACGAGGAATATCATTCAATAAGATCAATTTGATTCAATATCAAGCTACATGAGTAATTGGGCCATTTGATACGAGTTATACTGTGTCCATGTAGTGGCCTGTTAAACCCTTCAAACTCAGCATTTGTTTTGTCACTTCACTCCGTTGTGCTTCATGCTAACATTACATTGGTACGTCCTCTTACTCTCATTGTTCTTCTTACTGACATCACTCTCAGTTCGTTTTCGCTTTTCATCTTCGATCAATTTCTTCTACTCGTTTTCAAACCGCTTAGTTTCAGTTTTCCCTTGATTTTTATGATTTATCATCGTGTTCTCGTTCTTATTACGAGGGTCGGCTGATAAATCCCGAACCTCACAATAAAAAAAATATTTTTTTCTTTATTTCTCAACATACTCATCTCCAGAAAGGCTAATACATCTATCATACCGGAGTTCTAATTTAATTAAACCATCCCTGTAATGCTATTTATCATGGTCAACAAAGTAACTGTTGACCGCATCAATGACCTCCTCGTTGCTGTGAAACCTTCGTCCTCCAAGACATTTTTTGACGTTCGGGAACACGTGGTAGTCACTGAGTGCTAGATCTGCCGAATACGATGCATGTACAAGCAATTCGAACTCTAATTCGCACATTTGTCCCATTGCAAATACTGAATGATGGACCGGAGCTAGTTGTGAAGAAACATGATGTTTTCCTTTGCCAAATGAGGCATTTTTCTTTTCACCTCACCACTCAAACGTTGCAGTAAGCTTGCGTAGTAGTCACCAGTGATACTTTCACCCTTTTCTAATTAATGAATAAAAATAATTCCCTGTGCATCTCAGAAAACTCTCGCCATAACCTTGTTAGCTGACAAAATTGACTTTGTCTCTTTTGACTGTGATTTACTTTCTAGAGTGCAGTGATGTATCCAATTTTCATCCATGGTAATAAGCCATCTCATAAATTCACTGAGAATTTTACAGTAGAGCTCCAAATTATGAACAGAAACAGAAACAGATCAAATGTCAACAAACATAGACCTTGTGAAAGTCCAAAACATTACTTAAAATATTACCTGCATGTTCTTTTCATATGTTTAAAGCCTCTGCTATCTCAAACAACTTTAATCTGCGGTCCTCCAGTACTAAACGATGGATTTTTTTCAATGATCTCTGGAGTAGTAACTTACACAGGGCGTCCAAAGCGAGGTGCATCACTAGTACTCGTACGTCACATTTTAAACCCTGCAACCCACACTTTAATCATTGTATATGAAGTGGCAGAGTCTTTCAGGCCCGGTTGCATAAAAGATAATCTAAGTTCAAGCATATGAAAATGATCTTCAGTCAAGCTGAACTTAGAATTTTGGTTGTATAAACATTGATCTAAGCTCAAACCTAACTGGCGAATTTTCTCCAGTTAACTTGATTGAACTTAGATCAGCAGAACTGCAGAATTTACAAAATAGTTTCTGAGAATAAATAAGTAGTGCAGCTTTAAATAAATAGTAAATAAAGCATTTTTATGGTTACTTGTATAAATAATTAGCCTCTTTATTTCACAAATGTATGTTAAATATGCATTTTTTGTGTTCATAACCCATACATTTTTATTATTTTCAGAATTCAGATTACTCTGATATCTCTGAAGATTAGAATTTTCAATTTGAAAGGTCTTCTCGTGTTTTCCAACATAGAAGAAATCCCATCTCAGAACTAAATGACAGAAAATTTAAAATGAGATTTCGACTATCAAAGCATGTAGTTGAAGAACTGGATCATAGGATACATGCACAGTTAAGAACACAAACTCTGAGGAATTATGCACTCAATCCAATATTTATGATCCTGCTCACATTTATGGTTCTATGCAACCGAAAGCTTCCAAATGGTGATTTGGGATATATTTAATATAAATAAATGGACTGCATTTAGAACAATATACAAACTTACAAGGGAGATTGCAGCTTTAAGACCTCATTTCATCAGAATGTCTATGGAAAAGCGTGAAATAAGAAAGGTTATGCGAGATTTAAAATTAGTGGAACGGATCTTCTCTTTTGCTTGAACTTATATTTATATATACAAATGTAATAATTTGTAACTTAAAACTTCGCTTATCTCCCATTTTTTGTTTATATTTTCCAACTCACAGTATTGTAAACAGACGAAAATGAAATATGTACATTGGGCATATAATTGAGATAAAGTAAAAGAAATGATTAACTTTTGATAAATACTGTTTCAATATGGAGTACATTCTTATACTGTTTATGTAAAGTAACATTATTTTTAGGACAAATAACCATAAAGCGAAAGATTTATTTAGTTCTTGTTATGTCTAGATTGGCTACTCTGTGCAGTTGAAATAAACAGAGTCGAATAGTTCCGATAATTCTCGAATCCTTTCGATACAATACGAAAGTTGCAACATGTTTGGCGATGTTACTGCATTTGTTTTTGTGATTTCAGATCAGTACTGAACGGAGTTCATCCGATCTAAGATCAGCATTTTACAAACCACGCGGGTTCGTAAACTTAGTTCAATTTTGATCTTTGATTATAAATGAACTGCAGTTGGTGATTTTTATGCAACCGGGTCTCGATGTACTACCCATTTCCTGCTTGATTTCTTTCCATTTTCGTGAAACCTCTACACTAGCCTTGTTTAAAATTCTGTCATTCAAAAACTAAACAGGCTACTGACCTATAACTACAGATACTACAATACATGGCAAAGTGAGAAAGCGTATCGGGAAAAATTCGCAACACAGAGATGTTTACCTCAGCTTATCGCATATACACGGCGATTATATGTATACTCTGTTCAGATATACTCATATCTTCTGGACAGCAATGTGTCATACATCGGCAGGCGCGAGAAAACATATTATAGACACACACAGCTTCCAATCGCTCTATTTGTGTTTCGTAACTTACTTTACATCAACTTACTAATATTTCACTCTTCTAATCGACCAGATAAGACGCGATAAGAGACGATCACAGCACTGGTCACCTGAAGATCGATACGCCTCAACCCTCTGTCGAATAATACAAACTAATCTAGAGTTAAACTATATGATGCTATCCGTCAAATTGGCCCACTGGCATTATATCTATGTGGGGCCAGGGACTTATCAGCCGAATTTCCTACTTTCTTCACAACGTTTAGTAGGCAGGAAGTATTACATCCCACCCAAATATTCGAAAATAATTTTGAGACTCCCTGAATAAACAAAAAGTTTCGTTATGTTTGTGTACGTGATGATACCGAAATTAAGGATTGCAATGAGTACAGAAGTAATGAATTTCAAAGTAATGTTGTATCTTTGTTACAACACGTGCAGATGCATTGGGTTGAATAGTTTTAACAAAAGAAACGGAAGAAAGAAGGTTCTTAGCAGGAATTCTCAGTGGGTAACACTTGACTGCATTTGAAAAGACATTGTTCGGACCCTTAATAATGACATGACCGAGACTAATAATCACAATGGACAAAATAGTCACAAAATGAGTTTTGGTGTGAATAAAGAAGGCTTCGAGAGGTGAAAGTCACACGCAGCTGCAGTGAGGACAGACTGTGGCTGGCAACCCATTAAGACGGTCATCTGGTTCTGTCTTGGGCGAAGGCAGACGACCAGAAGCGATGAGAAAAGGTATCTGTCGGTTCCTATGTGAATAACGAATTAAGTGTAATCGCATAATAAGCATTTTACATACGGTCACTCTGAACAGTGTTATATTGGTAACCCTTGGTCGGCAACTTCGAGTTTGATGTAATGATAAAAAGAAGAGTCATTAAACCAGTCTGAAACTTGCATTCCAGTGTCATTAGAACCATCCTTACTCCCATACATATCCACGCATACCCCGAGAGTACATTTTTGCTCAACCCATAAGCTGCATCAGTGAAGAGCATGAAACGATGAAATGTCAAATTTTTTATTGAAGTTCGCATATCACAAGGATACGAAGATTTTCAAGAAAATCCTACACTTCACAGTATCATTCAAATACAACATTTTTCGAAAATTTTAATATTATAAAAAATGGCTCTAACGATTTTGAGCAAAGTTACCATATGTTTAAGATATTTTCATGACAAATGAACCTATATCTTGAATTTTCTGGGAATTTTCTCTTCATTCTGGAATACTTTTGCATTATTGGTAAACCGTAGGAGATAAACAAGATCTTACTGCACCAAAAATGTATTCCCCTTAATACATTCTGTTTCCAAGATTGTATATAATTTTTCAAGAAATGTGTATTACTAGTTGGAAATTCTTATAGCTAAATGTAAAATGCCTGTATTTTAATGGCATGATTCCCCTGAGTCTGTAAACAAAGCTCTTGATCAGAATTGGAATTTTCACTGACTAAGAACAGAATACGCACTTACCAACACATCCTGGTTCTCGGAATATTTCCCCCCCAAAAAGGAACTGCCTCACATTCGTAACCTTTGATGACGCATCTTGTAGAAAACCCGTCTCGGTAGCGTAGATGGTAGCATGTCTGCCTCACGGTGAAGAGGTCCCGAGTTCGAATCTCGGTCAAGGTGAGTTACCTGGATAAGGTTTTTTCCGAGGTTTCCCCTTATCCTGAAAGACGAATGTCAGGGGACTCTAAACTCCATGGACCCCGGACTCATTTGAGTATGATTTCACCCATTTCATTCATCGTCCGATATGACTTAATGTTGGAGGACGTAAAATTACAACAAAAATCTTGTAGGAACCTATTCGCGTTATTTTTTGTGTCAAAAATGCTTATATTTGGAATAAAAACGAAAGTTTGGTGTGGAGAAGTGATATGTTGCATTTTCTGCAAGGAGTTTGTAAACTATTTTTCGTTTATACGTTATTTCCAAAATATTCGTTGTTTTAGTTAAATTTTATCAGAATAAATTGGTGCCTAAGATATTTAGCACGTTAGAAGTTAAATCATTAGTAATCAGCTCTCTTCTAAGACAATAACTAGGGGTGGTGAATTTTCGCAAATGGTATAGCGCGATAAAGTGCGAAATTGACTCAAAATGCGATATAAATGCGAAATCGAAGATTTTCCCAAATAATTATTTTTCCAGATGCTTTTTCTTCTGGAAACTTTAACTGAAGAATCTGTAGAACCTCTGCATGTTTAGAAAGTTATAAAGTAAGTGACAACTCTTATGGAATGTGCAAAGCAACCCTTCCCGCTAAATTAGCTTATTGTTCCAGCATTGCCCACATTATGTATGTTTGGTGCACGAAGCGAGTTCAGTTGTTTCACAAAAGTAACCCCTCTTACCACACCTAATGACTGTCATAAATCTATCTTCACAACCCAGTTAACGAAAAATCTCAAGCCTTGTCTCTGAAAATCAACAGCAGTCCTAATTTTAAGAAAGTGATAAACACATTTTAATTCCAGTTGGAGTTCTTAGTTGCCAAAGTTCCGATCTTTATTGTTCTGTTCGGTTTCACGCGCAACTTTCATTCATTCTATGCGTAGGTCACATCAGTAAGTGCGAAGATGGTGAGAGCGAAAATATTAAACAGAGGCGGAAAATGTGACAAATGTCTTGCTCCAAGACGTTGGTAAGCTTATTAATCCTGTCACTGCTGGCAGAGTAACTTCAATAAATTATACGATTTTAAGTGAAAGAAAAGTAAGATCTCATTTTTTCGTGATGTTAAAATGCATAGTTTTGCTGGGGGATATAAATATTTTCATTCACAACTGATACAAACAAAGCAGAATAATAACGATGTAGACTGCCTGCAAATGCTATTGGCTGTTAAGTTTGCCAGAGTTTGCCCGAACAGCTCTGTAATGTATTTGGGATCCTACCAATAACGTAGATGCTGAAAGATACTTCAGTAAATCTAATTTGATTATGAGTGACAAGAGGACTCAAATGACGGAGCAGAATGTTCAGATATGTTCAGTGCTTTCATTCAACAGGATTACTAAATCATAAACTAGGCTAATTTAGTGCATTTTCTTTTTATTGTGTTACTTTTACATCAATATTGATTTATCTTTTTTGTGTTATGTAGTATGCTTTAGTCTGTATCAGATTGTTCTAAATTTATGTTTATTACTTTAACCTAAATTAATTTGAAATAAATTGTCACTTTTTGCACTTTTACTCACGGTCATTAATAACCCTCCATAAATGTGTTTTGAATTTCATATAAATAATATTATTATTCATAATTTAACAAAATTAACTCAAACTTTCTTCAAAATGCTATAAAATGCTAAAAAGAAAATCTATAAATGCTACAAAATGCTACATGTAAAAATCAAAATGCTAAATTTCTAATTTCAAAATGCCAAATATCACTACCCCTAGCAATAAGTAATATAGGTAAGAAAACAAGTGTGTTTTTTACATCCACAAAATGAATTCCAAATTACCTAATTACGAGGTTTCTCTGAAAAGTTTCCGGCCTAGTAAAGATACAAGACATTTTTTTTAGATTTTTTTTTTCAACATAGTCTCCTTGTAACTCTACACACTTCTCCCAGCGATGCTCCCATCTCTGTAACCCATCCAAATAGTACTCGGCGTTTTTCTCTGCAAAATAATTGTTCAAGAATTTGATTGCCTCTTCATTTGACAAAAATCTCTGTACTCCGAGCTAAATTTTCAGATGAGGAAACAAATAGAGGTCACTTAGGGCTAGATTTGGTAAGTAAGGTGGATGGTCAAGCAGTTCAAACCGCAATTTGCGGATTTTCGCCATTGCAACCGCTGAGGTGTGAGACGGTGCGTTGTCTTGGTAAAACAGGATTTTCTTTTTCTGCAAATGTGGCCGTTTTTCCGCAAGTTCTGCCTTCAACTTGCCAAGTAATCATGCGTAGTATGTTTCTGTAATTGTGTTTTCTTAATGAAGATAATCGATTAAAATAGCTCCATGAGAATAAAACAGTGTTTTTTTTTTTTTTTTTTTTTGAGAGGGTTCCCCCGTTGCAGTCCACAGTTTGGACTGTATTTTTGTTTCGGGCATATAATGGTGCATCCATGTTTCATCTACAGTAATTAATCGGCGCCAAAACTCGGGTTTATTGCCCCTAAACTGCGCCAACAGAACGTTGGAAATGTTCATTCGAACACGTTTTTGGTCTAACTTGTGCAAACGCGTCACCCTACGCGCGGACAGCTTTCTCATGTCTAAATGTTGATTTAATATGTGACAAACACGTTCTTTTGGCATGCTCATAGCCTCTGCTATCTCTCTCACTTTAATTCGGCGGTCGTCTAGCACCATTTGGTGAACTTAGGCGATGTTTTCATCGGTAGTTGCAGTTTTTGGACGTCCCGAACGTTCATGGTCTCCCAAGCTCTTACGGCCCAAAATTTCACCAAGGTAAATGATGGTGCAGAGCACTCATACACAGAATCCAACACATCTTTGATTTTCGTAGGTATATTGGCTTTAAAAACAAATATTTAATAACAGAGCGATACTCAATGTTGTCCATTTTCATAAAAACACTTATATTAACTCACTCAAAAGACTGTTACATAACAACTGAGCGTCCAAAATTGCTGAAACTTTGGTGAGTAACTGTCAACAGATAAACAACGAAAATCATTAGCTTTTGTTTATGAGTGCTGCCATCTTCATGTTGAGATCGGAAACTTTTCAGACCACCCAGAGCTGATAATCCAAGTAGATTACAATAAATTATTTACGAAACATGGCCCAATGTGTTTAAAAAAACTAAAATGAGACAGTTTTCCCTGTGATTAAGGGAAATACGCCAGTAGCGCAGGCGGTTCGTCTGTGGTACGCATTCGGGAGGTCCAGGTTTGATTCCTGTGGCCTACCTGACCCATGGATTTTCTCGGGTCAGCAGGCGAATGCTGGGTAGTTTCATTACATCCCTAGAATTTTCTATCCCTCCATTTCAGCTCCATTGACATTTCAAATCTTCTCTTATCTGGTGGTTTCTTTCAGGGTAGAAGTGTCGGCGGGTGACTCGGCGCTGCATGGCAGGATGATATGCTCCTGGTAAACACTTTCTCCTCTGGTAAGACGGTCTCTGCCTCCGGGCCGGCCTAGTGGATCTAGTGAGACGGCCACCCTCTGTCTTCTCTCTTTTTCCCGGGGAAGCCCCATTGGTGCATAGGCAGAATGATCAAGCCTGGTCGATTTACCCGTATTCCCTCCGTAGATTCCATTCTATCCTATATATGTTTGTATGTTCTACGCGCATTTCAACTACTCTCCAGTTCTTTCAAAAATATGTCCAATAAAAATTAAATTGAGTTTGTATTCTCAGATGCTCTTTAACTGCTGTGCTGCGCGTGAAATTGTGGTTACTTTTGTTCAGAGCCGAAAATATCAACACGAGATTATCAGTTTCATTTCTCTTCCCAAGAAAGCCATGCTAATGATTTTAAACCTATCACCCTCGGCCGGGTTTGAATCAGAGCTTAATATGTTACCCTAAGCCAGGACGATACACCTTACGGAATGAGAGAGGATGTGGCGAAATATTATATCTATTATTAGAAGAAATTGAGTCAATCGCACAATTGACAGTTTCCGGGTGAGATAGACACAGCCAAAATTAAAGCAGTGCTACTAATTAGCAAACTGGTATCCTCATGTACCAGATATAACCGAAAATGTGTCCTGCGAAATAGCTGTGCTAGTTCCAGTGAGTGATAACTCAGTGCTGCAAATCTCCCCCGTTGTCTTACTTTAAAAACAAAATCATTTCAACATAACAAGCTCATTCAATCTCGGTTTAGTATGCGGAACGAACAAACAATTCACATCTTTCCAAGTTTTATATATATGTTTTTTTTTTTGTTTTTTTTTTTTTTTTCAATTGCACCGTTTGTGCAGAATTATTTTATATACAGGCTAATACAAGATTTGTTTCCGTTATAATACCTTGCATTGTTACCCATGTAAGATACAAAACTAACGTTTAAATTAATTTATAAATTCATAAAAATTGTTATGTAAATGAGGAAGTTAACTTGGATAATTTCTGACTTCGACATTTATTCTATGCCAGCTTAAAAATCATATAATCAATAATTTCAGATATAAAAAAACTCTTTTCTACTTAAACTAGGTAGAACAATTTATTTCCCGCTAATAACTTACCGAATAATAATAGTAGGATTGTGGATTTAGGAGTAAATAATCGAGAAACTTCTACGTTTTTGTTGCTGCATTAAACCTTTTACGAACCTTAATGACACACAAAGGTCAATGCAATATTTACCTTCTCTCTAGGTATAGGTACGTTTTGCTGTATTTATGAATGACAGTTGCAGGTGCAGCTAAGGTACTCTGAAGCACACCTTTACTGGAATCCTGTGAATGTGTTTGTCCTATGTGGCTATTATATATTTTGACAACTCAACACTTAAGTATTTAAAACTACAGTGTAGTCAAATAAGTTTCTTCCAGCAGAAGCAGGAGTGACGGGAGGGTTACATCTGACCCCTGGAGGCTTCCCTGGCAATGTCCCATTCATTTTTTTATGTCTCCCTTCCTGTCTCCCAATGCTGGTGTTAGGAGTCGCTTGGGTTCCCTCAGACCGAGGGTGTTGAAGCATATTGACCTGATAGATGAGATCAGGGTTGAGTGGTCGGCCCAACGCCTGGGATAAATGAATGATGGAACAATTGGTGAAATGATGGTGGGGGATCCGGAGATGTGTGTAGTGTTTAACGCCCGCTTTTACTACATACGGCACCGCAGGCGGTGACACTGATGGTAGATGAGATGAAGATGGAGCATCGGTGGAATGAGATGGCGGAGGAAACCGAAGGTCTCGGAGAAAACCCGCCCCAGCGCCGTGTTGTCCACCACAAATCTCACTTTGCGGTCACCTGGGATCGAACCCGGTTCGCCTTGGTGAGAGCCAAGCGGTCTAACCACTGAGGAGGACCCAGAGAAAACCCACCCTAGAGCCATGTTTTCCACATCAAATCCCACTTTGGGGTCGCCTGGGATTGAACCCGGGTCGCCTAGGTGAGAGCCAAGCGTCTAACCACTCAGCCATGGCGCGGCCTCCAGTCATTTTTACCAGATAAAAAATAAATTTTATTTTCTATTGGGAACTAACCCATTTATAGAAAAAAAAAATATAAATTAAACTGCGTTATGACCCACTAGCTCTGCATGATTTCAGCTTTACTGGTTTGGTTTCCAAATGGATTGATCTTTGGGAAAAGCTTAGTTCTTTAGACAGACGGCTTGCTTATATATATTTCACATATTCCAAATTGTACATTTTCCTACAGTTAAAATCATCCACAGAAAAAAAATCTTATGATGCAGAATTCCACCAGATGGAGAATTTTGTGTCAAGCTGGGTTGTTGCCATATCACTTAACCATGGTCATTATTAACCATGGTGCCAATTAAACCACCATGGCAACAGCCAGACTGAAAAGTTCAATGCCATAGTCGGGATCTGAACCAGGGATCTCCCGGTCTCCATCCGTTGGTTCTTACCAATTCAACCACCATGGCAACAGTTTCTTTGACCTCAAGGACTCTACAGAATGCTGCCAATGGCACATAGGTTAAATAGTCAATAGGGTTTTTCTCTCTTCATTTAAAAATACATTATTCTATGAATATTTGTTTTTGTATATATTAGCTTAGTAATAATGCAAGCGTTTGAAGGAATATAAGAGGAAGTAATGTTCTAACACTTCTGGGACGCATCGACGAATCATGGCTTGATGCTATCAAATCCGAATTATACAAGTAGGATTACATCAAAGAGTATTTTGCTGGTAGGGTTACGCATAAAGAGTAAATACTTGTCGACGTACTTGACAGAGTTATTTGGAACTAGAACAGTCGGAATGTTTACTTGAATATATTTACAACGACTTTGATGCACTTTTAGAAGTTCGCATACGCTCGACAACATACGCACTGGCGGCTTTAGAGAGATCAATGAACCTTTCTTTTTTATGACATGAGCATAATACACGCGGGGTTTTGGTGAATGGGAGTCTCCTCGGCAGGGAGTCGGTGGCTTGCCTGGTGCAGACAGGCGGTCTATCGGTCAAGAGTGGGGGTAGCCTGACATGCGGGTTGGCGGCGGGGAGGTGGACGGAAGAGAATGATATTGTGTCGCACGCGTGTTTCTGTCAGTCAGTCAGATACGGTCCAGCAGTATCCTCAACAGCTACACACTGGCTCGAAATACACTACGGCTGTGCAGAGGTAAGCTTTCATCTCGCGCTGGTAAAACTTGCCCACTTAGTACATATGCATGTTTATATACAAAACTTTTAGATATTTGCACAAAAACGGCAAGAATAAAAGACAACTGACTTTGCATTGTTTAGTCCATTCACTGCCTCAAACAGTGCTACATTTACATGCAAATGCTTTTTTGACATTTTTATGAAACTTTTACACTGAATAACCTCATAGTCCAATTTTGCATTTTTTTAAATAGTGATACAGTAAAATCTCTCTAAAACTGAACGCAATATTTCCATCATTTATTTACCGTTTATATATGTTTCCATCCGACAGATTGTGTTTGAATATAAAGACATTACAGAAGCTATAGTCAGTGAAGAAATAATATAGAAAGAAGTGTAAATAATAATAAGCTGAGATGCGTTATGTACTATATTTTCAACTTACGTACAATAATTCTAGCTTATCACTTAGTTTGTTTTCAATTTTCCCTTTCCAGTCTGCATGTCAACATTCATTTGCTTCACCACACACAACATTTAAAACAATGCTATGGCGATGTTTGAAACCCTGGAGAGATCCATTGAAAGTTGTGAAATTGTATTTGTCTAATGTTCTTGCTGTTTCTAAAGCTTGAGTTTGAAGCAATGGTTCAGAAATGGAAATTCCTTTAGCACGCGCATTAACAAACCACTCGAACACAGCACGACTTAGCTCGTCATACTTAAGATTTTGTAAAGCGTTTCACATGGCCTGCTGTTTCCTTTAGCCACTCGTCTTTAACATTTTTTTTTTTTTTTTTTTTTTTTCAAAATCTCATAAATCTGAGTTTTCCCAACTTTAAACATTACAGTTAATTCTTTAGTTGGATGTCTGTCCTTTTTGTTTTCTTCAGTAGCCTTACTTTCTTCTTCCAGTGATATTGTCTTATATTTAGAACTCTTTTTATAGAATTTTTGTACATATAAACTATATTTTTAAGTTCACGGTTTTCTTCCTCTCGTACTTGATCACTTGTAAGTACGAAACTCAGAATGAACACACTACAAAACAGTTGTGTCCTTGCCATGTGTGTTGGAAGAGTTGAGAGAGCTAATGGTTTATTTCCCCTTTTGCCCGAAGGATTACAGTTTATGACGTTATGGTTCATGGGACCTCGGTGCAAGTGCAGTCACCCTCAAAATTATTATACTAGTATGTACTTTGCAGCCCATTACACATAAACTAATCCATTTTAATCAGGTTATTTACCCAACAGTTCCTGAAAAATATTTCCATCTGCGCGATAGGCAGCTTTCCAGTTTAGAATTTAATTTTACATTTTTTTTAATTTTTTTTATTTATTTATTTATTTTTTACATATTTTCTTTCAAGTCATAGAAACTACATCAACTGTTGTTTGCAACCTAAGTCAAGCTAATACAGTTAAAAGTACAGTGTTAAGCTTACAATTAAAACACTCAGCAATATGATAAAATGGATTAAGAAGGTGCCAATTTTTCAAATTTTGTTTGAAGTATTTGAGGCTACAGTATTGAGCTTCTATAGCCAGTCTATTTTTTTTTTCTTCCATTTGCGTCCATCTGAGCGGATAGTCCTTGCAAAGGATTGCCTAACTATCTGAAGGAACACTGTTCTGAGCAACTTGTGGCGAGCAAATTGATCTTGCTAAAGGTTGTCTGCGCTCCATGAAAGCAGCCAGTCTAGATGTTGGGATGGAAGTTGACTTCGGAACCAGTATAATGGAGCTCAAATCGGATGATATAAGGCTCCATAGAATCACTGAGCCCCGCTGTGATTAGCTTCCAACGTTCCCTTCGCAGGAATTCAAACCATTCCCTCTGTAATGCCACATTTCCAGGATTTTTCTGCATTATCCAGTGTAACGTTCCCATTACCAACCAGATCGCACACCTGTAGAGCGCCGTGTCTTTAAAACTGAATTCCAGTCTCTGTAGCCTTCGAAGACATGGTGGAAACTCCGGCGGACACCATTTTCCAATAAAGTCTCTGAGCACCCTCCAGATATTATGCACCTGTTTGCAAGAGGCAATCCTATGTTCCAAGGTGTCTATTTGTGAACAAATTTGGCATCTGTTACATGTTGTACGGCCATGTCGCCATAATTTCTCCGCTGTTGGTATGGTCTCGTTTAATACTTCATATGCTGTCTCTTGCCAATCAGTAGGAACAAATTTATTGAAGAGATTGTTCCATATCAGTTTCCATTCTCTATTCTCTTTCTCTTCAATCCTGGGTGTACACTGCGATGTATTGAGCAGCTGATACTGTTTTCTCGTTGATTCAAAAACTGTGAGGTCAGCACTGGTGTCCAGCAGATTTCTCAGATGGTTAACAATGGGTTTGAATCCCGGATATATCCTCTGAGCGTGCTGTATCTGATCCTGCCAGAAACTCCCATCTATCGATGAACCACTACCACCCAGTGATCTGACAGCAGTTTTGCCTAATAAGGCCATGCATTTCTTGGCGATGTCCACCAGTCCACATCCACCTTTGGATTGCGGCAATCGTAACTGTTCTCTGCCCACCCTGTAGGCTTTCCCAGTCCACAAGAAATAGCCAAGCAGTTGCTCAAGTCTCTGTGCTTCACGTTTCGGAATTGGCAGTATCTGCGCTAAGTACCAAATTTGACTGAGACCATAGATATGTATGTACCAAATTCGCTGCATCAAATTCAGGTTCCGAGCCCTCTCCAACAATAAAGAGTATCGCAAGTGGTTGATTTTCTCTCTCCAGTTGTAAACTATAGTGGCTTCCATATCTCCCATAAAAGAGATACCAAGTATCCTGGTGGTGGTAGTACATTTCATTCCCAGTGTTTGTACTGGTTCCAACCACTGTCCAATCAATAATATCTCAGATTTGTGTACGTTTAACGTTGCGCCGGACATCCTTGTATAGATCTCCAATCCATTCCGTAGGGCTGCCATATCGTGATTGTTTGTCGCTACAATTGTGACATCATCCGCATAAGCAATGACTTTAAAGCGTTCATTGTACACAGTAACCCCATGTAGCTCGTTGGAAATAGCTCCGTTCAGAAATTTATTTTCTGTTTCTCCAGGTTTCCGGCATATAAGGGGTCCGTTTAGGCAGAGAGTTTACTGTACCAATACATAGCCAAAATAAAACTCGTCTAACTCTTTTACTTCTCCTATTACTTAACCATGGTGAGCAGAAGAATTATTCATTCTAGCTAAAGTTTGCTAACAACGTTTTAATAGAACTGTTAAGAAATTTGGAGAAAATAACTAACCTTACACGACCGAGAACCAAATAAAGAACGAGAAATGGATCTGTAGAGGACTTTGGTATTAGCTGAAGCTCAACGTAAGCTATACTCTAGCACGTCAAAATATACATACAATTATACAAAATATCCAATTAGAAAATCAAAACAGCCTTCACACTTTTGGAATGTAAATTATTGTTTTATTTCTTTTGCATTTGTATTCAACATCCGGTCATTAAGCATAAAGCATCACACGTGATGAATCCTAGTGACTTCTCAAATAGTAGATGGGAAAGAAAATTTGGAAAAGTAATTCCCCGATATTTGTTACTTACTAAGGAATATCTGGAGAGAGAAAAAATGTGTCAGGTGGGATGTTTGTGGGACCGTTTACCCGCGTTTGATCTCAAGATTGCTTTTTCTAAAATCTATTATTGAACAACTCAATTTTTATAAATTATTTGTGTAAGATGTTATATGAAGCTATTTCATTTAGTGATGGTTTTTACTTCTGCTTGTTATATTTGGATATAACTTTTGCGGATTATTTTATAAGCAAGTATTTCATTTTCAGGTTATTTACCTCTGAAACAAATATAAATACAGGAACAATAATAATTTTATATTATTATCATTATTAAAGTTGCGCTTTTTTAGATTTTTTTCAGATTGTTTACGTTTTAGCTTAAGGTGGTTCTAACATTTCTTGGTGTAATGCTGGTTGTATTAAATTACTTTAGAATACTTTAACTTTAATGAGCATCTAAATCATTGGTACTGTTGATATTAAAATTATTAATGATACTTATTTGTGGTGTCTTACTATGACATATTTGTGGCATTTTATTTCAGGAACTCCGCACTCGTTTATAAATGATGACTTTCATAGAATAGAACAGATGGCACTCGACATAATTTTTACATGATATTGTATGACAGCATCTTTAATAACATTAATATATTTTTATGTGTGTGCATATTATCTGTCTCCCTTACAACCTGATTTATTATGGGGCATATGAATTGTTCTTCTAAATTCATTTGTAAAACCTCTCCCTTTACTGGACACTACACGATTTCCATAATATCTGGACGTAGCCCAATAAAGTTTAATGTAATTCTGCAATGAATTAAAATGTAATCATTTACGTAGTATTAGCTTTATGCAATACATAAACTATATGTTAAATTTCCTATGAAAAACCTCCGAAGACTTTTTCATTCTGTATAGATGTCTAGTACAAGCAACTTTTGTAACCGTTAGACTCTAGGAGACAGACAAAATATTACTATACAAATCATGTCGAGCTTATTACAGTGCACAGTTTAGGTCATGTAATTTGTCTGTAAAATTAGCTGTTTTCAAACTTATCGGTGTTACGTTTATAAGTTTGCTAAACTGAACTGTCATACAGCGTCCATGATGTATTTTATACGATTCCTTTCTTTTTGGAAGAGATCATTAATTTCGTAACTTTTCTTTAGTAACAAAATCCACCTTAGAGACTGGCCCCGTAGCTCAATCGGTAGAGCACCTGCTTGTCGTGCGAGGGGTCTCTGGTTCGATGGGATAATTCACCAGCTTCCACAGAGTCTGGAAGTATGAATGAGAGTGCGAATGTGTGCGTGGTCCAATAATTTAAATGAAATCCAAAGTACCACCAACCCAACGTCTACGAGATAACACCATAGCGATATGTTCCAAAGGAGAACGGCCGCCAATATGACCATTGCGGTCAGAGGCGGGGTATAAATGGAACAAAAACAGCTACCTTAGAATATGTATTACAGTTTTACACTGTATCACACATGCAATCTTGCTTTACTTATATGTACGACTTACACGTGAATGTCGAAGAGCAGACGAACTTTGAACGTGCAGCGTAACCAGATAGTGACGAGAAAGATGCAAAGTTAAGTAAATAAATGTTGATAATGAAATTTATGGTATGTATAACTAAAAAAACCGGAGAAAATTCGCTCAGTGGCCGCTTCGTTCACCAAAAGTACCACATGCGATGCCCTGGAATCAAATCCGGGTCGCTATGTGGGAGGCGAGCGGACTAACCACTTGATCATGGTCTTGCAATCAACATTCGTTATTGCTTAGTTTGAAATTACTTCCAGAAAAATATATTATGAGTAACGATTCTCACATAATTTTATACGAAAGCTATTTTGTGTAATTATTTATTATATGAGTTCCAGCTCTGTGTAAACATAAGTGTATGAAAAAAATAAATTACAAGTTAAATGCCAATATGTCAATATACTGCCATATGTGAGGACGACTAAAGGGTTCAAGAGGTCCCGAGTTCGAATCTCGGTCAGGGTGAGTTACCTGGATAAGGTTTTTCCGGGGTTTTCCCTTATCCTGAAAGACGAATGTCCGGTAACTCTAAGCCCCATGGAACCCGGGCTCATTTGCGCTTCATTTCACCCATTCATTCATCGTCCGATATGACTTACAAAAAAAAAAGGGAAAAAACGACTAAAAGGAAGCCATATACATTATGTTTTTGTATTTGCAGGAAATTATAGTTTATGTTCTGGTAATGCATAATTTTAAGAGTCTCTAATTGTTTGTGATAATGCGTCTACGCAAAGCCGATTACCATACAATAATAGAAAGAAAATGGTGGCCACAATTAATTGCATCTACACCGTAAGGTTTCAGATTAAGCCCCGGCTTTGTCTCAGAGCTTTCACTTTACTAAAACCCTGGATCCCCACTGCAGAGAGACTAGGTGGAAGTCAATAGCTTGCATACGTGCACGTGGAAAACGATCCAATGTTCCAAAGCCAATATAGTTCGATATCGTGGCTACTAATGCAATATAGTCAAGGCATGTAATCAAGAGCCAATCCAATTATCAGACTCAACCAGGTCTTCACGTTCAATAAACTTCACCAGGAAGCACGCAAAGTTAAAACTATTCTGATACACTACGACCTGGTCGTACTCTCTTTCCTCATTACAACTTTGGATAGATGTTTACTAAAAGCGATCATATTTTCCACAAGTTCCACAAACTTTTAAATTCCCATTTCAAGTTACACCGCTTCCATATTTGTTAAGAAAGTAGTTAAGAGATAGTGTTGTATGACGTGTGATCTGTCTCAGCAGTCTTGGTGCAGCTTCAGAGGACCTGGTACTATTTTGAGGTCTTCTCTCAAAATAATATTTTCTGGCTCTTGCTTCTTTGTCGTCTCCGATGATTAGTGTCACTCTTGTTAGATGGATCAAGGATGTTGGATCCCTTGGCTTACTCAGGATTTTAAAGAATATTTGGGAGCAGCAAGAACTATACATGAGCCCCAGGGTCTATGGACAGGTGCATTTGGCACAGATGATTTATTTTCGGCCAAACACAGAGAAAAAATCTGAAACCATCGATGTTCTCGACTTACGGGACTGGATATTCTCCGCAGTTTTCTTTCACTTTCAAAATTAATGAGAGTTTTTGCAAATCATCATTTCTCGAAAATTGATCCCAATCTCGTGATATTTTCACTCTTTCACTCCCCGTAATTTACTGGCGGCACTATTCACTTCACTCTATGCTGTTTACACCGGGGCAAGCGATGTATCAGTAACAATTTTGACCCGAGTCAGGACATTTATAGAGTGACACTTGCACATTGATCTCTCCTTTTAAACTGAATGTTTCATCCTTCTGGCAAATTCCATGGAAATGAAGGTTTTCTCCGACTTTGGTGGACACAAAAGGACTGCACCCACTAATTTCCTGTAACTATTGCACGACTGAAAAGCACGATTACATGCGTCTGCTTGCCTTACAATTTTAGGGCTTCATTCCCTCCAAACCCTGCTAAACCAATAACTTTGTTACAAATATTACGTTCACTATTAATCGGTTACATGACTACCAATTAGTAAACTACACTCACATATCAACTAACATACATTACAGGTCAAAAATAGTTTGGGGCGGATAGAAGCTTCCAACTCAGTTACCAGCTCTACTTTACGGGGTCTGCCGGCATTGAAACTATTTCTAGCGTATTTCGTTCAATGCTACAGTTTTGAGCATTTGTAATACTTTCAAAAGAAATGCAGATATCTGAGATACGGAATTTGCGATATATCAAAATGTATTGCACTACCTTTTTCCCGAAAGCAACACTGCTATAATCTACAGTGGTAACGACGAGCCCACCTTTCTCATCGACTGGTATTTGTGGAATGTGGAAATATATCTCCTTGTCCTGTGGTGGAAATGAGGGAATTTAGTATGTTACATGAACTTTGTAAGTTGTCTTCGGACACAAAACAACAAATTTGCAACACCTTGTTGGGATTCACGGCAATGACATTGTTAAAGCTGCGGTTAAGCAGCTGACAACATCAGTTACGGTAGCAATGCAATTCTTAACGTCATTGCATGATCTCCACTCACATTACACCTTGAGGGTCGACTGCTGCGGGCAGCCTTCGTTGACAACTGCATATCTCTTAGCCATTTTACCCAAAGAAGCAACGCTTATCAGCTTATAACTTTGACACCTATGTAATGTTACTCCAAGGCTGGAATACTTATTTAGTATCCATCAACGAGATACCGATCTTAGTGATTGTGAAATGTGGGACACGCTAAATCAGTTAATGTTTGCGTGGCCCAATAACCAGTTTTATTAATAAATTATTGACATCCCTCCATAGATTTCAGCCGTTCTTCCATATTCCAGCGCTTTTTATGGTGTGGTCTTGGATTTGGACACAGTATCTCAACCTCGTTATTGGCAGTAAGACACTAAGTAACCCTATTACAAGAAGGGGAAGAAGAAGAAAAATAAGAATAAGAAAGAATCATGGAAGATGAAAACGACGACTCAACTAAACCCCACAAAGAAAAAGCTTCACTATGTGTGTGTTAGCTTTCCCTTTGGGAGAAACCTTTATTGCTTGACAGCTGTAAAAGTAAGTAGAAAGCATTATGCTATTTATATGAAAAAGGAACTCCATATAGTGCATGGAGAAAGCAGTGCTAGTTTGGAGCACGCATCAACTACAGATAAAGTAATAATGTAAGACATGACTTTATAAGTGCGCAACTCCAGTCAACTGAGTTTTGAAAAGATCAATAAAAACTTCATATGCCAATATTATGTTTTTTATAATTTATAAAATATCATTCAGTAAATTTATTATGCATACATTCATTTACCATTGGTCTTTTGTTATAATAATTTTAATGAAGTTGTTGCACTCTTTGAAGATTCAAGGAGTTGATAAAATATTTAACATTTGTATTTAATTAGTTTTACTTGTTTTGTAATAAGAAAATAGGATATCAACTCATTCAGTTAACCTGTTCTCACCTCTCTTCCTAATTCCTCTCCTTTATGAACCCACTCATTGCCTTATTTATCTTAGAGTGTTTAAAATAAGTTCGTGTCTTGGAGAGAACTCAAGCAGCAAATTTGGAAATGTTCCTCATTTTTTTGACTTCAGCGGAGTTTCTTTATTGTAGTTTTACCAAACTTTGTTTTTTCTTTTCACCACAAATGTTTGTGTCATTAAACCACAGAGTTCTTGCTAATATTAACAATCTTTTATTCGTATTCAAAAATCTTGTACATAGTCACTTTCCATTTCTCTTTAATTTTGACCACTGGCATAGTTCCTTTACCTTGCTGAAGGCATCTTATAGGCCTTGATCCTGAACTACACATTATAAAATTCTTGGCTGAGTCCTTTATTTTATGTATCTAAGTCTGGGTGCACGATGCCATCTAAATCCCACAAGTTCGTGGGCTTTTGTAGGGATCAAACTCACCAACTCAAAAGCAAGTGGAAAACTCGGAAACTTGTGATGTTTTGAATGTCAATTACAGATAACACGATTGCAACAACATGCGAATACATACAATTCTACAATGCTAAAAAGTGACTTATGCTCTTATGAATGTCATAAGTGTAATAGTTATGTTAATTATTGAGCGTAATAGTTATGTTATTATTTAGATTTCACGATCAGTTTAGTATGCCATGCTAAAGAAACAGTAAGTTAATTTAACAATTTTTAAAAATTCCGATATGCGAGCAATAAATAGGAACCATAAAATATTGGCTACTGAATTAACATAAATTTATTACAAATTTTAACATAATTTAAGCTCCAGCAGTATGTACTGTGGAAATAGCTTTAGAAGTTGCTCAGCGATTCTGAACTAACCAGCAAAATAGTATGTGGTGGCATTAAGCGTGAAATAAAGTTTTAGCCACAAGTAACATAAAATATTTTTCTATTTTTTCATTTCCAACAGATGCTTCAAACTACAAAAATCTCAACAAAAATGTTTCCCGTTTAATTGGCTGTTCCTCCGAAGATATACAAAACTTTTTATAGAACAAGTAAAAGAGATTGCTACTGGAATAGGAGTATGAAACCTAAGTCTGTGTTTAAAGCAATAGTTTAAGCCTAGATAATGTATCATCATTTTATGCAAATAGTATAACTGTCAATTATGGTAACCACCATTTAATAATGAGACTTTTGTAAACTATAACAATGCCAGCATATCAAATGCAAACTGTTCAAATCGCATATTACATAATATCTTCAAACATACATGTGAATCCCTGGAGATTAACATTGAATTGTGTAACTTTATAGTGCGTACTGCTGAAAGAACGTATACGTTTCAATCCATGTTTAATTTTATAGAACTAGAATGGTTTGAATTATTCATATATGTAACTGCTATATGGGTACTTCTTGAAATTCTTGACAAACAGGTACAATATTTGCTCCGGTACTTCAACGGTGTCAATGGATGTACTGAGGCGACCCCATACATATGGTAGACTGCAAAGGATTGAGATCAAATGATCGAGGAGACTGAGGTACAGGCTTTCCTCGACATATCTTTCTTTGATCATATCTTCACGTTAAATGTCTTCTTATAGGTGAAGCAAAATTTATCAGTGTTCCACCACTCTTGTACCACATACACCAATATAGCTCTAGGAGAACATCCTCAAGCAATTCTGGAAAATTGTTCTGCAGAAACCGAAGGTAGCTCTGTCAGTTGACTTTTCTTGGAAGAATTTGTGGCCCTATGAGACAATCAATTAGTTTCACTAGCCACACATTCAATGAGAAACTTTGCTGATGTGGTAACTCTTAGACAGCATGTGGGTTTACTTTCCACCATGGATTTACATTATGATAACATCACAATCATTGTATGTTATAATCATAATATATCGTAATAATCAATATGTGAACATTACTTCAGTAGTAAATAAAATGTTATGTGTAAAACGAGAATTGACTGACTGACAAAAGATTACTCTAGTCCGACCACGAATTCGTTGGTTGTAAGACTACAGTGCGCTGCGAAGTAAAATTCTCCTTACACCACTCTGGCTTAGTTCAGATACTCGGGTGGCATTTATTCTCGCTGGAGTTTCTGTTCCTTCCATCATATCCTCAACCGCAGGCGTAATGAAGGCTTTCCTGTTCCTTCTGCCACGTACGAAACTACTCTGTTCTCTTAAACACTGTTGGATCCTTGTGCACAAGACTTTCCGAGGGTCTTCGATCAAAGTATTTATCGCAGTACGAACGTGTAGCTTCCTGTGCATTGCCAAACCGTATCTGTATGGTTCCATTTTGATTACGTAGAGTTAACAGGTGATTTGACTGCTTCGACCATGTGCTGTATGCATTTTCTGTCTTGTATGATGTGATTACAACTCCACCTGATGGCAATGTTTCGTTTTGTAAACAAGAGCATGTGGCAGGTTGCTTCTGACTGCAAAACAAATGAAACACAACTAAGGATGTCAGTGCTGACTCAGAACCACACATTTCCATAATAATAAATCTCATACAGACTTGTTTACGTTCCCACATTTGCTGGAACTTTTCTGCTTCTGTTACCATATACTTTCAACTATTTCGGTTTGCATTGTTAATTATGATACAAAACGTTTCAATGTTTTGCAAAGTGATCCCCTAACAATACTTAGCCTTACCTTAAACATGGAATCCAGCTCAAAAAAGTATAATATAATAGTAGTATAGAATTGAGAGAATCAGCACAGTGTAGATAAGATGTTGAACTCTCCTCTGTGTTAATATATGAGTGATGTAGAATGCTCATTGATTTAGAACTCTCCTATATGAAAATCGAGTTGTAAAAGAAGGGGAGTGTTGGCGTAGTGCCGTTCTCCCCTGTGCAGTGAGATGTTTTTGAGGGTTGGGATGATGATGATGATGATGATTGTGTGTGTGTGTGTGATGTGTAATGTGTGATGGGTGGGATGGGTAACGGGGGGGGGGGGGTTCCGGGGATGTTTGAATTAAATGTGAATTCTTTTCGATGTGTGTGTGTGCTTGAACTCTCATGTATGAATATCGAAGTCTAGGGTTCGATATTGTGATGGGGCGGGGTGGGTAACGGGGGTTCCGGGGATGTTTGAATTAAATGTATTGATAGTAATTCTTCGATGACTGTGCTTGAACTCTCATGTATGAATATCGAGTCTAGGGTTTGATATCTATTACGTTCAGTGCTTCGATGTCTGTGCTTGAACTCTCATGTATGAATATCGAGTGTAGGGTTTGATATCTATTACGTTTAGTGTATGATATATGATGTAGTATCGCTAATCTTTAGATAAAAGAATATCGAGAGAATGATTAGGTATGTTTACTGGGAGAGATATATGAAAATAAATGTAATAAGACATTCTGGTAAGGGGTGTTCCCTATGCAGAATCTCTCCTTGAGCTATTGTATCCAAGAGCGATGTAAAGGTTAAGAAAAGGTTAAATTCCATTCCCACATCGAGGTACGAGAAAATATAAATCTATTCCACATTGAAGTATAAGGGTGATGACGTGTTGTCATTCCTCAAGATTTGTGCATATGTGAGTAAATCCGAATTAACAGGTCTCACCCTGTCCCGCCAGCTCGGGAACGAACGTGTCCTCACTTCACACAAACCCTCCGTCCGTTAAGTACAATCGACGATAGGATGGGGAGGGGGGAGACAGGTATGATCACGTTTCATCACCCATCTGCTCACTCGGGAACGAATGCATTCTCACTTCACATCGCAACGTCAAGATGAGTGGAACAACAACACCTATCATTGAAAGTGATACCAGATTCTGGGAGAATCTACGCAATTTCGAAGATTTGCAAAAGCATTGGGTTGAGCACCACGATGAAACGTGTGATGGAAAGATGCATCAAGTGATTTGCAAGAATCCTTCCCATCATGTTCGATCACATCTTATGCTCAATGCGGAAAGAATTGTAAAGTGTACCTCGGGTAAGTAGAATTATAATTGTGTGTTAACGTGAAAGTGTTGTTATGTGTTAGATAACTAATGATAAATATGTTTATTTCAGTAAAGCCCAAAGTGAAGATGTGGCATGCCAGTCCGAACAGGATCAAGGTGAAGATGTGTGCGGTCCGTACAATGATCGTCCGTTTAAGGATATCGGTACATCGAAACCCGAGGAGGAAGTCATAGAAAAGTGAGTATAAAATAATAAGAGTTTTACGTTAACAAGTGTATTAAATATTCACGATGTTGAGACAGTTCGTGTATGTCCGCAGATCCAGTAAGAAAGGAGACAAGAAAAAGAAGAAGACGAACTGCAAACCGAGAATCGTCAAAGCCAAGAAGACGTTCGATCAAGACAGTTTCATCATAATGATGTTCGAACCCTTCACACCCTTCGCAGAAGAAGTAGAGGAGGAAGTTGCGAGTGATGGTAAATAGTGTGTGCATGAACGATAACGACATCTCCATCAGCATTGACTTTCGTGTGAACATAGGATTATACAATGAACTCCCATCACTTTACATTAAAGACACACATGACGATACGTTTGTGTATATTACAAAAGAGGATTGGGAGGTAATAATGTCAAATTTGTGTGTTTTGGATACGTATCTGAAAGATGGTAAGCATCCATGTGCACCGTACAGTGAAAATATAATATATGCATTTAATATAATGTTAAGCATGAATAAGATGCAAGAAATAACGTTTGTGAATACATGTTTAAATGTGGGCAGTATAAATCTGAATAGTACTGCATTCAATGGACTTAAAAGACTAATTCCATATATTGAAAGAAATTAATATCAGTTGTATGATATTCATAAATCATTATGTTCATATGATGCAAAAAGCAGGAGTGCAAGGAAGAGGATATTGGAGATGTATGTTAAAGTCAATAAAAAGATAATTTGAATTTGTAATGTTTTATTTATTACACCTATATGATAGATTGTACAACATGAGTTAGTGGTTTATAAGTGAATAATTTATCATGAATAATTAAACAGAATAATGAAGTTTGTGCAGGAAAATTTGACGATGCTTGAACTTCCAATCTGACATTCACTGCCCCCGTCACAGTATCCTCAGGTTGATGAGAGCAATCGATGACGAATAGCGGTGCATATTTCAGAAAGTCGTTCCTTTTCAAAAGAGGGTAATTCTCCTTTCCATAGTAGGATGATTGAAATTTGGAATATTGATCACACAGAGATGCAAATTTCGAATTGGCGAAATCCAAATTCATATCGTGATAGGGGTAAGATTCACTGTTGAGATAAAGTTTCAGATTGGTGATATTACAATTATCAAATAGAGAAGCATCCTTAGCGAGATGATTCAATCTATCCACTTGTGCACCGACTATGACGAAACGTGGTTTTTCAAGTTTAGTCGTGGTTGCAATGTTCCATGTGAACGCTTTAGTTTGAGGTACAGCAGGTTGAGTGTGAAGGTCCAAGGTTCGAAATGCGACGTGTAGAGGTTTATCCGATTTGACGAGTTTAAGTTTATCAACTCGTTCAGAATCTGAAAGTCGAAGTACAGGCATCCTCCATTCGAGTCTAGTTAGTTGTATGGTTGTAGGATCGTTTCCAATGATACAATTATTAGAATCCTTAGATCTAATGAGAATAAGTTCAAACTTGCTATTAAGTATGACCTCCTTGTGATCGTCGGCGAAACCCAGCAACATCGAAAGAGGAACGATAGCATTGAAGATACCATTCGATGTATTCACGATGTCTACCACACCTCCAGGATAGATCCATCCAGCATTTAGTAAACGATTCGATTCCAGTTCATTCAGTGCAGCATAGTTACGCATCGTTGATGAAATGCCCGGATTCCTAGTTCTATCAATAGTCGTTCCATTCATATCCAGACGAATCTCATCGAATAGGAATGCCATAGCATTGTTACTCAATTTCGATGTGGCAACGGTGCCGTCGGGTTTAGTGAGAGTCCCCTCAATGTAGAGATAACTTCTACTAGGAAGCGTGTACAAATCTTCAGCTTGACATGGAATTCTAATTTCATCGTTCACATCGAGAGCTGACGTATTGTACGGTAGGAATACGTGTTCTTCCTCCTTACTGATCTTATCATCAAAGGTCGGAATCCCGGTCACGTCCAACACATCCATCATAGAACCTTGAAGCCTAAGTTAGCGAGAAATCTTCGATTAGACGATGTGATTAGCTTGCGGGTCGATGATCGAGTAGAGATCAATCTCGAGAGATGTTTTTTAATATAGCATCGTCTCTTAAAACTTATACCCATTACGACGTATGTGCAATCGTACAGTGATGGTTTCGTTCCTGAAATCTAACTTATCGCCGTTCTGGTCTACCACTCTAATGTCGAGATGATCAATGAGATTCGTATCGATGATTGGTAAATATATAGGACTTGATGGTTCCTGCGAAATATGATAACCTGGAGGTACCGATGGGAAAAATTCATACAGAGAATGACCACTTTTACCATTGATGAAAGATCCCGTTGCAAGACTACACTCGATACGTATGATGCTGACTTTGAATATGTTAACCAAATCATTAGACTCGGTCAGCACGTTTGCCGGTACCCTCTGTTTAGAGGTGAAACCGAGAAGTGAAGCAATAGATCTCTCACGACTAAAGTCGATAATATAGGGAGATTGAATTTCTGATTTCATGGTGTTATTATTAGCACGTAGAATAAAGTCGTCACCGATGTCGAGAGCATCCTTGATCAATCTGGCGATATCATCCAATTCATAAGTACCCGGTGGAATTACTATACGTTCGACTTTTCCATCGCGAACGTAATGGAATAGATTATTACTCTCGTCCACATTCGGAATTGAGTAAAAAGTCTCAAAATTCAATAGAGCTATCTCGTAATGTCCGTTAGGATCCAGATGTAATGGTGGATTTAGAAATGTAGAGAAGCTGGTATCACTACCACTCACGGTGATCGTGTAACTCATCGAGGAGAAACTGAAGGCACAAGTGACCGCAAATCACAGAATCGAATTCTTGAAATCTCGTCGTATTATATAGGAGCTTGACACCCGAAAGGTACGTTTCTATCTCTTCCGGAGGTCTCAGATCACCGAAACTGTCAAAGTAGTAGGCAACGTCACCATCCTTACGTACAGCAACCCAATGTGTACCAGGGTTATTTGATGTATCCAGATTCACTACTATTCTCTCATAGTATCGAGGATGTGGAGGTAGTTTATCGATCATGTAGACACCTCTAAAATGTGGAATGCGTAGACGTCGTGCATACGAATCGATCTCGTTAGCACTCAGGGCTTTTTCCGGGATAAATATAGGCCTCGCCCCGAGTTTTTTGATCGAAGATATAATCCTCTACCCTTACGACGTCTCTTACGGCGAAGACCTTTGCCCTGAGCCAAAGATTCCATGCGCTCGTTGTGACGTGTTAATTCCGCAAGTTGTTTTGCATCCGAACGTTTCTTATTGACAGCCGTAGCAATCTGAGCAGCACCTCCAGCTAGACCACCTGCTGCACCTAGAGCTGCTAAAAGTGGTAGCAAAGGTAAGAAACCACCTCTCTTGTTGCGACGTTTACGCATGCCAGCGCCCGCTGCCAATTTACCCTTCATAAGTGTAGTCACAAGTCGAGCTGCAAGTCGTTCGCCCAAAGAAGCGTCGGCAGACTTTACACGTCTCCAAGCTTTCTCTACCAACACCTTATCGGCTAGACGACGAGATTCTGTATCAGTACTCTCTGCGTAAGCCCGATCGTGATCGAGACACGCTGAATCTAACCCGTTCACCGGTAAGTCACCTCTCTGCAAGCGTTTATGTAGTTTCGTTCCGGGACCGCAGAAACGATAACCCGGTAAATGTGCCTCAAATGGTAATGAATTAATCAAGGAATTAAGAATTCCCGAACCTTTGCGTGCACGTGTAGAGCGCATGTCTCACTATGAAATAAAAAAGGCAAAACGTGCGCTTTATAAGTATACGATTCCTATGACGATTGGCTAAATCCAGTAAAGACATAGATTGCCCTTATCACGAACGAAATAAAAGACAAAACTTATGCTTTATAAGTATTAGTCGCGATATGGAGATAGTAAAGCAAAAGTGTACGCTACCCATACAGGTGTTAGATTTCGAGGATGACATTCGCAAAGGACGATACGGTACGTTGTTTCCGAGTAACGTTAGAGCGCTCATACTTGGCAGTTCAAATGCTGGAAAAACGAACGTTTTACTCAACCTGCTTATTCACGAGAATGGTCTGAGATTCGAAAACCTCTACATATACTCGAAATCGTTTCAACAACCTAAATATCCATATTTACTCAGGCTACTGAAAACTATACCCGATATAGGTGTATTTACGTTCGATGATGGTGATAAAGTAATTCAAACGTCGGATGCTAGAGAAAATTCGATATTCGTATTTGATGATGTGATAAATGAAAAACAGGGTAAGATAGCTTCATATTACAGTATGGGTAGACATCGTAATGTCGATGCTATATATTTAGCACAATCATATGCTAAAGTACCTAAACATTTAATTAGAGATAATGCAAATATGATTATATTCTTTAGACAGGATAATCTCAATTTAAAACATATATACGAAGATTATGTAAATACCGATATGTCCTATGATGAATTTAAGAATATGTGTAAACATATATGGGAGAGTGATGAACGATCCTTTGTTGTTATAGTACCAGAATATCCACTGAACGAGGGACGCTACCGTCACGGTTTTGATCGCTTTATCAGAATGAATAAATAGAATAATCCAAAGCAATGAGTATTGACAGGTTCGGATCCCGAAGAATCATACCCTCTAGGGGTGTGTTCAATCGATATATCATAACTAGAGATGGATCGGGAAACTATCGATTCAAGGGAAAGCGGTTGTGCAATATTCACGACCCTGAAGAAGGTGACGATGCATCGACTAAACGTTATGTGGATACGCATACGGCTGACGTCGAGAATCGAATGCAGATCTTCAGCGAGCAGACCTCGTATCAGCGTATGGGCGAGTTTGAAGCTATGCTTAGGGATCACATACAAAAATCGCTCGACATCCAATACAACAATTTAATGGAGTACTTAAGTAAATATGCATTTAAACGTGATTCCGAAAATAATGTCATTATAGATGGTATAAGAATGAAAACGCTGTTGGACCCCCTTCACGAACACGACGTTCCTAATAAAAAATATGTAGATGATAGGATTCCAATTCACGACTCTAATGAAACTCTATCATTTCGAATGAAGAGATTGAAGGATTTAGCCGACCCGATAGATGATAGTGATGCAGTCACCATGAGTTATGTTAATCATTTCTTTATACAGAAACATAACGAATTGCAAACGGGTTTAACTGAGACTATAACAAACATTGTCGATACTATTACACGGAAACAGAATGAATTACAAAGTCAGTTAACTAGAACAATCACCTCCGCTAGCGATACTATTACTACAGCTGTAGAAAAAGAAGTGAAAGAACTAACCGCACGACAAGCGGAACTTGATAATAAACTAATCACTATAAATAATGATATTCATACTATGAAAACACGAATGAGAAATGTTGTAAACACTATGTTACAACAATTGAAAGCACAACTCATAATTTCATTGCAAACACGTCCGTTTCGAGGTCCCTCTTTAAGGTATACGTTAACATCGGGACTCGAATACTATAAAGTTCCTGGAAATGGAAGTGTACTCTCGTGTTCCATCGTATCATCGGTACATCCGCATGCTGTAAATGATACATTGATTGCAATAAACGGAAGATTAGTTGAAAGATATCCTGTAAGAGTTGAAACTGGCGATATTCTATCGTTTACAGCGCCAGTCGGACGTGCTAAAGATGGTCATATATTAAGTATAGAACTGATAGTTTCATATAAATTAGCAGTAGCTGATTAATTATACATTCATTTCGATATGGATGCTGAAGCTATAAGACTTAAGGAATCCATTGCCCGTCACAGTAGGGCAATAAGAGAAAAGTTACGTTCTCTCAAAGGAATGAAATTCGAAACGCAACGAGTCATGTCTGAAGTTCTTCAACCTGTAACCGAACCATTGAAAGTAATAGCGAAAGCACACCAAGACAACAACGACGACGAAACTACAGATGATGCTAACGGATCTGATCTCGTGTCAAAGTATCTACACAAGGTTCGAACTGCTAGTTCGAGTGACATGGACAATACTTACGGCATACGTTACGAGGATAATGAGTATAAATTGGGTAACAAGACAGTTGTGTTTAAATCTGATGGTGTTCAGATAGGAACAGAAACGTATGAACCCACAGCAGGCTTATATGAATTATTATTTAAACGTTTACCTCGCAAGACATCGTACACAGATGATGATTTAGACGTGTATTCGCAAATCTTACAGAATACTCAAGTTTACAGACACGGTTATTCAAGAGATGGACGTTTAAGAGCAAATCGAGGGTTCAAGTATCGTCATATCATTCGTGACCTTGTTAGTAATCGAACTGGATTTGGTTTACGTTGAAAAGAACATGTACCGCAGAGAAAATTAGATTACGTCTACTGGAACGATCCGAATGAAATAATAAACAGATTAAGATTATTAGTTGCGTCGAGGGATGCAGGTAATTTGAATCACTCACCCGAGATAGAAGAAATTATTACAGAACTTAAAACATCAAAAATTATAGCATGATAAAACGTCGCATTGCAACCGAGTTACATGCACCAGCTAGAAGACGATTTTTACGTCGTAAGATCATAAGCAAAGGAATGAACGATTTAGTACAAATAGATCTTATGGACATGTCTAATTATGCAAGAGACAATAGGAATTATAAGTATATTCTTCTTGCATGCAATTTTTATTCCAAGATGGCTTATGCACGACCATTACGTGATAAAAGTGGTATTAACGTTTCGACTGCTATGGAGGAGATATTGAATGAAATGGAATCGTTTCCGAAGAATGTTCAATCTGATAAAGGAAGGGAGTTTTACAATAAACATTTCCGCGAACTAATGAATCGTAATAATATTAATCATTACAGTACATTCACACACGTTAAGGCTGCTGCAGTGGAACGTTTAATAAGAACGATCAAACTGATTTTGCATAAGGAATTTATTGTTCAAGGCTCATATCAATGGATAAACATACTACCTAGAATTATTCATACCTACAATAATACTTACCATCGAACGATTCGTATGAAGCCTGTAGAAGTTCGTGATAATTCTCTCCTGCTCAGCGTCTACAAATATGATAGAAGTCTGCGTGAGAAGCGAAGATCTAGGCTTCATCGTGTTGGTGACTACGTGAGGATTTCTAAGCATAAAGGTGTTATGGAGAAAGGTTATCTACCAAATTGGAGTGTTGAAGTCTTTAGGATACGTACAGTGCAAAGGACACATCCATTGACCTATCTCATCGAGGATCTGGAGGGTAAACTGATTGAAGGAGCATTCTACGGTTATGAATTACAGAAAACTCAATATCCAGACACGTATTTAGTTGAAAGGATCATCAGACGTCGTGGTGATAGGATTCTGGTGAAATGGTTAGGATTTCCTACCCGTGAATGGATTAATGAGGTGGACATTGTATAAATAAAAAAACACACAACTCAATAAAGAAATATAATTTTAATGATATATTGTGTTTGATTTTTTTTTTTTGTTCACATTGATTCCTGACATCTTCTGTAACTGCTAATTCACATCTCCTTAACTTAAACATGATAATAACATTTTTATACTTTTTTAAAAATCTTCTGTAACTGCTAATTCACATCTCCTTAACTTAAACATGATAATAACATTTTTATACTTTAAAAAAAAATCATACATGATTATAGTTGAATTAACATTTAATTGTAGAGATTTTAACATAACGTACATGCTAGTTCACATTGAGTATATATAAATTCACCTACCCTTAACGTAAACATGATAATTACAATTTGAAGTAATTAGTAATATACGTTAAACAAACATCATACATGATTATAGCTGAAATAAGAGCCTTTGTACATGCTAGTTCACATTGATATATATAAATCTCCCCTCACCCCTTAACGGAGACATGATAATAACATTTTGATATAATTAGTAAATATATTTTAATAAAAAATCATACATGATTATAGTTGAATTAACATTTCATTGATTTCTGCTATCTAACATTTCAAAACGACATGAATAGGAAAAAATATTCCTTCACCCCTAACATAAACATAAAAAAAGCAACACGTTATCTTTCAAATGAAGTAAATATGTTATTATCATGTAATTAGTAACACACTTTACAAATATACTTGAAACTCAATTATTTCGTTTTTTGAAATACAGTAATATGTTATTATCATGTGCCTAGTAATACCTTTTAACTCAGTTGTAACACACTTTACAATTATACTTGAAACTCAATTATTTTATTTTTTGAAATACAGTAATATGTTATTATCGTGGCCTAGTAATACCTTTTAACTCAGTTGAATCTATGCTTTATTGAGAAAAGAAAAAGAAATTTACACTTGACAATTTTCTATAGCATAATGTCCCCATGCTAATGTTGAAAATGAATTATTGGGAATGTATCGTTTTGTATCGATACCACTTAAAGCTATCTTATTAGATTCAATAGTATGAACATCATGTTTATAACTTCTGAAACATGTCTGCACGCTTCGATGTATAGTGTCAGGATGTGTAATACATGAGAGATATTGTTCAAAGGTTATGAATCTCATCGAATCTTTTGTTACACCTTTTGATTTTTTAATCACTTCAGTATCATATCGATAACTATATAATTTCGATTTCAGCCCTACATATTCAGTCATCACTCTACCGGCTAGCTCATCCTTGAATAATCCTGAAATTTTCTTATTTGCTAACGGAATACCATACACATTATCCATTGGATAATTCGATGTATCGAATAAATGTATATTGGTTTTAATAAATTCATATATATCGCAGCTAGATTCAAAGAGAAAAGCATCCGTGTCCGTATAGATTAAAGTTACATCTTTCAATTTTTTCTTCAGAATTTCATAATAAAAATCATACATTTTATGTTTGGATAGATCCAGGATTGCTTGTCCTATGTATATTGGCTTATTCATCAATATTTCATCTCTGACCAATTCTATACCTATTAAATTTTCATCAAAAATCACGTACCTTATACATGTCTGTCGAGCTAACAATTTACGCGCTCGTTTCCAGCTGGTAGCTAAATGAAATGAATTATAACGTTTTACATTCTCTATAAATTTTCCATAAACACAATTATTCATTAACTTCCATAGATTTTGACCAAATTTCGTCTTATCTTCAATACGTTTACGAACGTTGAGTTCAATGTAAGGATTTATCCAGTTAGATTGTTTGTAACCTATTACTCTATGTATACGCGATGGAATCAAACCAAGTTTAACACATTGTTGAAAATTGAGATAATGTAATACGTATTTATTTTTATCATTCAATGTTGTTAGCAATTTTGTATACTTATCACCTGGCGCGATTTCATTCAAAGGGCATAATGGCAAATGATTTTGTATATCATGAAGTTCCTGTGGATATTTAAAGTCTACTTCCAACACATATCCCACGTCAGAATCACTTGTAATAGACATTAA
The DNA here is from genome assembly GCA_030765055.1 of Mantis religiosa. Taxonomy (NCBI): domain Eukaryota; kingdom Metazoa; phylum Arthropoda; class Insecta; order Mantodea; family Mantidae; genus Mantis; species Mantis religiosa. The sequence continues at coordinate 96,517,584 of CM060955.1, forward strand.
ATCTATTGATTTAATTTCAGCATCAGTTAGCCACCTTATATCAGTGTATGGTAAGCTATTATTTTCCATTGTATAACTATATAGAGAATTGCAGTCAACGTACATTAAATAATTAGTTGGTTGAGTGTTATCATAGCTAGTCATGTATCTGTTATTCGCCTTTGCATACCGTTTGGACACAGTGCAAATTCCACCTCGTATTCCTTTTTCGAAGAAATCTAGCATAGTCTTATCTGTTAATAATGAAATCTGTACACCAGTCGTTCTTAACATTGCATCATAGGCTAACCCGGGAAGTGTGTAATACTGACACGGGTCGAGTCCGTACAAACCGATACTTAATTCACGGAAGCGTTCAAACACGTCCGTTAGTATTAATGTATCGCACTTAAGATATATATTTAAATATTCACCCAGATTTTTAACATTGAATTCATTCCATACCGTTCTAGCATGACTATAATCCTCATCGCTTACATGATCAAACTGATGTTTGGATGGTAGACTATTCTCGTATAATTTTTCTATAGAATCCACATACGTGTACGGGAAGACACCTTTACGTTTCATCAGTTGTCTATGCAAAGGATTCGTGTACATATTATTGGTATAATGAAAATCATCTGCTTCTAACATATCCGAAAGGTTACTAAGTTTTGGATCCAAAAAACGATAGCTATCCAGAAATCTTAGATATATACTCATTCCATTCGAATTTGTATATCTTTTGCTAAAGGATAAGTAATTTTCAGAAGTTTGTGCAAAACAGTTGATAGGTTCCGTATCGTAACCTAGTTTCTTTACTATGAAATGAGCATCGTATTTTGACAAGCAATGAAAGAATATTGGTATGAATCCTGGCATTTTCCTATTTAAATTGCAGTGCTTATGAGCTGGGCCAACGTAACTTCCAGTCAAATGACAATGATCACGAACCTTTATACACGAGTTAAGAAATTCACGTTTGCATATGTGACATCGTGTTGCATTTTGATATTCTAGCTCATCCACATCTCTCATACTTATTTCAATTTTATTAGCATATATATTAATGACCTGATTTGCAATTAACGTTAATTCTTTAAGAAAATTTTCAATTGCATATGGACCTTCAAATGATTTGAAACGTGTTAAATTTTTATCATAACTACAGACCAAATGTAATGCAATTGCATACGCTTCATGTTTATGAATGCTACGTGTCCAGCTTTTACTCGATACATCTTGACACGAATCTACCTTACGTAAGATACATTCTATGTCTGCATAAACCACGAATGGAACTTTTAGACATTTCGAATATGCGTTAAATTCAACGAGATCAGTTTTACCAGCCTCGGGCATTCTGATAATTTGATTCATCATACACCTCTTTTTATGGCTATTTAAACGTGATTCTGGTGTGAAATACAAGTTACAATTGTTACATAACCATTTTCGCCCATTATGTTTAGTTAGCTGCTTTCCTAGCAAACGTGACAAGTCTGTTATCAGACAATAATGTCTTTTATACATTAAAAGATTAACATGATGTGATTTTATCTCTCTTGGTTGATATAAGAGAATAATCGATTTATTTTCAACACCGTATATCGTTATTGAAATATTTGAATTTTGATTCTCGAATTTTTCTACATCTTTCAATGATACGGGGAATGTTATATTCTCAAAGTTAAATTCGTTACGAAAATCATATCTTTTATAGGAGGTGGGTCGATTCTTGTTACGTTCTACTGGGTATTTGGATGCTAACAGACAGTATGCAAAGCAATATTTATCAGTATTACGAATGTTAATAACAGCTCTCTTCGATTTTATAAAGTCGGGTAATTCAGTATACATCCCTGCATTCAATGAATCGTATTGTGTCACATATATTGTTAATTTCTCAATACTGTATAAAGCTTTTGAACTGGTACGCGATTCAAAATTATCCATATGATCTAGTATAGGTTGTACAATCTTCTCTTCATACCATATAGATTTATCTGTAGATTGCAATATCACCTCAAGTTTACTGTTAAAGTTAAATGTATGAATATTATCGCTCTCTTGTGATATTATGACATATTGACAGGATAAACAGGATCCTATCTTAAGACCTGATTTATACATGTTTAAGCCCTTATCAATTTCATTCAAAATTAAAGGTTTGCATTCTGCTAAGAATATAACGGGGTCAAGTATATTAACACAGTTGTGAATTTCGTAGGTGGTTAATCGTTTTTTGAAAGCAGACTCACTGTGAATACATCGTAATCGTTCAGCCTGGGTCACGTTCGAACAGGTTTCATCTTGCTGAATCGAGGGTTGTCCAGTGGCAATATCGGAGCATCTTGTCGTCGTTTCTGAAAAAAGCAATTACAACATTCGATTAACTTTACATACGGGAACATTGATTTACATGTATGTAAGGTGGTAACAGAAATAACATACATGTTAATAACTTTTACATGTATGAATCTCAATTTTACGTAAACTCTATACTTTACGTAGAACGTAACATGCATGTAACTTTTACATATGAAAATAGTTACATAATGATTATGTATTTTACAATTATTGCTATCATCACGTAACTACAATATTCAGATAGTATGTAACTGTTTTACGTAATGCTCTCTCCCTTACATAAATGATAAAAACACACAACGTAAACCATATAGATGTAAAATACCGTAACTGAACTACGATATTCACATGTACGTTTTACACATATAAATTAACGTTCTTTTTTCACCTACAACGTTACTTTTACGTGTAACAAACAAACGTAACTAACATGCATGTGAAATAACGTAACTGAACTACGATATTCACATGTACGTAATTATTACACATGAAAATTAACCCTACAACGTTCACTCTCAATTACTAATACTACATGACGTGCGATAATTAACACTTTAAGTTCTAATACAACATGTACGTACATGCAAGTAACTACATTCAATTACTAATACTACATGACGTGCGATAATTAACACTTTAAGTTCTAATACAACATGTACGATTTCACATTTACATGCAAGTAACTACATTATCACTTTTTTTATGAAATTTTATTCAATAATTGTACTCACCTTTTGACGACATTACGGGCTGCTTAAAAAAGACAATTTATGTCGTTTGAAACCACTTTCTAGTGTTTCCTCGCAATGGTATTGGAGTATGCAGTCACCACGATTTAGTAGATCTTTCTGCGCTGCGGTCATATGTTTGAATCTCTCCGGGAGGAAGACTTGGAAATCTGATGTTTCGACGACGACCCGTTCACCATATCTGGTCTTCACGGTTTTGACGGATCGAATGATGTGTTGAACGGACTGATCTAATTCACGTAGTTTCTTTGTGGGAAGATGTGTTCCACCTTCAGCTAGTTGATTTAGCTGTAGCATCTCATGATCTGAAACATACATATAAGCACACACGAATCAGTATTACTTCAACATTCTTCGTAAACAGAGATAAAAAATGACTTACAATATACAACTTTTCTATCTTACCTGTAGGATCCATATTTCCAGAGAATCGACTGCCTCCTCACTCATCCGTGCCGCGGTATTTATTAACAGATGCTCCGCCCCCCCTCCGTCCGGGAGAGGTGTTACTGTCTACATATTACGCTATGTGTTTAAAGTAGTTGTGACTACGTTATAAGTTCGAAGGTAATACTAGTAACTTTATTATCATAGTTTAAACTTTATATAGATTCATCATTTTTTACACCCCCTCCAACCGTATCTCTCCTTCCCAAACACCATGTTGCGTGCGCACACTAACTGTGATTCGTTCCCTACATCTTGGAGGGGGGGATATAATTACACATTTCTTTACACACACATACTTGTACAAAATATATTTTTCTGAACATTTGATTTTGTTACATTTGGTATACTAACACATTCATAGTATTGTTTCATCATTCATACAAATATATAGATTCATTCGTTTAATTTTAAAATATATTCTTTTTTTTTCCTAACGTTATTTGACAAAGTTAGACTTCGCTACAGCAATAAGAATGTTTTGACCACCCCTGTCACCAGTCTGGAGAGATTAACTCTTTTTTTCTCTGACCCACATACCAAAAGGGATGACGTTCAGTGGAGTATTCGTAATACTGAGGGGAGATTTTCTAGACAATTTTTTATATGGAGGGTGATATCTTACCATGGATAGTTAGGATATCTACACTATAGATCCCTAGTTGCGTATATATATTATCATATTGATTGATCAGTTTTGTATTACTCATATATACTTAAAGATGAGATACTTTTCTCTCGTTATCTTAATCATTTTTAAATAGATGGTTAGTGCTTTTATTTTATTTTCGATGTTATGTTCCACTTTTATCATGCTTAGAGGGAATATTCTTTTTAAGTTATCGTGCTTAGAGGGTGCGTTCCTTTATCATGAAACCCCTTTCAAACAGCTTTACATTTGCATTCTTATACTTTTCTCTCAATATTTTTTTATCATTCTTAAAGAGATGGGTAGTGCTTTTATTTTTATTTGCATTTGCTATGTACCACTTTTATCATGCTTAGAGGGGACATTTCTTTGTCATGCGACCCTCTCACATAGATTTACATTTCCATTCTTATACTTCATCAATGTGGAATAGATTTATATTTTCTCGTACCTCGATGTGGGAATGGAATTTAACCTTTTCTTAACCTTTACATCGCTCTTGGATACAATAGCTCAAGGAGAGATTCTGCATAGGGAACACCCCTTACCAGAATGTCTTATTACATTTATTTTCATAAATCTCTCCCAGTAAACATACTTAATCATTCTCTCGATATTCTTTTATCTAAAGATTAACGATACTACATCATATATCATACACTAAACGTAATAGATATCAAACCCTACACTCGATATTCATACATGAGAGTTCAAGCACAGACATCGAAGCACTGAACGTAATAGATATCAAACCCTAGACTCGATATTCATACATGAGAGTTCAAGCACAGTCATCGAAGAATTACTATCAATACATTTAATTCAAACATCCCCGGAACCCCCGTTACCCACCCCGCCCCATCACAATATCGAACCCTAGACTTCGATATTCATACATGAGAGTTCAAGCACACACACACATCGAAAAGAATTCACATTTAATTCAAACATCCCCGGAACCCCCCCCCCGTTACCCATCCCACCCATCACACATTACACATCACACACACACACACACACACAATCATCATCATCATCATCATCATCATCATCATCCCAACCCTCAAAAACATCTCACTGCACAGGGGAGAACGGCACTACGCCAACACTCCCCTTCTTTTACAACTCGATTTTCATATAGGAGAGTTCTAAATCAATGAGCATTCTACATCACTCATATATTAACACAGAGGAGAGTTCAACATCTTATCTACACTGTGCTGATTCTCTCAATTGTATACTACTTATAATGTTTATAATATTTTGAATTTAAATTGAATGAGGACCAGTTCTGCAATATTAAAAACATTTTCAATTTAGGATAAATTTTCTTGATAATGCTTATCAGAGGTGGGTTACGTGTTTTGTGAATACAAGAAGAATAGTATTAGTACACCAAATTTTAAAAATTATCCTTTTTATAAGTATTTCAGATCGTTATTTTCCTTAATGAACAGTGAGTGGACAGATGGATGAAACATTTCTCCAGAACGTATTAACACACAATTATTTATAGCTGTATCTTATAAAATGGCCTGCAAAGAGCTTTGTAACTATCTGAAAACTGATGTCTAGTTCAGTGCAGATCAAATTCTAATACATATAATGATTATATTCTTGATATAAGCTTTTGGTAACCTTACTAAAGGATAACATTACAATAAGAAATCTCACCCTTTTTCAATCTAATGGTTATCTGATACTCTAGAAGAAGCCATTACAGCCAGGTTACTGCGTAAATACAATTCTATCTCCTCGTGTGACTTCTTCACTGTTCGTCAATCTCACTTTCTTTCCTTCTTCCCTTCCCTTTCCTTCTGCCTTTACTTCTTTCTCCCTTTCCTTCTTCCTTCTATCACATCCCACTCTCTTCCACATTTGCATTCATCATCCTCTTTCTCTCTGTACCTAGAGATATGTCTTCATAATCGTAATACGATTTCTTTTCTGAAGCGTCAACAATTATTAAAACATGCAGAGGAAAGAAGAAGGTAGATGAGAAGAAGAAGAGGAGCTGGTAAAGGAAAAGTATAAGAGAACTTGAAATTAATTTGTCCATTGTCTGTTTTGTTCAACAGTTATCTTCTGAAAATGCGCCAAGCACTATTTAGAAAGTGTCGTGCGAACGCGTTTGTTATCAACAGAGGATACGTGGCACCCATTTTGCGCAAAACTTTTCATGTTTCATTCCTGATGCAAAGTGTAACCAATACGTTCCTTTGGAATTCTAAGAGCATTAGCAATTTCACGCACCTTTGTACACAATGATTCCCGGTGTGGTCACAGTTTTTGGACGTCCTTCGCGTGGATTATCTTGGACGCTTTCATGGCCACGTTTAAAATCGACCGCCCATTTCTTCCCAGGAAACTGAAGGCGAAGAGTCACCATACACATTTACAATCCGTAAATTAATTTCTGTAGGTGTTAAACCTTCTTTTTTGACAAATTCTATCGCAGCACGATACTTGAATTTCTCCATTTTCACAGCAATACGCACTTCTACTACTTCATACACCTGCCTACAGTCAATTATTGCCTGGAATGACTTGTAATTTTATATATGGTCTATTAATATGTGTACAAACGTAAGGGGAAAAAAATCATGCAAGTAGTGCCGCGATCTCTGGGAAGGCCGAGAACTTTTCAGACCACCCTCGTAAAGGAAAATTGTAATATCTAGGAATTCGTATATGTAATCAAATATAGTCGGTAAAATTCATTCTATTAACAAATAATATTTAAACTTATGATTTTATCTAGTTGTTAGATCAAACTATTAAAGTCCGATTACTTAGATGCTATTACAGTATCTTAGGAATGTCAACTTTTAAAATGAACGAGCAGCATTTTAGCCTGCATGAACGAGTAAGCCGCGAGACACAGATGCAGAAGAAGTTGCCTGGCCACACAGGGGATTCCTCTTTGCCAGTCGCTTGATAACAAGGCTTAGGTCAAGGTTATTGCCGCGCACCGTCCGTTCCACCAGACGAAAATAGGACTCCTCAAACAAACATGATTAAAAACGTCCAAAGTTGAATGTATGGAACACGTTCTACTGTTGTTTTGACCACCTAACAATACGATATAAGTTCTCTCCTAAAATAGAAGGCATTTTAATACTTGGTAATCTCCGTGTTTATGTTTCCCCGTTTAAAGACTGAGAAGTTGTAAATTTTATATTTAGTAAATCTTTATTGCTCTCCTTTATTGATTACTACATCCCTCTAACTACCGCCTCTATAGCATAGACGGTAATGTGCCTGCGTCATGTTCAAGAGATCCCGAGTTCGAATCACGGTCAGGGTGAGTTATGGACGGGGTTTTCGCTTATCCTGAAAAATGAATATCGGGTAACTCTGAGCTCTATGGACTCTGGATTTATTTGAGCCTCTTTCCACCGTTCTTCTTGCTTAATTTTAAACGGTTTATACATAAAATGTGGATTGATAAATATAGTAAGGTTAGAGGAATCACTTTCTGCACAGATTGTTAGGAGTATAAGTGCAGATATGTGTATGGAAAATTTAAAATAGCGTAATAAACAAATATTACACAATTATTTGCCTCATTTTCAGACTTGCAATTTTACTTATTAGGAGTAGCATGCTTTCTGGTTGCCTAGTACCTCCAAGTGCTGTAGTACACACAAGCTATACGTGTTTATTTTCTTCTGAGAGGGTAACGTAGAGAGGGCAGGCGTCGCAATAATGAATGTTGTATCGGAACTGAAATCAAATGTTTTCTGCAAGGCCAATTATACCACGCACTGAGCTGTCAACAGATTGATGCAAAACGGAAAGTCTATATTGACAGGAGCTGTTCGTTTCCCGTGAGTTACGTTCGTTACCTCTGTCAGACGAAGAATATACTTATTAAAACACCAGTTATCAAGTTATCTGCATTTATACCTTCTAACACCTGTATACTGAGTATGTATCAATTTTTGATTGGTTGATAATTTATAATAATAATAATAATAATAATAATAATAATAATAATAATAATAATAATAATAATAATAATAATAATAATAATAATAATAATAATAATAATAATAATAATAATAATAATAATAATAATAATAATAATAATAATAATAATAATAATAATAATAATAATAATAATAATAATAATAATAATAATAATAATAATAATAATAATAATAATAATAATAATAATAATAATAATAATAATAATAATAATAATAATAATAATAATAATAATAATAATAATAATAATAATAATAATAATAATAATAATAATAATAATAATAATAATAATAATAATAATAATAATAATAATAATAATAATAATAATAATAATTATTACTATATATAATAATATTATTATTATTATTATTATTATTATTATTATTATTATTATTATTATTATTATTATTATTATTATTATTATTATTATTATTATTATTATTATTATTATTATTATTATTATTATTATTATTATTATTATTATTATTATTATTATTATTATTATTTATTATTATTATTAATTATTACTGTTGTTGTTGTTGCTTGTACTTACTTTGAAGCATTAAATTCAAAATATCAAACGTTAAAAATGATTGTATGAAATAAAATTATACGACTTTGTTTACCTGTTAGCATTTACTACAATATTTACTACAATATATATTGTAGTAATGTAAATATATTGTAGTATTGTAAATATATATACTACAATTATATATAATTCATTGTTCCCTACTAATGATAATAAATGGTGGCCGCAAATTACTCGTATTTTAATGAAGCAATCCTTTCCAACGCTACAGAAATATGCAACATGCACAAGTGGAAATATGACAGACAGAAATATTGGACAGAAACTGGAAGAGTCTAAAAGTAGTGAGTTACTATTTCTCACCTTTATACTACAGTAATATACTTGAGGGCCTGTATGGTGCGTAATTGTTTAAAGAACATTAAACACATAAACAAACGAAAAAATATAACCGTAAAAGCATAAATTGACATAAATTAATCTCTAGAATGAACTTCATACATTTTAAGAAGCAACCTGTGTTCTCATTTTCTCTCACCAGCCTATAGAAGTACTCTACACATTGCGTACCTATTTTCTTTCATAGTTTGGTTTATTTTATTCAATATTTCTTAGTACAGGTTAAGTACTCGTGACAAGCACAAAGTTTATGTCAATGTGCACACTTAGTTGCAATATACTAATTATATTACGGGTATTCGTCCTTATTTGCTGTCCATCGTTGTCCTGGGCGAACAAACAAGCAAAGAGATTCTCTCTATCTCACTCTCTCTCTCTCCTTTATTCTGTAGAATACCTATCAATGAGGCAGCCTTCTGATTGAGGATTCCGTCTGAAATGTATGTTGTCAAATTGAGGATATTTCAGTGAATTTAAGCAATTGGTGTTATGGTTCTTTTATTCGATCTTAAACAATTTGTTCTCCTCCGCCAATTTGGGGCCATATAAACATTTAGTATAAACTCAAACCTTCTATGCAGCCTTCGATTACTGTATGTGGATAATATTCCCCTCATTACATAAGCTATCGATTCTTGCTGAATAGCTTCGAGAGTATTTGAATTACCGAAGGTACCTGGCACCGCTAAGCGCTTGTGTTGCAATAGGATGTTACATAAAATGTTTTCGAGGACTTTGTGAAAACTACCATTTCTCTTACGTCAATATACCAATAAAGTGTTGTTTGCACCACCTGAACTGGTATTGCACAAATTCCTATGTAGAGTACAAAATGTGCAAGATATACACCTACGAATTACTATCGAGTTTCCTGTACTACATGCATGTCTGTCAGAATCTTTAAAGTAACCTATCGTAAACAACCTTGGAAATTCTTGGGTAGTAACAGACCAACCAGACAGCATTTTTCCAGTTATCTCTATACAATTCAAAGGTCATTTAAGATGCAGCTTGCCAGATTCCAAATAGATGTCAACATTTTACATTTAGATTGAGCAAGTTATACTGTCACATTAGTATTTATAAACCTTAAAAAATACTGTAGCAGCTAAATTTCAAATTAATTTTGGTCATGCTTGCATTTTAAAAGCGTTAAAGAAGCTGCACAAGTGTGCGGAAAAAGTGAAACAAATTGTTACTTTCCTTGAGAGTGTAAATGTTTAATGAATAAATACTTGACAGTCCTTTATTAGTTGTGTAATCCTACCATATGCTATTGTATGTTAAAAGAAATAAAAACATCTCTGAACATGCGCGAGAAATATAAAGTAATGCACAATATGTAACATTTCTTATTAATATTATTATCATCATTATCATCATAAAACTTTAAAAATAAGAAATAAATATGGGGAAGTCCATTTTCAAACTCAACATACTGATTAATTTTGGTAAGTTATTTTTGTCCAGATTGATTTCGTATTAATTAAACTGTCAACTTACAAGATCTAATATTTACAGAAATTTTATGTTAATTTATATCAAAATATTAGGGAGGATTAACAAGTTTTACTATCAAATAAAGAAAATATGTGTGTTATGGCATATTAATATATTAAAAGCTATTTTTGGGCAAGAAAGTAATGGTGAAACAGCGCTTGAAAAACATAGCTCCACTTATAGTATGAAATTTTCATATAAAAATTAGGTAATTAATTCCCCCACATGCTATATGCAGTATGTTATGTAACAGCAAGCACTTAATGTCCTGTAATTATAAGATAGTGAAACGCTTTTTTCACAAAGGTTAGATATATTCAATCTCGTAAACGACTGCTTAATTTGTGTGAGAAAATTCGTTGCTAAGAGAGAAAACTGTATGGAGGAACATACCCTCCTGAGATGAGCTACCCGCTTTGTACAAAACTGGGTAGATGTTTTTATAAGAGTCTATGTAACTCTGACACAATATAGCGTTTAAAACAATCAATAATTTAATAGTAAAACTGGAGTGCAAGTAACCACATATAGCATACAGTATGAGACACTATTAGAACTGGTAGAACCTCAGAGCACGGCAGCCACCTCTATTATGAACCCATGTACCCCTCGTCCTTAAACAGAATAGTCTTGTGTTACAAAGTTCCTGGACTTCTTTTAAGGGTTTTCTCCCATGTAAAGCTATATAAAAGCATAGTCAATTTGTGGTGATTTTCTTTTTCAACGATCTACTCTAGGAATATTTTCAGTTCGGAAAACGTCTCAGTTGGAGTTTAAGATAGGGTAGATACGAGCTACAACCAAAAATAGTTGGAAGAAGTTATAACTTTAGCACATATTTTAGTCCTTTCCTCTGAAGTTTTATGTAAAATGTTAAGTTTTGAAAAAGTATATTTTTAGCTTTCACCTCAAGTTCTGTGCCTTGGTTCATTAGTGGAGTAAATTCAATAGATATTACACATTTTATTTTCACTACGTATAGTAGAATGCATATAATTCTGCCGATACAATGTGCAGTGATTTATGTTGGTAAGGAAATTATAAACTGCCTTTCCTACAACCAACCCCACCACTTACCTGTTTCTAGAACTTCGATTACTACCTCTTTTTCCTTTTCTGTGAGTGTCAGATGTTCACCATTAATGTTTGAGCGCCAGATTTTTAACATTGAACCAATACGAGACATCTCATCAGGCGACTCATATGAACCATTGTTGCGAAACAGCATCCCAGGCACCCAGATTAAATGTTTCCGTAAGCCTATCCTTCCGCCGCTCACCTAGGTCTGGCCTTTATTTATAGGTCAATACGTGTTGACTTTAATTCAAACCAAAACAGATTGCCACGCCCGGGGCTGGCGCCAACTACAAATTAGGCTTACAATTTTTTGTTAATGGGAAGTCGTTAATATTTCAAATAAGACAATTGATATTAAAGACCTTAATGCCCGATTTCACCAACAGATGTTAAATTCGACGTTAACAAATGTAACGTAACAATTGTCACAGCGCTAAAACTAATGTTAAATTTCTTGCATTTCACCAACCTGTTTTCTTAAAATGTTAACAAACCTGTGTTAATGCCAAGAAACTTGTAAATATCACAGCTATAGAAGGCTATGGATGATTTTCTGAACATAATCCGATGCGCTTTTGTTTTCATTTTCGTCTGCACAAATGGCGGATGAACAAAATCATAAATAAAGCCGTGGGACAAATTTCTCATCGACGGAGAAAGAATTGTTAATTGAAATGGTGACGAAGTGTAAGGATATCGTGGAAAATAAGAGGAAGGATGCAGTGAATGTAAAAGAGAAAGATGTCGCGGGGAAAATATTGGAAACGAATTTAATTCAAATGCATGTGTCACTACTACAAGCACCAAACAACTTGTCAGTATTACGCAAATTTAAAACGAGGTGCGAAGAACAAGTGCCTTAAACGTTTCAAGACGGGAGGTGAGCAATGTATTATCGACATAATTCCGTGATGGATAGAGTCAACATGAAAAATTCAATGCCATGGCCGGGATTTGAACCACGGATCTCCTGGTTTCCGTCCAGTCCTGGACGGAAACCAGGAGATCCGTGGTTCAAATCCCGGCCATGGCATTGAATTTTTCATGTTGACTCTATCCATCAAATATCTTAGCCTATATACGGCTAGTGTGGAGAAATTATTAATTTCCATCAATTAACTAAAATAATAAGAGTTAAATGATGAAGCCTGGGACTTAAGTACTTACAAATGTAAGTCGCCACAAACGGTGTATCTCGGATACGAGAGCCCCTAGTGGTCTACCGGGGAAATATACGAGTCAACTGGAGAATTTAATGTCAGGAAGGCACGTTGGCCATGGTAGCTCAAAGGTTAAGAGCGACTGGACGGAAACCAGGAGATCCGTGGTTCAAATCCCGGCCATGGCATTGAATTTTTCATGTTGACTCTATCCATCAAATATCTTAGCCTATATACGGCTAGTGTGGAGAAATTATTAATTTCCATCAATTAACTAAAATAATTCCGTGAATTATAAAATCGCAAGGTTATTAATACGTGAAGCAAAGATGGGATCGGCATATTCCTTTCGATGTATATTCTAACTCATTATTACGTAAATTTAAAACGAGGTGCGAAGAACCAGTGCCTTAAACGTTTCAAGACGGGAGGTGAACAATGTATTATCCACATAATTCAGTGAATTATAAAATCGCAAGGTTATTAATACGTGAAGCAAAGATGGGATCGGCATATTCCTTTCGATGTATATTCTAACTCATTATTACGTAAATTTAAAACGAGGTGCGAAGGACAAGTGACTTGAACGTTTCAAGACGGCAGGTGGACAATGTATTATCCACATAATTCAGTGAGTTATAAAATCGCAAGGTTACTAATACTTGAAGCTAAGGCGAGATAGTCATATTCCTTTCGATGATGTTCTAACTCAGTATTACGTAAATTTAAAACGAGGAGCGAAGAAGGGCAAGTGACTTGAACGTTTCAAGACGGGAGGTGGACAATGTATTATCCACATAATTCAGTGAATTATAAAATCGCAAGGTTATTGATACTTGAAGCAAAGGCGAGATCGCCATATTCCTTTCGATGCCTGTTCTAACCTCTCTTGTACTTCCGCAGTAACCTTCATAGCAACATGTTTCCGACATTCTATACCTCCGTAAAACAGTTTTCTTCGGATAGTTCCTCAAAATCATTTCTCCTCATAGGCCTTACTCTATTATGAATGCCATTTAGACAGTCTTAAATATAGCAAATCGACATCAACAGCTGAGTTCATGCTCGCCATCTTGACTATTTACAATTGTTAAGGACTTAACATTAGAAATTCGGCGTGTTAGTTTAATATGAGATTTAACACTTCTGTTACGCTAACACTTGTTGGTGAAATGCAATTTTTGTTTTAACTATTGCTAAACTCGTGTTAAGTCTTAACATATGTTGGTGAAATCGGGCTCTCACCAAGGCGGCCCGGGTTCGATCCCAAGTGACCGCAAAGTGAGATTTATGGTGGACAACAAGGCGCAGGGGCGGGTTTTCTCCGGGACCTCCGGTTTCCCCCACCATCTCATTCCACCGGTGCTCCATCTTCATCTCATGTATCATCAGTGTCACCGTCTGCGGTGCCGTATGCAGTAAAAGCGGGCGTTAAACACTATACATTTCATTTCGGGCATAAGGGCGTTTAATTGACTATTTTAAAAAACAAATTCGTTGTTTGGAGACAAAGAGCACACATTCAATATAAATATACGTGTAGACATTTAAGTGTCGATATCGTGTTATGTCGAACCAGACAATTTATGCAAACTGAGCAGAAGTAGATAAAAAAAATATGATGCAACACATTCGAATGACTTTATCCTCCAAAAATAACAAATTTACACATGTCTTTTGATAATATGTAAAGCTACAAATTCAAAGCAATCAACAATTGCTTAGTTACATAAATATCTGGAAACGCGTTCATCTGTTTATTTTTGGTAACAAGCTCCCACAATGGAAAGAAAGAAGGGAGAAGTAGGAAAGAATCTAAACTTTCAAGCATTCCATTAGATTGGGTTCTCGCATTAATTTAAATTATTTAGTTTTTGTTTAGTATATACCAGATATTTTATAAATTTTTATTTGAAAAAATAAACCTGCCACATGGAATATTCGAAAACAGTGACGAAAATAATTTATTTGATACATCCATTTAAATAAATGGGACTTCGTTTCAGGATACAAGTTTGATTAATAATACAAGTATAGTAAACATGTATTTTAATCAACATTTTAGGGCATTTTTCAAAACAACTAAAAGTGTCCATAAAAATAACAGTTACAGTTCTAGTATTTTGAAATCGCCATCTTTAGAAGCTGCTGAATTTACGTACGGGGCTCGATAGACATTCACTATTTCGTTTTCTGAGTCACAAACTCAGTTCCACATAGTCGGTGTTGCATCTATGTACTTGAATACGAGAGATGACTGAGCGCATGACTGTGTAGAATGTGGTTTTAGTTCCCCTTAACTTGTGAATTGGAGCTAATGGCTTGTTGAGATGATGTTAAATTTTGCAACGTAACCCGGAAACACAATAAGTGTGTCACATGCTCCATTAAAAGGAAACATGGTATTTGGAAGAGGTTCTTTTCGCTTGAAAATAAGATGTGAATGGCTTGCACGGAGATAAAAATCTATATCTGTAATCTTTTGAAGGATCCATCAAATTTATAATATTTAGGCATCTTTATATTTGTATTTTATTGCTATGTGACGATAGTGATCTATAATCAAAGGTGTCATAACTCTTGTGTTTTCACGTACGCAGGTGATTCTCGAACCTTTTGGTTCGGCACTTGTCCATCTAGCAACACTATAAAAATATGTTTCTACGTTCAGGAAAGTCGATTAGGTGCCAGCTTGATATTTAATTTCAGCATCTTTCAAGGATGCTGTTCGAAGATTTTCATAAAGCTCTCTCACCTCAAATTACCCTTTACATGGGAAAAGTTCTGTAAATTTTAATATTTTCAAAAATGACCTATCGGTTTTGATTAAAATAACATGTGTTCAAGATATTTTCATGAGAAATGAAATGTAGGTATATCTGGGACTGTCTGGGAACAGCCTCTGAAGTGCTTTTCGTTTGGATCACTTTTGCATAATTGGTAAATTGTACGAGATAGACAAAATATTCTTCTGGAAATTAATTATTCTTTCACACTGGCCGTGTGTAGGCTAAATTGTGGAAACGTAGAGTCAGAATGAAAAATTCAATGCCATAGCCGGGATTTGAACCACGGATCTTCTGGTTTCCGTCCAGCCGCTCTACCATTGAGCCACTATGGCCAACGTGCCGATATGACATTAAATTCTCCAACTGACTCGTATTTTCCCGGTAAACCACTTAGGAGTTCTCATAAACACATGAGACAACTACCTTAATGGCGACTTACTACATGTAATTACTTTAAGGCCCGGGCTTTATAGTTAACCACTATTAGGTCAATTATTGGAAATTAATTGTTCTTTCACACTGGCTGTGTAGGCTAAATTGTCGAAACGTAGTCAGAATGAAAAATTCAATGCCATAGCCGGGATTTGAACCACGGATCTTCTGGTTTCCGTCCAGCCGCTCTACCATTGAGTCACTATGGCCAACGTGCCGATATGACATTAAATTCTCCAACTGACTCGTATTTTCCCGGTAAACCACTTAGGAGTTCTCATAAACACATGAGACAACTACCTTAATGGCGACTTACTACATGTAAGTTCTTTAAGGCCCGCGCTTTATAGTTAACCACTATTAGGTCAATTATTGGAAATTAATCGTTCTTTCACACTGGCCGTGTGTAGGCTAAATTGTGGAAACGTAGAGTCAGAGTGAAAAATTCAATGCCGTAGCCGGTATTTGAACCACGGATCTTCTGGTTTCCGTTCATACGAGTAAGTTGGAGAATTTAATGTCATATCGGCACGTTGGCCATAGTAGCTCAATGGTAGAGCGGCTGGACGGAAACCAGAAGATCCGTGGTTCAAATCCCGGCTATGGCATTGAATTTTTCGTTCTGACTCTACGTTTCCAAAATATTCTTCTTCTTCAACTTAAGTTTGCCACTATCGTGGTGTTAGTGGATTCTTTTACTGTTTCCCTTATGCCTTTAGGCGTCGAGTTGAGGAACACAAACTCTGGATCTGATAAAGAACCCAGGATGAGTGATCAGCCCGATTTCTGATATGAGAGTGAAAGAAGTAGATGACAGAGTCAGGGCAAAATTGGTGAAAGGAAAGATGATAATGGAGCATTTAGTAAAATGATGGCAGGAGAAACTGGAGATCCTGAAGAAAACCCGTCCCTGTGCCGTGTTGTCCATCACAAATCCCACATTCGGTCGCCTGAGATCGAACCCGTGCCGCCTCTGTGAGAGTCAAGAGGTCTAACCGAACCCGTGCCGCCTCTGTGAGAGTCAAGAGGTCTAACCGCGGCCACGGCGCTGCCTTAAACAAAAATCTTACTTTACAAAATGTAAATGCCGTTAAAGTTAACAATTTATGCCAAATGCATCTCTCCTTCTTTCTTTCTTGGAGATAAACATTTTCAAGAATTGCTTGTTATTGGCTTGAATTTTCAAATACAAATTTATACTTTACTCAAACAGGAATTACTAATCGTGTTTTTTTTTTTCTCCCTGCTACACATACGGTAGGCAGAGAAGCTAAAATTCTGCTAGCATGGAATGTCAAAGCCATCACATAATTACCAGCTCTTAAAAAGATTTGACTATCGCTTAAGCCTGCTGTATCCTTTATTCCCATTGAATTTATGGAAACATGGCGTAAGACCACTTATCCGCCAATATAAGAAAAAACACGTTCATTACGCGATACATTTTTTTTAAAGAAAAGTGGGCCTTTTACTGTTAGACATGAATAATCTCTACAACGAATGGAATTATCTCTACCAGAGTTCAATATAGCAGTTCAAGTAGGAGAATGAAGTTAAAATTTTCGAGACAAAATCACATTATTCCACATAACACATACTTATCATTATTCTTCAGGAACGCCTACTGTAATGTGGTGTCAAAGACTATGTTATAATCTCTATTATCTCTCAAATGGCTTAGTCGATGTTCAATTTTTCTTTAGTTACCTGAAAAACAAACATACCTATTTTTATAATTCACGTCGATATTTTCTTAGATAACAGATAATGGGTGCCCACAAAATAGTTTTGAGGTCCTGGTCGTCCAAAGAGAATGAATTTCAAAATTATTACATAGTAATCTGCTCTGGATTTGATTATTGCTTGAGGCTAGTATCTCCTACTCCTATTGTACACTCGCTTCCATACATACCTACCGGCATCAGAGGTTCGGAGACTTCCTACAGGCCTTCACAGGTGTAATATGCATAGCAAGCAGAAGGTGTGTGTATCTGTTTATATTTTCGCGCATGCAGTGGCGTCGTGTTTTATGTGCACTTTTCTAGATTATTCTCACATGAGCAACGTGTTGAGGTGGCATATTGACTTCCCCACACCCACAATTTTAATATTCCACGAAACACCTCCGCAATATTTGCATCGCGTCAGTTATACCGAGAGACACAAAAACATCCGAACCGGCTGCACGGTATTTTGCCTGTCTGTGCCCTTGGCGCTCGTTGCCGCCTGCTGCTATTAGAGAAAGGCGTGGATGAAACCATGCAACCTTTTTCAAAATACTTTTAAAGGCTTTACTTACGCATGTTATTACCTAAATACGATGCAGAAACTGGTCACCGTTTTTGTCCATGCATGTTTGGCACCTCTTGAGGAAACTACCCATCACTCGCCGTAGTTGACATTGAGAAATGCTGGCAATTTCCTGGCGGATATTTGGTTTTAATTCTTTCACGTTGTGTGAGTTTGTTTTGCACACTTCATGCTGTAATTTACCCCAGAGATAGAAATCGCCGGACGTTAGGTCGTGGGACCGGGGAGGGGGCACCAATCTCTACTAGTAATTCTCTCCTGGAACATATTTTCAATTGTTCTCATCGAAAGATGGCTGTATGAGGAGTTGCAGAATCCTGTTGAAAAAAAGGCAAAATCACGCTCCCTGTCTGTTAATTATCTAAAAACAAGGGGCAAAATTGTATTCATATATGGGCCTCCAATACTAACTCGAAAAAAATTGGGCCTTTAACTCTTTCTCCGCTAATGTAGAAATACCAAACTTTTCCAACGTGAACTACAGCGAGTGATGGAGTTTCCTAAAGAGGTGCCAAACATGTATAGACAACGGTGATGGCCAGTTTCATCATCTGCTTTAATAACATGAGTAGGCAGAGCATTTAAGGGTAGTTTTGAGACGGTTGCATGGTTTATTTCGCGTCTTTCTATGATAGCGGCAGACGGCGAGTGCCGCGAGTGCAGACGGCAAAACACAGTACAGCCAGTTCGGAGGCTTTTGGATCTCTCGATAGTTATAGGACGCTGGGATTGAATTTTGTAACTTCTTCTTTTTTATAAGTTTTGAGATATTTAGTTGAAAATTGGCATAACTAATATTAGTAAACAAAGAAATAACTGCGGGAACGCTCAAATATCTAGCTCAAATAGTTTCTCAGATAATACAGTTAAAGTTTTTAATTAGCGAAAAATGCATTTTGAAAAAAACAATGTATTATGCTTCACATTTTTAGAGACATTTCTTATACTTTAGTAAAGTGAAGACAAGTTGAAGTATTGGATTGAAGTTTATGTTACTATTTGCAGTGGTTAGTTTTTGTGCACTATTTGTGTTATAATTCCAATTTTTAGTTTTTTAAGCCAATGAATAAAGCAACCATAAAATTCGCATTTAAAACTTTATGTAGTACGTTTAGGATTATCTATGTAAATTTACATACAGATCAGAGTACAACTGAAATATAAGGAATATATTTAATACACAATAATGCAAAACCAAGGGAGAAAATATACATAACGGGTAAGTGGTCGGATTCTTTGGAATTAAAAATGAACACACAGATAATTTAAAGTATGTTGGGCTTTTAAAAATGGCAGATCGAGAAAAATGTTTGCCTTAATTGATTGGTAGGTATCTATAGAATATTTATATGACATAGTTCAAAATAGAAAACGTTATTTTTACCTAAAACTTTAGTTTCTAGCCACTGCTTGTTGGAATAACAAAAGCAGAAAATACACACACACACACACACACACACACACACACACACACACACACACACACACACACACACACACACACCTGCTATATAGGTACGCACCTGCTGAGAATGTTGGTAAGATGTATTTCAAGCTGTAGGATTGGCAAATATGGGATCTATGTAAATCAGGGTTAAAGTCAGACCATAATTGAGTTGACTTTGTTCTTGGCTGTAAGAATATAATTTACTATATGTACTCGTATGTATGTATGTATGTATGTATGTATGTATGTATGTATGTATGTATGTATGTATGTATGTATGTATGTATGTATGTATGTATGTATGTATGTATGTATGTATGTATGTATGTATGTATGTATGTATGTATGTATGTATGTATGTATGTATGTATGTATGTATGTATGTATGTATGTATGTATGTATGTATGTATGTATGTATGTATGTATGTATGTATGTATGTATGTATGTATGTATGTATGTATGTATGTATGTATGTATGTATGTATGTATGTATGTATGTATGTATGTATGTATGTATGTATGTATGTATGTATGTATGTATGTATGTATGTATATATGTTCAGTTTTTATTCTGACGATCTTGTCCAAATAGCTGGGGCTAAAGGTCAGTCCGTCACACGTTTGTACTTAGCACACAAATAAATACGGTAAAACCTCGTTAAACCGAACCCCTTTAAACCGGATTTCGCTTAATCTGGACAAGCATCTTTAAAAAATCTGCGAATTGCTAACTTATAGTACTGCACTTTGACAAACTTAAGGAAATTGTCCATTTTATTTTTGTACAGACTGTACAATAGGAATTTCTTAGTATTACCAGGAATATATTAGTGACAATGGTACACTAGGCAGCCCTCCTTCCAACGTCCTTGCTGTACCTGCGATAGGGTTTGCAATTTTTGTCAAAAGGGTTAGTTTAACACTTGCCTTTCTCACTCATTAAGCTAAAGAACCAAATCGAGTATACAATGTCGTTTAGTAAACCTATAATATCACCGGGGAAACGTAAGCACAAATCGCTTACAATGCACGAGAATCTGAACATTATCCAAAGGCGTATCTTACGTTCTAATAAAATTATACAGTACATACTCTAATTTTACTCACAATTTTTCTCTGTGGTGTTCGTTTCACCTAATCTGGACATTTGACAATCCGGACAGCATTAAGCGGTTTTACCCTATAAGGAAATATGTAATAAGACCATTTCCACAAAGGTTCATCTCAATTATCATGAAACAGATAGAGAAATAAACGTTTTAAACAGTATCTTATACAAAAGTGAGTAGAAAAAGTAATGTGAACGCACACATTTTATAATGTAATGTCATTTAACCGTGTCGGTCTTATTGGACGATGAATGAATGGAATGATGGCCAAACATTTTCTTTCTCAGAATAAGGGAATACTGCAGAAATCCTTATACGGGTACTTACCTTAAGACCTCTTAAATGTGAAGCAGACACGTTACTTCCACAGTAATCGAGTGAGGTAATACCGCGGTAACGTTGAGGTTAACATTTGTGATTTTCCAGATCGGAACGCTCCTTCAAAAACGACTTTCCTGTCCTTAATTTCCTAATCCTCTGTTTCGCCGTGTTTATTTTAATGTTGTAGGACGATGGTTGATATGTTGCGATTTGAGCTATGGAAATATTTCTTCCTGACGCTTGGCGAGACTGCCGAGACTACCTTCCTTCCTGGGAGTGTTTCGCCTACGCCCGGAACCTCCAGTTGCGGGGATTAATGCAGGGCTAGCCGAATTCAGGGCTGTTTCACGTTGCAATCTTTAGTGATTCTATTCCTGATGATGCACACCATAATTCGGATTCGGGCTTTCCCTTCATGCCAGATATCCTGTGGGAAGCAGAACGGGCTCTCTACTGCCTACCTGAAGTACTGCGCTTCAGTTACTGGAGACCTCTTTGCCTGAATACTCTTAACCCCCACGTCACAGAGGTGTGGCTGAATACTAACTCTTAACCCCCACGTCACAGAGGTGTGGCTGAATACTAACTCTTAACCCCCACGTCACAGAGGTGTGGCTGAATACTAACTCTTAACCCCCACGTCACAGAGGTGGGCTTTGGAATTTTCCTGATCCAGGCTTGCTGCCCTCTGGATGTACAAACCTACTTAAAGTGAGTGCCTTAGTTATGTAGTTGTTCACATTAGTGGCGAGACGTGACTTTCAAAGCGAGGGAAGCTCCAAATAATAATTTTCATTAAAATAAGAGAGAATAATGCCTCAAAGAACTAAGGCTACTCTTCAGTACTCTTTCTATTGTACAGTCACACGTAGGCCCTTCTTGCATTGCCAGATTGCTCACGTTACAAGCATATTCCTGCTTCCTTTCTCCACTCGGACGTTCCAATTTTTCCTATAGATAGCCCACTCCGGGTGAACTGTTAGCCTAAAATGGAGAAAGTATGTAATTCATACACTTTTAGTAATAACTTAAAACTTCATAAGAATTTCCTATTTGTCATCACTAAATACCAGTGTACGTAAAATACTATTGCTGATGCTGCTGAAATATACTTACAGTTGTATTTAAAATCCTACAAAAACAAAACAAAAAATAAACTTTTCTTTACAAGCTACAGAGACTTCACGTGACAAAAATCTGTCAGTGCTTCCTAACTATCAAAGAGTCGCGATTTTTTCCGGAAACGTACGAAGCATGGTTTTTAAGGTTACGAATGCGGAAATACAGAAATATTAATTTTGCATGAGCTCGCGAAACCTATCACTCGAATCTAAGCATGTCAGATTGTCCGCAGCACCGCGGATGTTCGCGAATAAATGTTGAAAATAAAATATATCCCGAGCAAATAAAACATTGTTTGGCATGAATTTTCTTGTTTTTTCTGCTTTTTCTCCTTAAATCCTTGGGGAAACAGCACATCCAGCGCTTCATTGTACGCTTTGCCACTGGTTCCAATATAACATTTTCTTGGATAACTTGTTGACAGATTCCTTTTCTGTACAATCTTATTTGTTTGCTCTTTTAATTGGTTTAATTTCAATATTCAATGCTATTTACCTGGCAACTGAAAAGCACGAGAAACATCTTTCATTATTCATCTTTTCCTCCATTTTTACTTTCTTTTTCAGTTAACCATTTGGGATCCTAGATTAAGTAATATCATCTTAAGCAACAGGGTGAAAACACAGAGCGAAAATCTAAATTAGACACTGATTTAAGCGAAATTCTAATTTAGGGTTATGTTAAAATCAATTTAATGCTATTATACCTACGATCAGCTCTGTAGTTCTGGAAGAGGATTAGCAAGGATTTAGGATTCTCTGCAATGGACATTGGGGTCACTTTAATTTCTGTTGGATATGTTTATGCCAGAAAAGAATAAGACAAATGAGTGCTTTAAACAGGCAGGTGCTGCTTCCCGTTAGGCTCTTCGTTTGTTTTTCATATGCTGCAAAGTAAGAAATTAATAATATAGAAAATACAAATCAATTGTTCTTTCACACTAGCCATGTGTAGGCTGAAGTAAGGAAAGATAGAGTCAGATTGAAAAATTCATAGCCATAGCCAGGATTTGAACCACAGATCTTCCGATCACCGTACAGATTCTCTTAACCATTGAGCTACCATGGCCAACATGCCAGCATGACATTAAATTGTGCAACCGACTTGTATTTTGCCTGGTAAACCTCTAGGAGTTCTCATAGACACATGAGGCAACACCTTAATGACGACTTACTGTGCTGCAAGTACTTAAAGCCCTGCGCTAGACTAATAAGAGCAGCAAGGAAAGAGAGGAAGAGGTCGCCCAAAAAAATTGAAAGGATGTTCATCGTTTCCTTCAGATTTGACATGAAGACAAACAAGAGAAGCTTAGACAAAAGAAGATTGGGGATTTCATTACGGAGGGGATTCGGTACGTAGGCCACTATGCTGGGCCCATTGTTCCTATGCCCCCAAGTTTGGGGCACCCCCGGGAGGAAGGATGAGGCGAAGGAGACAGAGGAGACAGGCGGCCGACTCAAAGAGCCGCGACAGTACAGAGGGCAGGGTTCCTACAGTTTACTTGGATAGAGACCTTCCCCGACAGGCCAGGACAACAAACTCGCTCCCCCACAGCGAGACGGCTACGAGCCCAGCAGCCGAGCCCTAATGGTCCCAAGGCAGGCGATCCGAGTCCCAAAGATCTCTGGCTGGCGGTCGCCGAAATGGATCCAGCAGAGGAGCAGAGACCGGCCGCCGATCTACCGGAGGAGGAAGTAGTTTTCCTCAGAGCATATCATCCTGCCATGCACCGCCGGGACACCCGCCGACACTGCTACCCTGATGGCAGATGATATGAAATGGAGGGAAGAAGAAGAAGAAGAAGAAGAAGAAGAAGAAGAAGAAGAAGAAGAAGAAGAAGAAGAAGAAGAAGAAGAAGAAGAAGAAGAAGAAGAAGAAGAAGAAGAAGAAGAAGAAGAAGAAGAAGAAGAAGAAGAAGAAGAAGAAGAAGAAGAAGAAGAAGAAGAAGAAGAAGAAGAAGAAGAAGAAGAAGAAGAAGAAGAAGAAGAAGAAGAAGAAGAAGAAGAAGAAGAAGAAGAAGAAGAAGAAGAAAGAAGAAGAAGAAGAAGAAGAAGAAGAAGAAGAAGAAGAAGAAGAAGAAGAAGAAGAAGAAGAAGAAGAAGAAGAAGAAGAAGAGAAGAAGAAGAAGAAGAAGAAGAAAGAAGAAGAAGAAGAAGAAGAAGAAGAAAAGAAGAAGAAGAAGAAGAAGAAGAAGAAGAAGAAGAAGAAGAAGAAGAAGAGAGAAGAAGAAGAAGAAGAAGAAGAAGAAGAAGAAAGAAGAAGAAGAAGAAGAAGAAGAAGAAGAAGAAGAAGAAGAAGAAGAAGAAGAAGAAGAAGAAGAAGAAGAAAAGAAGGAAGAAGAAGAAGAAGAAGAAGAAGAAGAAGAAGAAGAAGAAGAAGAAGAAGAAGAAGAAGAAGAAGAAGAAGAAGAAGAAGAAGAAAGAAGAGATGAAGAGAAGAAGAAGAAGAAGAAGAAAAGAGAAGAAGAAGAAGAAGAGAGAAGAGAAGAAGAAGAAGAAGAAGAAGAAGAAGAAGAAGAAGAAGAAGAAGAAGAAGAAGAAGAAGAAGAAGAAGAAGAAAGAAGAAGAAGAAGAAGAAGAAGAAGAAGAGAAGAAGAAGAAGAAGAAGAAGAAGAAGAAGAAGAGAAAGAAGGAAGAAGAAGAAGAAGAAGAAGAAGAAGAAGAAGAAGAAGAAGAAGAAGAAGAATGAAGAAGAAGAAGAGAAGAAGAAGAAGAAGAAGAAGAAGAAGAAGAAGAAGAAGAAGAAGAAGAAGAAGAAGAAGAAGAAGAAGAGAAGAAGAAGAAGAAGAAGAAGAAGAAGAAGAAGAAGAAGAAGAAGAAAGAGAAGAAAGAAGAAAGAAGAAGAAGAAGAAGAGAAGAAGAAGAAGAAGAAGAAGAAGAAGAAGAAGAAGAAGAAGAAGAAGAAGAAGAAGAAGAAGAAGAAGAAGAAGAGAAGAAGAAGAAGAAGAAGAAGAAGAAGAAGAAGAAGAATAAGAAAGAAAGAAAGAAGAAGAAGAAGAAGAAGAAGAAGAAGAAGAAGAAGAAGAAGAAGAAGAAAGAAGAAGAAGAAGAAGAAGAAGAAGAAGAAGAAGCTCATTGTAAGACTGAATTAAAAAAGTAGCTGCCACAATACATTGTTCCATTTCCCCACCTCCCTGCACATATGCTGTTCCTTTACCAACTGGAGGCCTTTCTCAGCTTGCAGATACATGTTTACATGAATGACCCACTATATAAATTTAACTTTCTAAAAAGTTAAATATTTTGCATGTTCCCATTCCGAGTAACGCTGGTGTTAATTATTTTCTTTGTTTTCATATTTCAGATGTGGAGCGCATACATAAGACTAGTAGCCCTTGCAGCATTATGTTTATGTACATTAGCACAAGCACAATCTGATCTGTTCAAATTGGAGAAAAGAGAAATACTCCACAAAAATACTGTGGCAGAAACCTAGCAGATATACTTCATTTAGTGTGTAATGGATTCTACTACCCCATGTTTAAAAAATCAGCAGGTAAGATAATGCACCTTATTAGCAATTTTATTCTAGTACTAAATGATGGTAAATTATAAAATCTTCATGGCTTGGATTGAGCCATGGCTCTTTCCTAGGCCATAAAGTTTGATAACATAGAAAGATTCACATCTTAAAAACAGTACAACCCCCTAATATAATTCTTGGGTTGCAACACAACTCAAGACATTGCCACATTATGAATCTAAACTAACACAATGAATATCCAATTAAATATTTATCTAAATTCCTTATTTGAGATTTATGCCCAAAATTTTCCTTCCTGCTATGTCAGATCTTAACCAAATATATTTTTTCTCCTGATAAACTGACTCCACCAGTCTGTTGTCTCTGGACATTCAATAAACTAGAATAGAATTTATTTATACAACCTGCTATTTACAATATTTTATACACATTACACATATATAACCTAGTTGTATAAATTGCCTGGTACCATCCTTGTATACTAGTTAGCCCAGCCTGCTTGATACCCAAGCCTTCCACCTCTCTAATTTGCTCTCTGATTCCCTTGTTGTCCAGCACTTTTTCCTTTCCATC
Source organism: Mantis religiosa (assembly GCA_030765055.1). Classification (NCBI taxonomy): domain Eukaryota; kingdom Metazoa; phylum Arthropoda; class Insecta; order Mantodea; family Mantidae; genus Mantis; species Mantis religiosa. The sequence continues at coordinate 96,544,027 of CM060955.1, forward strand.
TTACTTTTCTCATTCACTTCTTTTTAGCTTTCACATATTTCTATTTCTACTTTCATTTTTCCCCATAACAATTTTTATAGCTATCAACTCACTTTGCATCTTTTCCATCTCTTCTCCCACACTTTCTGTCTCCATGCTTCTGTATTTTCTGTTTCCAATTAATTCACATATTCCTATCCTATTCTTAGTCCCCTTAAGAACATTGATCCATTCTTATCCTAGCCATTCCTTCCCTCTCCTGTCTGTTACATTGATCTACATATCTTTTCTTCCCCCATTCTTTCATTATTGTGTAAAAATGTAAACTTTTTCTATTTTCTAGCCCTCCCCATATTTCTTGTCTTTCTATACCTTGCATTCTGGTTCTTTTTTCCAAACACGTTTTACATTCCTGTTTTCTAGTTTCCACATGGCCACCATTCCTATTTCTTCCATAGTTTTTTTCCCGCCTCTAACCACCAACTTTTTCTGTTTCCAATTTTCTTTTGTTGATTCATATACACCTTTATGATTTCATCATTTTTGTCAAGCATTTATACTAAAATTTAAATTAATTGAATGGAAATCAGTCATTTCTTCTCACAAACTGTTATAGGCTAAGGTTTTAGATTAGAGTCAACGTGAAAAATTCAATGACATGAAGCCTGGGATTCAAGTATCACAATAAGTAAATTGCCACAAACGGTGTATCTCAATTACAAGAGCCCCTAGCTGTTTACTGGGAAAATACATATGAATCAATTGGAAAATTAATGTCAGGCCAGCATGTTGGCCATGGTAGCTCAATGGGTAAGAGCTACTAGATGGAAACCAGGAGATCCTTGGTTGAAATCCCGGCCATGGCATTGAATTTTTCAGGTTGACTCTATTTATACAAAATTTCAAGATTATTAATTCAATTACTTATCAATTATTTTAAATAATTCAATTAATATTCCTTTTCTTTTAGTTTTTCCTAATTCTACTAAGGCTACTTAGTAGCTGATCTAGACAATCCCAACATCACTTTAGCAGAACTGTTAGTATAACTGGTATATTTTATTACTTACTTTTGACATCCCCCCATGTTCTACAGCACACAGTATTGTTGACTCCACAGTATTTCATACATTTTCTCTAACCATTTGCTTGACATAGCGAGTTTTGATTTGCATCTGAATATTCACACAGAATATAAATAGTGTTTCCATTACAGCTACACACCAGACGAAACTTTCACTCCAAGTATATTCCAATCTGCTGTAGTTTCTATGTACCTAATCTAAAACATTCTGAGTCCTCCCTTTCTTTTATATTACATCTACGATATAAACCTCACCAACATAAGCACAATTAGTACAATTGATAAAAATACATCAAAGAATAAATAACACAATTTGTTTAACTTTATCTTAATTATATTCTAGACAAAATATTATCAAGCTAAGATAGTAATTGGATATCTAAACATTAAAAATTAACTTGTATATCCTTATAGCTAGGAAGATGATTGACAGACAATAAATTAGTAAAATACATACCTGGCTCTGGAGCACATTGGTTGCAGTGTCAGTTTTCTATTAGACTAAAGCCACTATTCAGATATACAACCATAAACTTCTACTTTCTTTATCATGTACATAGTAGGTACAGAACATACTGGCTTCCATCCAAAATTTGAATTCAAGTTTCATTGGAAATATGTGTTTTAAAGTCCTAAAAATGTAAAAAACAGGTATCTTAGAAAACATTTTATGTGCATGCAAATGAGTGTGTGTATGAGAGAGAGATTTAAATTTGATGTGTTTCACTAGAACACAAAGTTTTTTCTAAAAATCTCTACCACTATAACTATCCTTCAGATTTTCAAAAATGGATTTAATTTAAATGGATTTTAAATTAATGGATTTAAATTTTTATTTAAATTATGTAATTCCATTGTATTTTTATATATTAAAGATACTTACATAAGAAATAAAATATATATATTGAACTTTCTGAGAAAAGACTGTGAAATTCTCTTCATTCAGAAACATTTTTGTTTAGTCCTTGACATTATTATTATTATTTTGTTTGTTAACATTGTAAATATTAGGAACATATGAGTACCACCAGCATGGCAAAATTCCGTTCTGCAGGAGATGCCTTTAATGTCAGTAAATCTACAAATAGGGCTTTTAAGCCACTTAAAAAATCATTGGTATGCACCAGATTTTGGATTAGTATAATTAGTAAACAATGAGATAATTTATTTATTTTTATTCATTTAGTAACTGGGAAATTCAAATGTATATTATCCATTAAAAAATGCAGTATTGGCATACGTCCTAAAATAAAAGTGCATGCATTTATAATTTTTGGAAAATTATAAAATCCAGAACATATTCAGGTGTATTATTTCTAGACAACACATATTTTAAAAGGCAAATTTACATGTGTGATCTCACTTTTGCTATTTGTCTTGTGATTTCACTGCAATCTCATTTTTTGACACATGCCTTCCTGTGAAAAGGAGTCTCTGAAACAGCCAGTTTTATTGATTTTCTTTCTATGTGTTTTGCTGACACTAAAAGTCTGCTTCAACTGGCTCTCAATGTTTTTAATGTGCTATTTCCTTGCACTTTATGAAAATTATTAGTAATGAATTCAGTATTGAATTTAGTGAAGGTGGTACCTTTAGGAAACACAATTTTGAAAGTCATTAGCAACCTGAGTGTTTTATTTTTTAGTTCATTTCTTAGCGTTCCAATGCCCCTATTCTTGAGATTTCAGTCTAGGGGATATGGTTTGTATCTAATGTTAAGCAGTTGGCGATGAAGCCATTCTCTCTCTAGCAATCCAGCATTTTGATGTTACATTGGTACATTGACTAAAGGTTGGGCAGCTGAGTAGGTGAGTTCCATCCAGATCTTAGTATACAGAAAGGACACAAAGGAGATTTCACTATACCAATCCTGAATAACTGTTTATTGAGACAGCCATAGCCTGTTAAAAGTCTAAAAGTTGCTACAGAGGATTTTCTAGGTGATGTTACATAAATTTTTCCCATAGTTTTCCTTTTGTTTGTAATATAGTATCTTCTTTAATTTTTTGATTATATGTTGATGTAATTATTCTTTTGATAGAGTAATAACTTGGTAGCTCAAATGAGTTTGACATAATTTTATTGCCTATTTTTGGCTAGAAATCAACTTGTTTCATTACCATGTATCCATGTGCTGGTATCCATTGAAATAATATTTATTTAAATTACCTAATTGTTTTATGATTTTATGGCATTCTGAAATAATTAGGTCTTAGATGTTATATCAGATGTTGTTTTCAAATGCTAGGCTTTGGCAATGAAGCCATTAGCTCTCTTGCTGTCCCAATATTTCTGTGTAGTGGGTCCGGCAGGTAGGGCTTCACAGAGTTAAAAGATGTTCTTCATTCATTTCATCTTCTTTAATCAGATGTTATGGATATTATAGCTGCTTTAAGTCAGACAATATTACAACTTTTAAAATGTATTTATATGATACAGAAGATTTTGTAAGCCTTGAAGATTGCTGTAAATTTCTCCCTCTCTCTCTCTCTCTCTCTCTCTCTCTCTGTGTGTGTGTGCATGTGTGTGTGTGTGTGTGTGTGTGTGTGCGCGTGCGTACGCGCATTTATCTAGGATATTTGGGAATTAACATGTCTACTGTTAAGCTCTAAAAATCTGTTTCACTGTTACTATCATTATATCTCACTTAAGTTCTCATTTTCACAACAATAAGATGGAAAAAGAGATTACTTTGTAAACAATCTGCACATTAGGAGGTTAACAACTTTAACTTATCATAAATCTGAAATATAAAAAGGTTCCAAACCAAAGCAGTTCTAATTACCAGATACTTATCTTGAACCATTCAGCCATCAAAGCACTGATGCAATTTCTAATTATTTCACTTAACCAAATGCCCGCCTTGGTACCATGATGGTAGCATGTCTGCCTCACATTCAAGAGGTCCCTAGTTTGAATCTCGGTCAGGTGAGTTACCTGGATAAGGTTTTTCCGGGGTTTTCCCTTATCCTGAAAGACAAATGTCAGGTAATTCTAAGCTCTATGGACCCCAGCTCATTTGAGCATCATTTCACCCATTCCATTCATCATCCGATATGACTTAACGTTGGAGGACGTAAATTACAAAAAACTTAACCAAATAGGACATATGAACATAGCATCAAAAAATGCTTCAATTATTTTCTGAATTGGAGAAATTTTCTGGCTTTTGTATATTTTCTTTCTGTGTGAAGCATTAGGATTCTTATATGTTGCTTTCGTAATTTTTTTTCAGATCTAGATTATGACATGAATGATGCCTACTGGGTTGAGTCTGCACCTTCTCCTCCACAGGAACAACTTCCGTTTCCATATCGTTCAAAAGCAAGTGCTACAACAGTTGTGAATGTGTGCTTCAGAGACGGATTGCGTGGTATTTATGATGAGTGTTGTAGGAAGAGTTGTACTATCCTAGAACTGTCAAGTTATTGTGGCAAACGGTAGTCCTTTCAATGAACACAAACATTCCAGACTGTGTTTCACAAGAAAATGTATACCAAGCAAACCCACAACCTAAATTCAAATGTGGCCTTTATTCATTAATAAAATTTGTAACA
>CM060955.1:96549646-96559646 GCA_030765055.1 Mantis religiosa
ACTGTTTTGTCTACTAATGATTAGGGGAAGTCATTTTTATATAGGAAAAACCAAAAGAAATTTAGAAACAAGAACAAAGGAACACTTTATGAACATAAAATACAATTACAAAAATCAGCGGTTGCCACACATTTTTTGGAAAAAAAAAAAAAAACACAACATAAATCCAGAACCAAAACTACTTAAATACACAACAGAAAAACAAGAACTGTCCACATGGAAACAAATTTTCATTTCCAAAAATAGAAACAAAGAATTCAATTTCGACATCCCCCAAAAAGATTTGTTCAGCAAGTTCCTAGAACTGCCACCAGAGGAGGCTTCCGACAAAATATTGCCAGCTACACCACAGAGAACCAGTCGATGTCCCATTGACAATGGTGAAAAGTAGCCTCTGAAACATGTTCTGCGAAATTTAAGAGTAAGTGTTTTTTTAGTGTCATTAATTGACTCACTCTTAAATTTCATTTTTTACAACACTGTTTTCAACACTTCCATTAAAGAAACGTTTCTACTTTGTTGATACCATAGATGTATACTGCCTTAATGAGCTTTAAACTAGCTTTTGTGTCACTAACATAACTTAATACTGAAGATATGAATGTGTATTTATGAAGCATTTTTACAGTTAAGTGTTGCATTGTTTATTGGATATCTTGGATATCCCAGCCTATGCAGAAATTAAGTGACCATCACTGAAGTGGTTAAAATATAGAAAATATGATCTTTTATTTTAAATTAGCCAGATGGTATTAATTATTCACCCAAATTAAAAACAATTACAACAAAAGTTTTTATTACAGCATTAGTATATAGAATACCAAAGACTTTAGGAATATGAGCAATAAGTATAACTGTACAACTTTAAAAAATTATTTATTCAACAGAAAAAGAATAGTAAAAACTTCATATCCTAAGTGACCAATTTACCACATTGTAAAACTTTAAACATTAGCTACTCTTTTGAAGCAATTGTGTAAATCTATTTGTAATGAGCAAAGAAACATCTATAAACCTATCTACACAGTTATTGAGACAAGTTTCTGTTCGGCTGTCCAGCTTGCTTCCAGGTTTATCAATGCACTTCTCCCAGCAGAGATCATTAAACTCATGTATCTGAAAATTAAAAACACAAATTATTTTTCAATGCACTGACACAGAGGATGTATAAGAAGAGAGCTGTAACATTTTCACAAGTGATTCACGAAGGAACTTCAATTCCATTTCTCATGGAGGGAAGACAAGAATACCTGAAGCAGTTTCCCAATTTCCATATGAATTGTAATGACACATTTAGCCTAAAAAAAATCATTTTACTTCTTAAAGATAAAATATTTGTATTAAAAGATTATTTTTTTCAGCAAGGCAATAATCATCAGCAACAATTATTTCTCATAACCTAGGAGGGCAATTGATATCTCTGCCCCATAAATGATGTAGCTGCTCAGGATCATGTACCAATATTTTGTAATACAGAATGTGTGTACAGTGATATATTTTTTGGGTAAGGGAGCACTGAAGTTATTACATAGCATCAGGTTAGACGAAATTCTGCCAAGGAGATAACTATGCTCACTCTAAATGAGACTTGCTATGTCCAAAGCATCCTTATACCATAGAAATTCACAGCTTAACGCTGTCCAGCAGGAGAACAAAGTGACACGTGATATAGCTCATCATTTTCATGGTTATGTGACACACTCTCTAAATAGTTATTTTGGCAATACCACAATTGAAGCCCTGTAAGTTTACTTTGTTTTTGCTAAAGCACAAAATATTAAGCACCAACCATAGTTAAATCATAAAAGCATGCAGTTTATTGAATGTCTAACAAAAGCAAGCATGTAATTTGGTTAGACAGAGGGAATAGAGCAAAAACAAATACACTCCTGGAAATTGAAATAAGAACACCGTGTATTCATTGTCCCTGGATGGGGAAGCTTTATTGACACATTCCTGGGGTCAGATACATCACATGATCACACTGACAGAACCATAGGCACATAGACACAGACAACAGAGCATGCACAATGTCGGCACTAGTACCGTGTATATCCACCTTTCGCAGCAATGCAGGCTGCTATTCTCCCATGGAGACGATCGTAGAGATGCTGGATGTAGTCCTGTGGAACGGCTTGCCATGCCATTTCCAGCTGGCGCCTCAGTTGGGCCAGCGTTCGTGCTGGCCGTGCAGACCGCGTGAGACGACGTTTCATCCAGTCCCAAACATGCTCAATGGGGGACAGATCCGGAGATCTTGCAGGCCAGGGTATTTGACATACACCTTCTAGAGCACGTTGGGTGGCACGGGATACATGCGGACGTGCATTGTCCTGTTGGAACAGCAAGTTCCCTTGCCGGTCTAGGAATGGTAGAACGATGGTTTCGATGACGGTTTGGATGTACCTTCCACTATTCAGTGTCCCCTCGATGATCACCTGAGGTGTACCGCCAGTGTAGGAGATCGCTCCCCACACCATAATGCCGGGTGTTGGCCCTGTGTGCCTCGGTCTTACGCAGTCCTGATTGTGGCGCTCACCTGCACAGCGCCAAACACGCATACGACCATCATTGGCACCAAGGCAGAAGCGACTCTCATCGCTGAAGACGACACGTCTCCATTCCTCCCTCCATTCACGCCTGTCGCGACACCACTGGAGGCGGGCTACACGATGTTGGGGCGTGAGCGGAAGACGGCCTAACGGTGCGCGGGACCGTAGCCCTGCTTCATGGAGACGGTTGCGAATGTTCCTCACCGATACCCCAGGAGCAACAGTGTCCCTAATTTGCTGGGAAGTGGAGGTGCGGTCCCCTACGGCACTGCATAGGATCCGACGGTCTTGGCGTGCATCCGTGCGTCGCTGCGGTCCGGTCCCAGGTCGAGGGGCACGTGCACCTTCCGCCGACCACTGGCGACAACATCGATGTACTGTGGAGACCTCACGCCCCACGTGTTGAGCAATTCGGCGGTACGTCCACCCGCCCTCCCGCATGCCCACTGTACACCCTCGCTCAAAGTCCGTCAACTGCACATGCGGTTCACGTGCACGCTGTCGCGGCATGCTACCGGTGTTAAAGACTGCGATGGAGCTCCGTATACCACGGCAAACTGGCTGACACTGACGGCGGCGGTGCCCAAACACTGCGCCGCTAGCGCCATTCGACAGCCAACACGGCGGTTCCTGGTGTGTCCGCTGTGCCGTGCGTGTGATCATTGCTTGTACAGCCCTCTTGCAGTGTCCGGAGCAAGTATGGTGGGTCTGACGCACCGGCGTCAATGTGTTCTTATTTCCATTTCCAGGAGTGTAGTTTAAAATTAATATAGCTGAAATAGTTAAGTAATATTACAAAGCATAAACATGGAAACCAGCTACAAAGTGGCAAAAAGAAATACTGAATGCAATTAAACAAATGTTTTGAAAAGTATTAACGTGTGCATAAAGAGAAGTCCATTGCTAGAGAGATAACAAGCCCAGGATGAAGACACACATTCCAGGTCAATGTTGGAAGCTGTGTACAACACCATAAAGTGCACCAGTTCTTTGCCAATAATGAACACTTGCCATATTAAACAAAATGCCGTTGGTGGTTAACTCCAAATCTTACCTTCCAGATTTGAAATGCTCTTCTCTCTGCAAACTGATACTGTAAAATGGTTCTGAATTTGTGAGCAGAGAAAGGAAGAGTCTTTTAGTTAATTGATGGAAATTAATCATTTCTTCACACATGATTAATTTCCATCAATTAACTAAAATAATAAGAGGTAAATGATGAAGCCTAAGACTCAAGTACTTACAATAGTAAGTCACCACAAACAGTGTATCTCGGATGCGAGAGCCCCTAGTGGTCTACTGGGGAAATATAGGAGTCAAATGGAGAATTTACTGTCAGGATGGCATGTTGACCATGGTAGCTCAATGGGTTAGAGCAACTGGACAGAAACCAGGAGATCCGTGGTTCAAATCCCGGCCATGGCATTGAATTTTTCATGTTGACTCTATTGGAAGGTGAACAGAGACAACTTGATATAATTTTGAGTTAAACTAGTACTCAATGCTCCACTTATTGCTAGTATTTACCTAGAACACGTTTCGTTACAATCTTTCTAACATCATTAGCTGTTGTCAACATGGAAGAGAGATTTTCTCCATAAAACAAAAGCACTTAGAAAACCATGAAAGGTGTACTCCTTGGACAAAGCCTGGATTCATGAAGGACAGACAATGGGAAAAGCATTGGCTGATGCCACCATAAAATCAAAGAAGCAAGTATTTCAGGCATGTTTAAGTATAGGCTTAAAATTTTATGGAGAGGGGTATGAATCTGATATGGCTGCACATAGGAAGTGAAGATGTTATTGAGGTTGACAATCATGCATTTATTTCCAAATAACCAAAGACTATCATCAAGAAATTAAATGGCATGACAATGTTTTAAAATCCTGGTTTGAACAGTTTCTCACCAAATTATGCACAAAAAGTATCAATGTAATGGACAATGCCCCATACTGCAGTGTGAGGTTAGAATATACACCAAACTGTTCTTGGAGAAAAGGTGCCTCATAACATGACTATAGAGTAAAAGCACTGCTTTCAACAAGGCGCTGGTGAAGACAGCATTGTTAGCATTGGTTAAATCTCATGCCAAACAGCTTGAAAAAATGTTTAATTAACTAAACAGAAGAGTTTGTGGGTCACACTGTACTCCAAATGACACCTTATCGCTGCTCTTAACTCCAATAGAGATGGTATGGTGTCAGAATAAGGGTAATGTCACCAGGAATTTGTGCACGTTGATGCAGCATTCCATATTGTACCACTTGAAAAGTGGAATTCTTTGCACAAATAAAAATATTTGTTAATTAATGTCCACTTATCTTAAAAAGTTAATGTTAATACTTCTTTCTTCTTTTCTAGATTTTTAAATTTTCTAGATTTTTTCTTTTCTAGATTTGAAAATAATAAGAAATAATAACAAATTAGATTTTGGTATTTATAAGAAATCTACTCATATTGATAATTACATAAAAAATAAAAGTTTTAACCCTTTTTCACATAAATTTGCTGTTTTTAATACTTTGATTTATAGATTAATAAATATACCCCTGAATAAAGACGAATTTAATAAAGAATATAAACATAATATTAATACTGCTTTAATTAATGGTTTTAATAAAGATTTTATAAAAAATAATATTGAAAAATTTAAATATCAAAAAACTATTAATGATATTTCTACTCTTAAAAAAATAAAAGATGATTATAAATTTAAAAAATTTACTTACCACCCTTGGGTTAATAAACATTTTCAAAATTTCTTTAAAGAAGTTGGTATAACTTTAGTTCCTCAAAATAAATATAGTATTAAAAATGTATTACAATTTTCGAAAAAAGATAAAATTCCTAATAATAAAAAATCTTGTATTTATCAATTTAATTGTTTAGATTGTGATAAGGTTTATATTGGAAAGACGAAACATAGTTTGGAAACCAGAAAGAAAGAACATTTTCATAACATTAAATATAAACAAATTGATAAATCGGCCGTAGCAGATCATTTTTGGTCATTTAACCATGAAATAAATCCCAAAGTTAAATTATTAAAACAATTAAATGTTCCCATAGATTTAATAGTGTGGGAAAAAGTATTTATTTTAAAAAATAAAAATTGCATAATGAGTTTTGACATACCGGCAATTGATTCCGTTTTTAGGTTTGTTTCATCTTCAGATTTTGGTAATATGAAAAAAACATAGTATCCTTGACGACGAGACGACGAAGTGTGTTAACTGATGATTCGAGAAAATGTTCGTGAAATCGATTTTTTAAAAAGAAGAAAGAAGTATTAACATCAACTTCTTAAGATAAGTGGACATTAATTAACAAATACTTTTATTTGTATAATATTTATTACTCCACTGTAACTAGCTTCATTTTCTGTGTAATCAGTGAAATTCTTTGTTCAACATATGATTAGAGAAGTACAAAAAAGTTGGGATTTGCAGACTTCGTAGTGGAAAAATGTGTGATAGATCTGAGTGGTGTTGAATCAACAGACACAAAAGCATCTGATCTGAAGGTGTAAAACCAATGTCCAGCTCAGATTAATGGAATGCATTCAAGTGGCAATCAATTTCCATATTTATGTGCCATTTAGAGACACAGTTATATAATGTACCTTGTGGTGAAAAATGTGTCTTATATATCACATTACAAAATTCAGTATGCTGTCCAAATGGACACTCTGTTCATTATGATTACAGTGTGTTGAAGAGTGATATATCTTGCACTTTATTCTCCCAATGTACAGAGTTTACAATATCTCATTGGCAATCTGTAATGGCAACAGAACATATCAAGCACTCACTTATTCACAGGACATGAAGGAATAATAAGTGTTCATATCACTGATAACGTTAACACAGAACCCCTCTGTAGTAATTATGCACTATTATCCTCCAACTAACCACAAAAAAAAAAAAAAGGATTCTGGTGTAAACAAATATGTACATAAGCCACCTCCACAGCACTCCTTTCAAGCAAATGAAAGTAGTTTTGTTACTGCACTGCATATATTCTCATTCATTTTGTATTTCAAATAATAGAGACGAATAATGATAGCAATTTAATACTCATTTCACTTAAACATAACTTAAAAGCTTCTATTTATTAGCATAACCATGCAGACATCAACATTCCTGCATCCCTTAGTAGAAAGAAGCAATGCTTATACTTTATCAATATTTTCCTGCCACTACTGACTAGCTAAGAGTCATGTAATTAAAAAAAAGCAGCAAAGTTACGATGTTTGTATAATTAAAAATATGTTTAACTTTTTATTTGAGAATTTGATACCCTTAAAGTTACGGATGTCACTACATTGATATCAAAAGTGACTTTTGTGTCTCTGAATGTTTGTGACCAGGTTGTAAACAACATAATTAAAATCTGGCCCGCCTCGGTAGCGTAGATGGTAGCATGTCTGCCTCACGTTCAAGAGGTCCCGAGTTCGAATCTCAGTCAGGGTGAGTTACCTAGATAAGGTTTTTCCGTCAAGACGAATGTCGGGTAACTCTAAGCTCAATGGACCCTGGACTCATTTGAGCATCATTTCCCCCAATTCATTCACTGTCCGATATAACTGAACGTTGGGGCAGACGTAAATGAAAAAAAAAATGAAAAAAAAAAATGATTAAAATCTGAAGATTTAAAGTGACATCCCCACTTCTGATTTCAAGCTCAATGCTGCACTATTATCCAAGGATTAACATGTAAATTTTATGAATAAAAGATATCTTGTAACTTTTTTTATCTATTCTTGAATTAGTACACTCAGTTTAACAAATATATGAAAAGTATTTCTTTAATACTCTGTTGCTGGTGCTATGGAGCAAGAGGGAAGAAAGGAGGCTCCACCATGTGTTTACGATGTCGAGTGTGGAGTGATAATATGTGCAATGTTTATGTTAGCATCAAATGCAATACCACCTTCTGAGTTTCATTCACAGTATGCTTTGCTTGTTCAGCATACAATAATATTAAAGTTTAGCACACTTAAATGGAGTAATATATTTACACTTGGATAGGATAAATTAACATAAAATTAAATGCACCATCTCTCATTTTCCTGCCTTCCCCAACATGAGGAAAAGCACACAGTCACTTGCTGTTTGAATGTGTGCATGTTTGAGTGACAACTTAGTAAATATAAGAAAACACAACTGACCTACTCTTACCTCAAACTTAAATGCTGAAATGTGCACATTTTGAAAAGAGACCTCAGAACTTGTTTCTGCCTTGTAGAATAATAATTATACTCAAACATTTGCTTTAGACCCTAATGGTATTGTGAAATTTGTAAGTACTTTAATCATCTAAATATTATGTTTTAAAAAATTAATGTTCATCTAAGGTAAGAATTACATCATTCTTCTTTTGAAGAAATCAAGAAATCAACTGTTTAGGATATGAGAAAATTCTTATTTAAATGTTATTTTCCCTTTTTGTTAAATGGGTTTCAAATATGCTTACATACATGAATCCACAAATCATGTATAGGTGAAATTATTATAAATGAAAAGTGAAAATAAAGAGAGGGTAAAATTTAATATAAAGAATTGCATCATGGTATATTGTGACTGCGAGGGTTATATAGAATCAAAAGTCTGGTTTATAGAAATTTAGAACACTCTTTATTGCAATAAAAACCCGTGAAATTGACAATCAGCTGTCTTCAAGGTCGACTCGGTACTCCGCCGCACGTAAACAAAATAAAAGAAATCACTGTGGTACACTTCAAACATCCATTGTCGCAATAACCATCACACAACCGCCGGTATTTATACCTCCAATCATTGTTTCTAGAATTCCGTAGACCTTCCAAGAACATTCGCGGCGGCAAGAGAAAGACGGAAAATTCCGGAGCTTCTCTCGGCAAGCGTCCAGCTCTCCTGCCCACGCGCCCGGCTCCTGCTTGTCGCGGCAAGCACAACAATACCATCGGTGAGAGTCATTGCATGAGTGAATGGTTGCTTGCATATATCCTTTCATTATTGAAAACAAACCTCACATTGCAGAAAGCTAGCTCCGTTTCCATGTGTTCCAGTGATATATCTATAGACTGCCTCTGTATGACAGAAAACCAGGCAGGTAACATCAGGTCAAACTGTGTGCTTTTCACGTCAAGATATTCAAATACTAAGTATCCAAATACCATGTGTATGGTATGTCATTAAATCAGCAGCAGCCACATTCTTCACCATGTACGAATGAATGAGAAATGTTTAATCTGCTAGTGCAACCGTAATCAGCTCTAAAATACGATATTTACAAACCTCAATTGACATTCTCCAGTCTAAAAATCAAACTTGTGAGAGGAATCCTTTTCTTGGAGTTAGGGTTTGTGAGGATCATTGCATCTACAAATGATTCTTAATAAATAAAGAGAGAAAAAATAAGGATATGACAAGTCAATACTGACTTCACACTACAACATTCTTGGGTTCACAAAGCCTCACCTAACTCAAAGAGTATAACTTTAAGGAAGAAATAGATTGTCAAAGGCCTCAACCGTACCCCTCCTCCATAAAATGTGTAGCATTAAACATTAACTTTACAAAACATTAATTATGTTACCTGTGCATTTAACTGTGCTTTTTGTTTTTCCATCATAAGGAACTCCTCCAGTTCATGATCCCTCACTTTCGACCCCGAAATAGGTTCGTCTGATGTGAAAGGCATGATCTCTGTAAGTTTAAGATTTTCTTATTGCATATAAATTTAACTGCGTTATTAAGTTTTTTTTTTTTTACTATTATTAAACGATATTGCTTACATTAAATCTAATACCAATTCAATCAGATATACTACAAACTTAAATCCTTTACACGACCATAGACTTTCAATACCTCACCAATACGATGCAATACAGCCAACCTAAACTCCCTAATATGAATTTATTTAGCTTATTGTTCACAAGTTAAACGTTCCTCAGTGGTATGCTATTTCTGAGTTAATTTTAGTTTCGCAATATTTGGCCAAAGGTATCATTTATTTAAAAGAGGATACAGCTAATGTGATTTCCAAACATTTGAGCAGTATGACAATCTAAATAACAATATTCAAAAAGTGTGTATTATGCAATTTGACCATAAAAACAAAATACACCAGTTCAAAACAAAATAAAAACTTCTATGAGCAATATAGAATAAGAATACTTCATTTGTTACTGCATTCCAATAATTTATCATAAATAAATATCCGAAAAGAGTTTGGTGCAGCACATTTTCAACTTCTCTTTAATTCACAGAACACCAACTTTTAGAAGTAATGTTCCTACAGATTCTGTACAGCAGAGTGCACCATTTATTTGTTTCTTAACTAGGTAAATGTTTCTGGACGGAGTAGCTATGAAGTAGTTCAACCTCGTGATTGGCAGAAGTTCGAAAGAAGGTAAAATGTTGGCGTAAAGGTTGGTGTTTGTGGCGGCCGGTATTGATAAA